>JASDQU010103302.1:2284-51693 GCA_032191745.1 Picea mariana | reverse complement strand
TATCTAATGCCCATGTCAGAACCCCAAGTAGATTAGATCAACGAACAACATTAACTTCGGCCTTCAACGGTTCAGGTAGTTGCTAGTAGGAGAAACTCGATATCCCCAAAGAATATACTCCCAGAGTGACATAGCTTGTTGACGTCATTGTTGTTGTGGAACTGGCTGAGTGGATGCCACATTTCACCTAGATTCATGACTTACGTATACCTAAAGTGCCAACTAGACCTTGAAACTTGTCACCATATGATTGTTCCACTTGTCATTGCTCGGATCTCCTAATGTGTCACATGTCCTCCTCTTGGATATAATGGTTGTAGGTTCAACTGTAGTTTCTTATTTATTTGATGGTTATCGTTGCTTCGGGAATATGACCTTTTGATACTTTGATCTAATCCTCCCAAATTGGTGAAGTGTTGAATAGATATATCACCGTAGATATTTCCTTTCTTGATCCTATGGCCTATGTTTATTCTGGAACTCTGATGTTCATGAGTTCTTGTCTCATCTGAGTTGTTTCTCGCTAGAGTAGGTCAAGGCCATACTTGACCACGCTATGAAATTTCTTACTCAAGATCAATGCTTGATGAAATTTCCTTGCTCTTCCTTTGATCAGATGGTTGACAAAAGTTCATGACTTTGGGGCTTTGGGGCTTCGGAGGTCCAACTAATTGTTGCTCCAATTTTCATCAGAGTTGGTTAGCACCGATGTGGTCAATGTGGAATTGCTTATGATTCCTTCCACTTGGATTCATCCAACGAATTTGATTAGTTCTAGATCAATGGTACAGATTCATTTCATCCTTCGGGACTTCAGGTTTATTCAATTTTTCCCACTTCCCAATTCTCCCAGAGTGATATTCCCCTTATTCGATTGTCAAGAATTCATCTTATTCGAGATCTCAGGTCTTTGTCCTTGCTTATCCTATCCTTCCACTTTAATTTTATATGATGGTCAATATAACTCCCGAAATGTTTATCAGATTGGACAACTCTAGTTGCTTGATTTTCATAAAGGTTTCCACTTGTAAAAAATCTCTTTTTTGAAACATGATCTTCTGCACGACTTCCCTTCTGAGATTTTGAGTTTACACTACATCCTATTGACATCCATGACAATATCATGCCACTGTGTCCAAAATTCTCCCCCTTTGGCATTGATGGCAACCTTTTTCTTTTAGACATATTTTTATTTATTCTCCTTATCAATTTCATCCCCCTTTGATAGCAATGGTGGAGGGGATCTTGCTTCTCTCCCCCTATGTCAATGCTCCCCCTGACCATGTTCCCCTTCTGATACAATGTTTAATTATGTTTTTGAATTACTCCTATTTTTTTTGAAGAGTTTCAAAAGTTCTCCTGGGAAAAGGTTTTGTGAATATGTCTGCAATTTGTTCTTTGGTGTCTACATAGACTATTTTAACCACTTTTTGGGTAACCTAATCTCTTAGAAAGTGGTATTTAATAGGAATGTGTTTGGTTTTAGAATGCACTACTGGATTTTTAGAGATGCTTATGGAAAAAGTGTTATCAAAATAAATAGTGATGGGATTATTATATATTATTTATAGGTCTTCTAATGTTTGTTTCATCCAAATAACTTGTGTGCAGCAAGATGCAGCAACAATGTATTCTGCCTCTAATGTAGAAAGTGATGTGGATGTTTGTTTCTTGCTTAACTAGGCTAGCTTACATTTTCCTAAGAAAAATGCTCCTCCAATGGTGTTTTTCCTATCATCTATACTACCAACCCAATTTGCATCAGTGTATGCAGTTAGATTGAAGTCCTTATATTTTGGATACCATAATCCAAGTTCAAGGGTTCCTTTAAGATATCTGAATATTTTATTTACTTCTTTTAAGTGAGTTTCTTTAGGTGCATATTGTAATATCTCCACGATTCCTATAGCCTGCTTGATGTTAATTCTTGTTTTTGTTGAATAGAGAAGAATTCAAATCATTGATCTATACATCATTTGCTCCACTTTTGGTGAGTCATCTTCTAGGCTTAGTTTACACCTAGTGACCATGGGAGTACTCATAAGTTTACTATATTCCATTTGGAATTTCTTCAGCATTTCCTTGATATATTTTTCTTGGGAAACGAATATTCCATTTTCTATTTGATTTACTTTTAAACCAAAGAAAAAGGACAGTTCTCCCAACATAGAGATTTAAAATTCTTCTTTCGTTTTGGTTGCAAAGTTTATTCTTAATGTAGTAAGATTACTTCCAAATATGATGTCATCTACATATACCACCACAAAAATCATGTTTTGATCCTCAATTTTTATGTATAAGTTGTTGTCAGTAGTCCCTCTCTTATATCCTTGTTTTTGTGGGTACTGATCAAGCCTTGAGAACCATGCTCTTGAAGCTTGTTTAAGACCATACATGGTATTTTTCAGCTTGCACACATAGTCCTGATTTTTTTTAACATGAATCATTTTGGTTGCTCAACATAGACTTCTTCTTATAGTGTTACATTAAGGAATGATTACTTGGCATCCATCTGATATATTTTGAAATTTTTGAAGCATGCAAATGCTAGGAACATTTTGATGGCCTCAAGTTATGCTAGTGGAGATAAATTCTCTTCAAACTCAATACCTTCCACATGGGAATATCCTTTGCAAACTAATCTGGATTTTTTATTTAAAATCTCCCCATTTTAATTTAGTTTGTTCTTGAAGATGCACTTGGTTCCTATCATATTGTTGTCCTTGGGTCTCGGAACTAGTTCCCAAGTCTGTTTTTTCTCTATTTGGTCTAGTTCTTCATTAATTGCTTCTATCCAATCTTTAATTTTTCTAGCTTCTTTAAATGACTTAGGTTATATTAGGGATAACATTTCTTGTTCTGATTTAAAAGCAATTTTTCTTCTTGTTTCCACTCCTGCACTTTTATCTCCAATAATATGGCTTTCAGGATGATTCTTTTGAACTCTTTTTGATGCAGCTCTTGGAAATGGCGTTTCTTAATTTTATTCTTCATCAATATGTGGTTCATTTTCCCATGTTTCATTATTATCATCTTCTTGTTGAGATTCTACATCATCATCTTCCCGTTGAGATTTTACATCATCATCTTCTTGTTGATATTTTGTATCAATGTCTTTGGATATGCTTTTTTTAATATCATTTGTATTTATATTGGAACTTTCCATTATCTTTAGTAGTCTAATGTTATAACATTTGTATTCTTTCTTATTAGATGAATATCCAAAGAATATTCCTTCATCAAATCTTGGATCAACCTTTCCTAGGTTATCTTCATCATTCTTTATGTAACATTTACTTCCAAAAGTTCTGAATTGTTTTACAGATGTCGGCCTTCCAAACCATAGTTCATAAGGGGTTTTCTCATAGTTGGGTCTCAATTAAGATTTATTAAGTATGTGGACTAATGTATAGATTGCATCTCTCCATAATTTGTCTGGAAGTTTGGCTTCATTTAGCATGGCTCTTGCAGCTTCTTGAACTGTTTTGTTTTTCCTTTCTACCACTCCATTATGTTGAGTAGTCCTGGGAGATGAAAACTATATTTTGATACCATGATTTCCACATAATTGAATTAAATATTTAGAGGTGAGTTCTCCTCCATTGTCTAATCTCATGAATTTAAGTTTGACATATGTTTCATTTTCTACAAGGGCTTTGTATATTTTAAACTTCTCAAAGGCTTCTCATTTTTCTTTTAGAAAGAATACCCAGGTCAATCTTGTGTAATCATCAACGATCAGCATAGAATATTCTTTAAATCATAAGTACTTTTGGTTCTGGTTGGTCCACATATATCTGTTTGAATAATCTCTAATGGTTTTGTTGTGGAATGCTCTTTTGTTTTGAACCTAACTCTTGTTTTATTTCCTATTTGACAATGTTTACAAATAGAATCTGAAGGCTTAATCAATTTGGCAGGTTACTAACTGCCTTTTTCTCATTGGCTTTGATCAAGTTGTCAAAGATTAAATTTCTCAACCTTATATGCCATATCCAACTTTCATCTACTTGGATTAAAAAACATTTTTATTCTTCATATATATTAAGGATGTACACATTGCTAGATGTTCTTAGTCCAACTTCCACTAGCTTCCCAGTGTCCTTTTTTTTATCTCACATTTCTGAGAATCAAAAGTAAGTATGTGACCCTGTTCACATGTATGACTTACACTTAGGAGATTAGGTTTGATATTTTCTACCATAATTACATCTTCTTCTTTGGTTTTATTATTTCCTAAACTAACAATTCCTTTTTCCAGTATCTTGGCTGACATGTTATCTCCAAAAGTTACTTTTCCTTTTCCTTTCTCATTTAACTTGAGAAATTTACTTTGATATCCAGTCATGTGTTCGGACCATCTATTATCTATATACCACTGACATCCTTCATTTATTGCATATATGGATACATTGCACTTTGTTTGCTTTTTCTTCCATACTTTTTGATTATTGGGAATATTTATCCTTTTATCATATTTTGGCAATCTACATTCACTATGTTTATGACCATAGTTGTTGCATTGCTAACATTCAAAATTGTAGTATTGTAAGGGAGAGAAGAAATTATAGTTTTTTATTTTTTCATTATCCTTATTATTTCCATATCTTTGAAAATTCCTTGGATTGAACTCTCTATAAGCTTTATAGTGTATTTCTTTATGTCCAAAATTTTTGTAGGAATAATAATAACCTAGGAAGATATATTGATTTATGTTGGAGGGATTCCTTCTAACGATTCTATTATTTTATTTATCTTTTTCATTAGTAGAAGGTGCAGATTTATATTTATTTGGGATAGTTTCAAATGGTATTGTTTTTGTTTTATTTTCTTTTCTATTTATGGGTTTCTTAAGAACATCTGCATAGTTGATTTTGTCATTTTCTTGTTTTGTAGAGTGATCATATCCTAGTCCTATCCTATCATTTGATAATATCTGACTGCTACGAATGTTATTCAATATTTTTGAGTTTTTTTCAAATTTAGATTTAATATCTTCTTTTTCTAGTTCCCCTTTTAGTTGAACTATTTCATTCTCCAATACCTTGAAAATTTGTTGTTTTTCACTGATTTTTTTATTCAATATTTCTTGTTTTTTTTGGGTCTCTTGGAGTTGATTTTTTAAATTAATAATCAATTGTTCTGACCCACTGATGTTTTTGGAAACTTCCTTCTCTCTTGATTTGGTAGCTTCTTCAATCTCTAGAAGATCTTCCCTTAGTAACCTATTTTTCTTTTTAGTTTTTCTCATCTCTTCAATTACACAAAGGATTGTTTCTTCAAATTTCACAAATTCTTCATTTTCCTCTGATGAACGACTATCTTCTTGGGTAAAAAATGTTTTCTTTTTCTTGTAGAACTTTGTTTTATCATTAGTTTTTATTTTCTTCTGATATGTGAAGGTTCTTCCATCATCACTTTATTCCTTCTTAGGATGGGGACATTTATTCACAAAGTGTCCAATTTTTCCCCAATTGAAACATATTAGAGGAATATTTCTTTTGTATTTCCTAGTCCATTTCTTGAGTTTCTTTATGAAGTTGGCATTTTCTTCACCAGATATATCTGATAACTCATCATTGGTCTTTTTGTCCCGCCCCATCTTTGTTTTAGATGCTTTAAAGTTTGTTTCTCTTTTTGATGTTTTTTCATTCCCTGTTCTCATTTCATATGCTGTAAAAATTCGATGAAGTTGATCAACTCTAAGTTTGTCAAGTTCTGGCCTATCTTTAATTGTAGAAATCTTGGCATTATATCTCATAGGTTATGACCTTAGTGTCTTTTTCAAAATAGGTTTATCTTTATGGTATTCTCCTACTTCTCTGATTGAATTAACTACCTCATCTACACTATGAAAGTATTCAACAATGTTCTCTTCTTCTTTGATTTTTAGATTTTCAAATGGAGTTGTATAGGTTTGTAGTTTGGTTTCCCTGACTTTTCTATCTCCTTCATATACAACCTCCAATTTGTCCCAGATTTTTTTAGCTGAATTACAATGCATAACCTTCACACATATAGAATTTGTCAACCCTTTTAGAATTTCATTAACTGCTCCTGAGTTGTTATTAAAAATTTTCTTTCGTGCAAGATTAGTGGGTGGAGTAGTTGGTGCAGTGTAACCATTTACAACACATTTCCAGATATCAAAACCAGGATCCAACATATTTTTTCCATTCTTATTTTCCATAGAGCATATCCACCTCCATTGAACAATGGTGCTTTTTTGGTAAACATTCCCTCTTGTTTATCCATCTTCATGATCTACCTTACAGTTGTTAGACTATGTTGAAGGCAATATGATACCAATTGTTGGAAATACTGAGATGGTGGGAGGGGGGGGCGGGGGGTGAATCAGTATTTCCCTTTTTCAACAATTAGTGTTTACTTTGATATTTTATTATTTACCACAACAGATCAACAATGGACTTGTATTTAAAATCAGTTATAAATATATAATTAACATAAATTACAATGTTTTATAAAGAAACGGTGAAGGACACCAATCCTTTTTAGAGAAGCAACTCTAGGAGACACAAATCCCCTTATTCAGGGAACCAACCCTAGGAAGCACCAACTCCCTTTTATTTAGGGAACCAACCCTAGGAAGCACCAACTCCCTTATTTTTAGGGAACCAACCCTAGAAAGCACCAAATCCCTTAAATTACACTTACTTAGTAAAGGATATGAATCCTTTCATGGTCCTCCCTTCCAACCTCACTGCATAAGTATCATTGGTTCTTCTTCTTGGACTCTACTTCTATTTTTATCTTCTGATATAGAATCTAGAGACACACCTTATTCACTGTTCTTCCTTGTGTTTATAGTCCCCCAATTGTTGTGAGCTATGAAGCATTGTGTCCATTTGTTTGGACCATCACACCTCTTCATTTATATTAACAATAATAATGTTTTTTTTTCTTCATTATTTTTCAAACATTATCGTGAAGGATTTTCAAATTAGTGAGAGTGATTTTCATAAATCGATCACTGATATAGATTGATTTTGTTTTTAACTCAATCCCGTGTCTCTGCAAATATTGCAGAAATCAAACTCTACATAGGCGCTTCCTTCAAACCATTTACATGTGACAATATGCGTGAAACCATGATCTTATTAAATTAATTGATGTTCCCAACACCTCATGACTTATGTGTTCATAACCTGTGACTGGGGGCTGGGAACTAGTCCTCCAAAATTCAACCTTCAGGTGATTTATCTCTTAAAGTCACCCAATCTTCTGAAGTTTCAACTTCCCGAAGTGGTTACTTCTCACAAGGATTGATCCAATGGTTAGCATGATTCTGAGAACCAAATCAATGGTATATATTCAATCCTTACACTATCCTTCCACTCCTTAATCCAATGGTTATGACTCAATAAAATATTGAGATGAACGACCATTATTTAATTTGGAAATTTGTCCTTCAGGACTTCCAACCTTTTCAATAATTCAACCTTCTAGAGTGCATTTCGTCGAACTGTGTATATTATATAGGACAATCATGTTTTATTTTCACAATGAACGATTCGCACAACCTCAAGAAAACATTTTTTTAATGGCCTTCTCATTGTGTGCTCTTTAGGATCTCGATCGTGAATCTTCCTTCTCGACGAATGGTCAAATATTACTTGGAAGCTTTGGCTCTCCGGGACATCAGGTTACTAGAAATTCGAGGTAGTTCAATCGCTCCATAGTTTTTATCTACTGAATAATTCATAAAGTTATGGTGACCGCTTGTTGTCAGTTTTTTAGTGCACCTTAGATATCATTCCACTACATTTGATCTAACAGTCATATGAGAACCCAAAGGATCTTAGACCAATGACCAGCAATAACTTCGGGCTTCGGTGCTTCGGGTAGATGCTAGTAGTAGAAACATGATATCCCCGAAGGATATACTCCCATAGTGACATAATTTGTTGACATCATTGTTGTTTTGGAACTAGCTAAGTGTCTTCCACGTGTCACCTAGATTCATGACTTACGTACACATAAATTTCCAATTGGACCTTGACACTTGTCACCATATGATTCTTCCATGTGTCCTTGTTGATGTTGTATTTTTGACGTGGATCTCTTGATGTGTCACATGTCCTCCTCCTAGATCTAACAGTCATAGGTTCATCTAAAGTGTCTTATTGATTTGACGGTTGTCCTTCCTTCGGGAATATGATAGTTTTGATACTTTGTTCTAATACTCCAGAATTGGGGAAGTGTCGAATAGATATATCACTATATATCTTTCCTTTCTTGATCTTATGGCCTCTGTTTATTTCAGAACTCTAGGGTTTGGGAGTTCTTGGCTCATATGAGTTGTTTATCACCAGAGTAGGTCAAGGTCGGAGTTGACCACGCTATGACAGTTGTTACTACAGATCAATGATTGACTGAATTTCCTTGTTCTTCCTTTGATCTGACGATTTATGGAAGCTCACGACTTCGGGACTTCGGGGCTTTGAATGTCCAAGTAATTGTCACTCCAATTTTCACCGTAGTTGGTTAGTGTTGAAGTGGTAAACATGGAAGTTCTTACATTATCCTTCCACTTGGATTCATATAATGACTATGATCAGTTCTATATCAATGGTTCATATTTATTTCATCCTTTGTGACTTCATGTTTGTTATATTTTTCCCACTTCCCAATTCTCCCAGAGTGAGATTCCTCGAAGAATAATCATTGAGGAACTTGACTTCATCTAACGGTCCTTCTTTAACACAAAATGATTAACACAATCCAAATATTGTCAAGAATTCATATTATTCAGGATCTCAGATATATGGCCTTGCTTATCCTATCATTCCACTTTACTTTGATCAGACGGTCAATATAACTCTCTAAATGTTTCTCAGATTAGACAACTCTAGTTGTTTGATTTTTATAAAGGTTTCCACTTGTAAACATTCTCTTTTCTGAAACCTGATCTTCTGCATGACTTCTCTTCTGTGATTTTGGGTTTATACTGCATTATGTTGACATCAATGACAATATTGTTCCACTATGTCCAACATTTATAATATTGCACATTTTAATTATAACATGTATTATGTTTTTATTAATGCTTCGGTTATTAGACATCTGACACTTCCCTTTCTTTTCATTTTTACAGGTGCATTTATTCCCATCTATGTGGGAATATGCACATCATTTTCGCAATGAATATTCTGATGAAGGCCACATCACACAATATTGTGGACTAGATGTCAAGTTCGACCAATCTAGTTTTACTAGCGACCGTGATGAAAAACTGATAGTGGGGAAGTTAGGTTACATTGGAAATATACAAGAGATCATGCAAATGGAGTTCTCAATGTTTCAATATTTTATTTTTTGTTGCAAGTTGTGGGATACCTTCGACTAGATAAATGTAAAGGAAGATCGTGATAGTGGGATAATATGTATTAACTCTAAAAATAGTGGGTTCAAAAGAAGGATCCTTATGTTTTCCCTAAAAATTGCAACCAAGTGTTCTTTTACCCAAATGTGTTGGATGAGGATTGGTGGTTCATAGTGAGAGATGGCACGAGATATAAACATACTTTTTATAACAAAAATGTTACAATTCCAAGAAAGGAATATAATCACAGTGATGGCAATGAGGATTAATTTCATGTAAATGATTTGTTTGGACATTAATATTGTGGATGTGTCATTTATTATGGGTATCTATAATGGACAATTATGGATAATCCAAATTAAATATTTTCATAAAAGAAAAGTTAAAAATTATATGGAAATATTAAATTTAAATGAGTGATATATATCAAATTTCACTTAAAAATGGAAAAATTATTAACAATGTTTTCTTTAGCGTACTCGTGTTATATTTTATAAAACAAACAATAAAACTAACCCCAACATTATATGGAAAACATAATATACATGAGCGATATACATATGAATATACATGTCAAACATACATATCAAAACAATTTGCAATAAACATGTCATATATAGATCTCTAGTAAAGTATAAAACAATCAATATAAATGCCAATCAGTACCACTAGTATCCAGATCCACCACTAGAGCATGGTGCATCAATGTCTCTGATACCAAAGGTAGAGCCTCTATCAAGAATAACTATATCATAAGATTTTTTTTTTGTAAGTGCACTATCAAGTGTCTCTATATCAATATCATGAATATGTGCATCAATGATACCTAATGTGATTATGGTGTCCAAAGTATCAGAATATTGTGACACATGTGGAGGAAGAGGAGGAAGATCGAGATTGGTGGATGATGACACATGTGGACTAGGAGAAAGAGAATGCTTTGTGGATGGTGACACAAGTGGAAAAATAATGGGAGTATGATGATCTGATATGCATACAGGTTCAGACACATGTGGAGGGGAAATAGGAAGAGGAGGATTGGATGTTCATACAAGTTCAGACACATGTGGATGGGAAATGGGAGGAGGAGGAAGAGGATTAGGTTTAGAAAAATGTGGGGGGGGACAAGAGGATCAGGAGGAGGAGGAGGAGTAGGTTCATACATCTGTCGAGGGGAAACAAGAAGAGGAAGAGGAGGAGGATGAGGATTAGGTTCATACACATGTGGAAGGGAAACAAGAGGAGGAGGAGGAGGAGAATACATGGATGGAAAATCTATAGATGTTGAAACCAAGTCATGTGGAAGAAAATGATTAGGATTATGATCAGGATCATTTTTTGGAGTAGAGGATGTGGATGGATCTGATAATAAGCTAGATGTAGAGTGACTAGGAGCACCATCCCTCAATGTATCAATGAGGCTTACCACACAAACAGTATGATGCATCAACATCATCATGTCATGAGGAAAATGCCTCCATGTAGTAGAGAGCACCTCTACCCATAATATGTCTCTAGGGGGTAAAGGTACCACCCCTTTACTATTCATGAGATGACACAACTCATCCGACACCTCTAGATGAACTCTCAAATTTATCTTGTGTGGCATGTTTGGTCTTCGTACTATTGGATGTTTCTTCTCTTCTTCCTCCATCACCTCATTCTCATGTTGGGGAGGTACATCCCAAACATAGGCGCTAATATCTACAAAATAATATATAATAATTATAAGACATTATAAAACAAAATTTTACAATAAATTACATGTGCATTAAATAAGACATAAAAATATGCAAATAGATTGATCAAAACATAATGATAGTATTACCTCTGTCATATGTTGGCTCCTATGTTGTAAATCACATTTTGGAAATACTGTCTAATATATCCTTGCATGCGATTACTCTATAATACCGAGGACAATATCGTCCTCGCTAGAAAATAAATCAATAACTAGCCTTCACACTGGAGTAATGAGATACTTGGATTGGCCCCTCTTGGGCATCAACTTCCCCCACGTGCACATACACAAATCAAACATAGGCCTATTAGGAAAGTGTGGTACTATTGTTGGATTAGCATGAACCTTCTTAAAAAATAGTGTATAGAGCTCATGCATAGATGAGAAGAATCTCGTCTTAGAAAAAAAATGAGTGAAAGTGATCTAATTCTCAACAAAATTGTATCAAAAAATGATCTTCCCTCCTAATCAATTGGGGCTCCCACAATAAACTATATATGCAATACAACATAAGGAAAATAAATTGATTCCCATCATATTATGATATTAAAATATTGTCCTTGATTATGATGCGTTATGGTAGATGACATGATGTTTTATGGCTTTGACATAGACATGTGCTATTGACTCTATTTTACTGAGTGTGCAAGGTTTTGGACCTTGAGGATGAAGAGGCATCGACGGAACCCTTGGACTCTGGATCGAGTCAGGGAGTGTGCTATTGGGGTTTGATTGTTTTACTGTGATTTTTGTACATTTGATTAGATGATATGATGTGGACATGTCTAACATGATTGTTGATGATGCAGGTTGACGATAGATTGCCATCCAGACTCACATATGGAGTAAAGGGGCCACACACGACTACTAGAGAGGTTGAGAGAGAGGTGTGGACAGCAGCCCTACCACAACCTACTAGCACTCCCGTCGTGGCTCAAACTGTAGGTTAACGATTACCTAGTTTGAGAGGACCCATGATGCCGTGAGGGCAGACTGCGACAGTCGCTCGTGATGATTCTAAGGGGCATGCAA
Organism: Picea mariana; assembly: GCA_032191745.1. NCBI lineage: Eukaryota > Viridiplantae > Streptophyta > Pinopsida > Pinales > Pinaceae > Picea > Picea mariana. Next base: position 39,577 of record JASDQU010103302.1, on the reverse strand, counting down.
TAAGGGGGGGGCCTTATTCCTTAGAATCCCTTATTCTCCCACAAGTTCACCTGGCAGAGTGTTGATTCCATGGGTTATTGATGTTTACCAATCAGTCAAGAGGCAAGTGGCACCCTTGGAGCACGTGGTGCATCCTGAAGGGCACGTCACGCAAAAGAAACAAAAGAGGCGAGTGGCACCCTTGGAGCACGTGGTGCATCCTGAAGGGAACGTTGCGCAAAAGAAACAAACGAGGTGAGTGGCACCCTTGGAGCACATGGTGCGTCCTGAAGGCGTTGATGATGATGAAGGAACAAACCTAGATGGCCCTAAGACATTTAAACACCTCAAGAAATTCTTAAACAACTTCCCTAATTAAATGTCGCCCAGTTCAGAATCTAAGTCCTAAGTCTAAAACTTCTCTAGGGGTAAAATTTTGTCTAACCTTAAGAAAAATACCCTATAAAAATAAAAAAAATAAAAATTAAACTAAAAACCACTTAAGTAATAGTTTTAGTCTTCATAAAATTTTTGGGGTAAAATGAAGAGAGTAAGAATTTAATTAAAATCAGTGGATTTAAAATTGTAAAGAAGAATTTAATTGTTTAACTTGTGAAAGTGTAAAAGATATTAAATTCTTAATAAAAAGGAAAAGGGGTTAATTTGCGCAACTGCCATTTTTGTCTCTAATAAAAAGGGGAAAGAAGGGAATAATAAAAATTAGGAAACTAAGGAATGGAGGAAACATAATAAGGGAAAGAGAAGAAATCATGGTAAAAAGCGAGGTCAAAATAGTAAAGAATCTGAAATTAAGAACCTTCTAAATTGAACTAAATTAGCAACTTCATTTTAGGGAAAGTATTTAAACCTATAAGGGAATCTAGGAACACCTAGGAGTGAATTTAGGAGCAACTCTAGGTGGGTGGGGGAAATAAGACAATTTAATAAATTAAAGAAACTAATTATTGGAGGAATGTGGGGGATGAATGACACTTGTACGAAGGAGAATTCTTAGAAGATTTTTATTAAAACTTAAAGTTTAATGAGATTAGGGAAAGAATGGAAGCGTTAAAATTCTATAAAAGAGAGAGAGGAAAAGGAAGAAGGGGATGGATGGTTAGTGTAACGTTACGCTGCCGGATTTGTGACTTGACTGATTACTTGTGGGGAGTTGGGATTTCTCAGCTCGGATAGGAGTGGTAGCTCGGCCTTGTGAGGCAAGCTGGGAGATAGACGTATCATCTGGATATTGTGTGGCCCCTTTGCGGCTCAGGGGGCTAAGGAGGAAGCAGAGTACCCCTAGTGATTGGCTGGGAGGTACCGGTGAGGTCTCGACGGTAAGGGAATGGGAGCGACATGGAATGCGCGGACGTCACTCGGAGCATGCAATCAGGAAACAGTACGCATTTCATTTCTGCATGATAGAGGTATTAGGACCTTGGCCCTCTCTTAATGTTATCAACATTTTATATTGGCTTGTGAGATGAAAATATTTGTCTTAAATCTGCTTGGGTTCTCATCGGATTGATTGGTTTTCTTTTTCCTTCCTTCGGCGATTTTAATCGTGTGATGGATATAAAAATATTTCTTCTTAACTCTGTTGTTGCAATTCGGTATTGGATAAAAGAGAGATTTTATGACTTCGGCGTTTGCCAACCTTCCTTGGTTCTATGTGATCTTGTGTTGTTCTTTACATTTTTGTTTATCTGTGTTTTTGCATGGGAGGGTAAATTTATTTCTGCGCTTGAAATCTCTTTTGACCTGTGAATTCCTTGTCCTCTGAAGGTTTGTTGTGGCTCTATACCCTACATGTTCTCACCTAAAAAGCAAGGACAAATTTACAATTTCTGATTTAACATTTTATGATTCTTCTACACTACCACATTGCTCCACTGTAAATTTATTCATGAGCGAGACTATTTTTCTTACAAGATTTAATGCTTCTAAGGGCATCCACGACTGATTCATGTGTGGGTAATTTGTTAACTGTGATAGAGTTGTTCATTCTCTGTCTGCGCAAGTTTTACTGCATTTTTCTTAACAGATGGCCAGGATTAATTGAATATGGCGACACCCTCAACCAATCGAGACTTTAGAAAACCTGCTACAACCATATCATTACAATTTAAATCAAAATTTAAAGCAACACCTGCATCTTCTTACCTGGAAAAACTTCCCGTGATGATCCTATTACAACCCTTTTAGAAAATATTGGAATTCTTTAACTCGAGCAGGATGAGCCTTCCAAATTTTGTACACATTCAGGATCTTACTTGAGCGAACCCTTGGGCGAATTCACCAGGGTGTCTCCATTGTGATTTATTTATTTAAGTTTTGTTGAGCTTCTTTTTCCTGAGTGACTTCCCTCTTGGGCATTTTTCTTTTGCCTTTTTTTATGTGAATTCACACGTGATTGTGTGGAGAACGATGATGGTTAGGTACAACTAATCGGTCATTACTCACTGACATCACTTAATTTACCTTCTGTTGAATTTTGCAAGCAGACTGTCTTTACCTTTACCTTCACGTTTCTTTTTTTACTCTCCAAAAACTCGCTTGAAGCCATCAGTTGCCCACGCATTCCCCTCCTTACCTTCCTGACAAGCGAAATTACTGGTCCTTACGATATAATTGGTTGCTGGCCCTTACGTTTCAGAAAAAATCACAGACATAATGGAACGATGTTCCATCGGATTTGTCTTTGTTTGAATAGTTTAAATATGGTATTGTTAATTTTGTTCTGATGTGCATCTAACATAGTGTGTATGTTTAGGTATACCCTTAAAGTTAATGCCACTTGTTTCCTTTGGGACTGCGTTTCCTAATCTATCGATAGTACCCATTTCCTGCAGTCAACACCTTCCCTTTGATTTTGGTCAGCACCTTAACCTTACCCACCTTAGAGCTGGACCGTAGGTGGCATGCTAGCTCGGACAGAACCACTTTTGTTGATAGTTGTTATGTATGATCGTGTTGCGAACTGATTGTGAGTAGTTTGTATGCACTGGGCATTAATTTGTTGTTGATTAATGTTGATAGGAATTGTTGAATGACATATTTTAGAGTGCATTATGGACCAATTATAATTTATTAGTTTAAATATGAAAATGATGTTGTTATTAAATGATTTTGCAATTATTAAAAATATTTATATACTTTCAATATGAATCATGGGTATTGTTGTCACATCTCTTGAGATATTTTGTAATACAATTCCTTCCAATCAATTTTTATAGTTTGGTAGGTCACATAACAGTCAAATTTGGATCTATAACTCCTTATAGATCACAATCGTTGTAAATACTAGCGACCTAATAAATCTAGCAATTCTACCTTATAATTGGGATAAGATGAATTTCTCTTGATATAATTTTTAGCGGGTATGGTCTTCATGTAATTTGTGTATTGTTTAATCATTGTTTAGAGGGTATTGTCTTAATATATATTGAGCATTGTCTTAATATAAAGTGGACATCGTCTAATCTGATTGAATATTGTTTTAATATAATTGAGTAATGTTGATACAAACTGAATATCGCTCTAATATAAATTGGATACTGATTAACACAATTTGGGTATTGTTTAATATAATGGGGGATATTGTTTTAATATAAATTCTAGAGGTGATTGTTCAAATCTTAGGAGGTATTGTTTTACTAGAGTTGATTAAAAAGAAATCGTTTAATGTAAATTAGTTCACTCCTTCGCCTTTCGACTTCGTGCTTAAGCGATATGGTTATGGGATGTTGACGAAGTCGTCCCAGCTTGAGCTACCCATTGAGGGTGTCAGTGTTTAAAATAAGTAAAGGGTTACACTTGGCTACGTAAACTTGATGTTCTTGGTTGCTTACTATAAGTTTCTAGCTACCTGTGTGTTTATTGTTGAGTTTCTAGGATGATTGTCCTTAGCTTAGTAGGCTTGGTCTATTGAGTCGGGCGGGATGTAGATGCCTCCATGTTCCTCAGAACAGTCGCCAGCCCTGAGAACTTAAATGGTTAAAATAGATGGGAACCTAGGCTTGAGCATTGCTTATGTGTCTTGGAGGTCCTAACCATTGCAGGGTAGGATGGATAGGTAGTGAGTCTTATTATTTGGTCGGTTGATTGTTGATTCATTGCTGACAGATGTTGATGTGCATCTTAGATCTTTATGTTGATATCGCAGTTGCTTGCGTCATGATTCGTCGTCATGCGGCGGCGCAGAGTATAATGTCTTGTTACCCTTGCACACACTCACACACAAAAAAAGAAAATTGCACTTGTTATAAGAGGTTTGTCGTCATAACAAGAAGGATCTTTACATCCTTTGTGGGATGATACCACATATCCAAACCAACCATGAAACCCTGTCTCCCATGATCACATTGATGGATCAACAACTATAAAATGAAAAGTTCCCCTTAAGGGATATTCTCTCCTGATAAAAATTAAAAAATCCAATGCCCTTCGAAATTTCATGAGCATGTTGTGAAATAGGACGAGGGTAAGCCTCCCTTTCCCTCTCCCTGACATCTCACTCATGAATAAAAGTATATGTCTCAACCCACCACCACCCTGCCTCCTCCTTCTCTCATCATTTTCATATGTGATTCACATACAAGTATTGTTAGGCACATATATAAAGATAAATTTAAAATAAATTGAAATTATAAAACAAATACATATATAAATAATGTGTATTTAAAATAATCCAAAATAAAATTTTTTTGCAAAGAAATCTTTAAAATAAACTGGATTTCCCGAAACAATTATTTTTTTTTTGTTTGTTAATTTGTGTAGGACCTGCGATTAACCTGTGGCTTGAGAAACCGCGACTCAGGGGCATCTAAGCCGTCAAAATCACCCGGGGATCGCACCCGGCCTGAGCCACACCAACCCTTAACATGGTTGGATTTTTTTTCCCCGCAGGTTTCGAATCGGTGACTTTAACATCACGGAGTGGCTTAACAACACACTTCGTCACCGACTGCCCTACACCTCGGGGACTTCCCGAAACAATTATACGCCCATCTAGAAGTTCACTTTATTAGAAAAAAAACATTGTTAAATGGTGTGTCCCATAGGAATCTATACATCGACAAAGTTCCTTTATCAATATCGGTTCATCTCGTTAACAAAGATGCACCACAATGCTAAAATTTATAGCATACGAATCCATGGTGCCCTTTGTTAAACCAAATGCATCAATGCATCATGTCCACTAGAGAACCAACATGTTTTCTACCAGTGGGGTCATATTTATGACACCAATTCCTTTGGTAGACTAATTGACACCGCTAAGATAAACTTTGATATTGTAGTTGAAGCGGTGCGACATGTTACTATCAACCCACTGACACTACCATGATAGTGGAGCACCATCATTTTGTACATTAGTGCATTGTAAAAGATAAAGAACTCAGAACAAGGAATCCAATGAGATTCCCCACTATGAAATTTCAATAAATATATGTTGCAGTGCGTTTTTGTTTACAATACTGGTGCATCAAATTACAATGGCTGCATCGCTACGTTAAATTTTAGAAATCACTATGTAAGTGGTGCCCTTAGTTAAGTGAAATGTACCTATGGGCAATGTAAAATGACACTGGTGTGATTTATTCAGTGCATGTATTATTTTTATAAAGTATGAAGGTGATTTTCAAAATTGATGTGCTAGGGAGTTATGTGTCTGGTTTGCACCGATGCGGTTTAGTACAATTTATGTACCACTAGGTAAACTTTTCATACAACAATGAGATAGTAGTGAGGTTAATGAAGTGAAATGTGTCGATCTGGGTAGAATACCATTTTGTGATATTTTTTGGTAGTTCCAAAGGACACACCCCATTTTAAAGGTTAGAACACTCGGAATGAAGCATCCAATGAGACACCTCACTATGGAAAATTGGGAAACATATGTCCTAGTGTGTTTCTATATACATTTTCAGTGCATTGTATTACAATGGTTGCACCGCTACATTAAATTTTATAAATATTTATGGTATAAGTGTCATTAGTTGAGTGAAGTATAATGATGTGTAATTTTAAACAACACTGGATCAATTTATTTGGTGCATATATGTTTTTTTATAGGATATGGTGGTGCGTTTGAGCATTGACGTGTTGGGGAATTATTTTCTTGTATGACCCGATGTTTTTGAATAGAATTGGTGCACACCACTAGGTTAAATCCTATATATAATTGTGCTAGTGGTGCAGTTAATGAAGTGAAATGTATCGGTGTGGGTCGAAGCCCATTGTGCCCCAATTTCGAGGTGTTCTGAAGGCTGCATCACTTTGTTTCTAATAATTTATCATGATACACTTGAGGGAACTGCACCAATGAATACGTGTATTCATAACCCCAAAATTGGTTATCATTGTGTATTTAACTATGTATGCATCACATCAGGGTAAGCCGATCCATTCAAGCACATTGCACAAAAATGGAAAAAAAAAATTGAAAAAAATTGTAAATTTTAAACTAAATTGTAAATCTGAATGGATGAAAATGAAAATAGTTAGGTAATAAATAATTTACCTAGTATCCTCTATCCTAAGAAGGCATGGTTGCACCATTAAGATGAAATCAAAATTTTTGGTAATTTCCAAACTTTGGAAATGTGTGGAATCCACCAATAGAGATATTCAAGTAGGTGTAGAGAACCAAAAACATGGATTCTTAGGAATAAAAGCTCACATCAGTGCTTTCTTGAGATTTTGGAACCACATGATGTACTATAACAATGAAACCTGGTTTGGTAATTTTTTGGATTTACCCTACTTCGGTTTTCTTTGAGACATTGAGGCACATTGGGGAGTAATATGCAAGGACATCGGTGCAGCTTATTCGGTGCATATAATTTTATTATAGAGTAGGACAGTGCGCTTAAACATTGAATCATTGGGGTGTTATGTTTAGTGTATCCCTTGGGGAGGTATATTAAATGTGTTTCACCGCTAGATTAAATTTTATAAATCAATGAGATAGCAGTGTGGTTAATGAATTGTAATGCACTGGTTTGGTTATAATCCTAGTTTGCACCGGTTTTTGGGAATTCCAAAGGACACGCCACTTTTTTTTTGGTAATTTATCGTGGTGTGCTAGCTTTTATGGTGTTGGTGAAAACATATATCGATGCATCAACGGAGGTACTCACTGTGGATTTATGTTTCATGTAGGCCCCATGAAGACTAATTAAACTAGGTGCACTACTGGGTCATATCTTATATTGTTAACTTAGCAGTGTTGTAAATTAAGTGTAATTCTTTGGTATGGGTATAATCCCAGTTTGCACTAGTGTAGGGGAGTTCTAAAGGATGCATTTCTTTTCTTTTTGGTAATTTTTTATAGTGCACTAGCTTGAACGACACCTGAGTGACCATATATCAATGCACCTTCGTTGGTGATAACATTGTATTTAACACAATACACTGCTTCAAGGAGAGTCAAACCATTTAGGTGCACTGCATGAAATTGAGAAAAAAATGTGTGGTTTCAAGATAAATTGTATGTTTCAATGGATGAAAATGAAAATGGGAAAGTAATTAATAATTTACCTACTTTTTTATGTCTTGAGGGGACATGGTTGCACTGTCAAAAGGAAATTAAAATTTGTTGTAATTTCCAATATTTGGAAATGTGTGGAATACAACAATGGAGACATCTAAGTCAGTTTAAGGAATTAGAAATGGGGTGCCTTAGGAAAAAATGTGAGCATTGGTTCTTTATTGAGAGTTTGAAAGAACATGATGCATTGTAACAATGAACATAGGTTTGCTAATTTTTTTTATTTACCTACCTTTGTGTGCCTTTAGACAGGTAGTAGAACCGATGGGTGATGTTCAATGACATCAATGCGATTTATTTTGTGCATGTAACTATATTATAAAGCATGGTGGTGCTACGAGAACATGGATGTACTGGGGTGTCATTGTTCATTAAATTTCCGTTGTTTCGATATGTTAAAGACACATTGATTAAAAAAAACTCTGCAAAAACCTCTTGGAACACACCTCCTCTATGAACAATGACGAGGCGTTTGAACATTTAAGCATCAGCACAATAGTTTTTAGATGCACCCCCATGCATATGTTCCATAAAGGTTCATTGCAAAAAAACCTTAAAAACTTTTGGCCACCTCCTTATGCTAACAACCTCCACTATGTATAGCTAAGGGAATAATTTTTCAGGGAGGTTTTGAAAACACCTCCGCAAGAAGGTGTTCTCCTTGTAGTGAGCATAGTGAAAAATATTGTTATTTTAACAAGAAAGGATTTATTTGGAGTGCATTCCTTCCATAAGGAATAATATATGGTGTTACCCTACCTCAGATCTAAAAATATAAGAGATAACCAAATCACTCACATAAAACAATGAACACAAGAGAAATTGTAGATAAAACCCTTGAGGTAGGGTAACAACGTTTATTATTCCCTATAGAAGGAATTCACTTTCAAGAAATCATTGCTTGTTACAATAAAAACATTCTTCACCATTATTCATTACATTTCTTACACTTCTTTATATAATACTATCTACCTCCTAAGAACATTTTAGAGAAGGAACCTTCTAGTAGGTGGAGCCTTCTTACAATAGTTTTTGCTCACAATACTACATAGGCATTATTTACTAATGATGTCTTTCATTACATATATTCAATAAGTATAACTACCATAGTGTGCCTTGTTTAATAATATAATGGACCTAATCCACCTTACATTGAATTCCCTCCACTATTATTACAACACTATGAATCCTTCAGACTCCCAATTACACCCCTAGGTATACTACATGGGCTTATTATTATAGGTTAACCATGATACGATTCTTGAGGAGACTAAGCTCAAAGAGTCAATTATGGATATTTACACTAGGAAGGGATCAAGTCTGACTACCATATCGGTACACATCAAAATGCCACACTTAAGTACCTCATCCTAAGTGTCACAAGTGCCATAAAAGTGTCATATGCACCTTGCTAAGTGTTTCTTACACCTTGACACCATGAAAGAACATTTTCCAAAATCCCTAGTGAATGAGGAGGAAAAATATATCATATGAAGGTCAAAAAACTATGTGCACATGAATTATTTATTAATATCAGGGATAATTTTAGGGATGAAAATTTATATTAAAATGTAGAAACCTGGGCTAATCTTACAAGTCCTTAATATGAAAAATAAAATGTTTGGTGATAGTTTTGTAAAAATATTTTAATTTGTAAGGATTATATATACTTTCTATAATGTTTTGGTGATTTTTAAGGTAAAATAATTTTATTCTATGAAATTTGGGTGAATCGTTTTTAGAAAAAAATGGAAATGGGCAAATATTTTTTTGGGGAAAACCATGGAAAATTATCCCATTGGCGAAATTTAGCCCTTAAAATCATCTATGATTAACATTCATAAAAAGGAAATTAATTTAGTGTGATAATACACCTCACATTGAGTTTCCTAATCTCAAGGAGAGGTTGAGAATCTCATGGATGGTTGAGATATTTTCTCAAACCAAAATCCTAATTTGGTAGAACTTGAGAGATATTTCCTCAAAATCCTTGAGAGATATTTTCTCCCTAAAATCCTTCAGAGATATTTTCTCCCTAGAAATCTTGGAGATCCCATTTTAGTGGATCTAGTGAGTGATCTTATCCATGGTGGTTAAGCCTCGAAATCCTATATAATGGGGGATTTCCATGGAGAAGAGGAGGAATATTAGAGGTATCAAAACTATTATTTTGGAGGAAGCTTGGAGATATCGGACTTATGATCAGGGGATTCTTGCAAGTGTTGGATGAGGAGAGCTTGGAGGAGTTGCAACTAACATCATTCATGGTATGTAATTTTTCTTTGTTCGCATTTAATATACTTGGCCTATTTCCTTCAAGTATGTGGTTTCATGTGCTTGTCTATGTTCAATTTGATTCGCATAGATGAATTTGATTTTCCTAATCCATTAGAGTAGAAGGAAGTCACTTGTTTCTTGTTGTTCATTGTAGGTATTGATTTTCACCAGGAATTGGATCAAGCTTATGGATAGGAGAAATTAGGACAAACATCATAAAAAAAGTACATCTTACTTTAGCTTCTCCTCTTTTTTTTGATAAGAAAAATGAGTTAATAGGAATGGTAATGTCTAAATGATTGTTTATGTCTTGTTATAAGGGTCAGTAATTCAAGGGAAAGTTCACCTACTCGCAGGAGAATATTTCCATAAAAGAAATCGGCGACTCCACTAGGGAAGGATGTTGAAATGTATTTCCTTGGATCTTCTAATATTTTTCCCACCTTTAGATCTTATTTGTTTTTGTTTCTCATATACTTCACTTTCTCTCTTATTCATTGAATATTTCACAGTCTTTGGCAAAGTTTCCTGAGTTTTTATCCTTTTTTTCTGAGTTTTTGGGACGGGAAACGCTCCTCTACTGTGTACACCAAAGCACTAATATAGGATCAAATCTCCCCTATAGTGTATACCAGAGAATTGTGACACTCTTTCCCTTTGTAAACAAGAGCGTTGATCTCCTTTTCTGGGTTTTTGTGCCCTTTTCTGCTTATTTTTTTTGAGTCTTATCTTGAGGATCTTTTTTCTTAGAGACCTTTGAATAGTCCTAACATTGTTTTGATAAGAGTTGGGAATTTATCACTCATTTATGTTTATCCTTTAAATTTGCAAAATTTCTCTTAGTTGTGGTCCCCTTGGGTTAACAGGATCCATTGTTTATTTTTTCCTTTTTATTTTATTTGATCTTTGTCTCATAAAGATTTCATATTGCTTGATTGTTTAGGATTGTTCATCAACTAAGGTTTGAAAAGGTTGCCTGGTATTGACCCTTCTTGTCTTCATTTGAAAAATTGCATTTTTCTAGATGTTTAGGAATCTAATGACAACCTAGCTTGATTTATGTTTCTCGTTGTTCTTCGTTGGAGGATTTTCGTGAGTGTTTATATTATTTCTCTTTTGGATATTTGAGTTCTTTATTAAACAGATTATCATACTTATTTCTTTCAGTTCTCATTATCCATTGAGTGCATTCTTTGTTTGAAATAGTTTTGCTTCGTGTCTTTTGTATCTGCATACGACTGTTTCATTTTGATTGAAATTAATGAAGCATTAAAGGATCTACATTTGCTTTATTTTAAAATCAAAGAAAGAAGATAATTGCATTCTTGCTTTTGGGTACTGTAGTAGATTGCATTTATAAAATTACATTTGGGAATTGGGTGTTTTGTTGAAGAAATTTGAACCTCTTCTCCATCTTGTATGTAGGATTCATTGAAGAAAAATATTTTCATCGCATTATTCTAAATCCAATTGTTCGTATAAGCATAGTCGTGATCCCCCTCTAACATAGGGATTAAACACGAGGTCATATGCAGGAGAGAAGTGGAGATTTCCCCTCTGAAGCTTAACCCACATAGCGGAAAGATCGTATATTAGGGGTTCTTGTTTAGAAACGAATGCTTTCATTTGGTCTCAGAGCTTCGTGAATCCTAAATCCATTCGAGGTTCTCAGTAGTATTACGGTCCACTTGGCTTCAGTTTTGTTGAAGCATTTCAGACTTGTTATCCTTCCCATATGTTCCTTCCTTACTGTCAACTATACCCACCTGGAGGATGACTATCAGTTGGTAACCTTAGTGTCTTATATCTGTAGGGTTGATGCACAAGGTGAAAGTGATGGGGAGTCTTCACCATACCTTGGTCAGATGTTGGTCAAACTCACTCGAGATCCTTGGAGGGTACACCCACGGGTAAAACCATGTGGGAAATTGCACCAAGACATAAGTCCATTAAGAAAGTCGACAACGCAACTGATCCACCCTCTCTATCCCAACCCCTTCCTATATTGATCTCGTGATGTTGGATTTCATCACTAACTAGTGGTTTCATTGTGGGAAGTTTTTTTTGATTGTTTTCTTCTTACATTTGTAGCATGTCTTGTATGTTTTATTTCATGGACCTTAGGTCAATTCAATCTCAGTGGCATCAATTCCTGGGAGTACCAATGAAGGAAACTCATTTCCCAAGGAACCTTTCACCTCTCATTATTTTGGAAATGTTGGTCCTTCGTGCATTGGCATACTAAGTCTTCCAAGACTCACCATCGGGTTACCGGTTTGGTTGTTCCCCACTCTGGTGATCTCGACTTTTCAAAGCACCTCGAATGCACCTAATGCTTTAGATGTAATAAAAACACCCACAAATCAACCTCATGTTGACCTTTCTCCTTCATCACCCATCAAGTCTCCTTCCCTTTATCCTTCTTCTCCTAGTGAAATATTTAAAGAAAGTAATCAGGTTGATAAGAAAAAGAAGAAACAAAATGAGAAGAAGAAGAAGAAGATGAATCGTAAAGAGACCAAGCCTCCAACTGCATCAAGGAATGTTTGATATGAGTAACAAACTACTATTAATTGTAATTGGAGTGTTGATAAAGTTGACAAGTCCAAAATGAAGAATCCTGAACCCAAATTCCCTTGCAAGCTTTGTAAGGGTGACCACTTTCTGAGGGATTTCCCTGGCCTCCCCAAGGTCTTAGAAATGTGTTATTCCATGTCATCATCCCCTGATTCATGATAGTGACACTCTGTCAACTACTGATGTTAAGGTTGGTAAGAAGAATAGAACTTTCAAATTTCCTTGTATGTTATGAAAAGGTGATCATTAATCTCACATTTTCCCTTCTATGGACGAGGCCTCTTATCTTTTGGAAAGGATTCAACTTCCAACTGGTTACCATAATATCTCTCCCAAACTGTCATTAGTTGATGGACTGGTCAATATGGTTTCATCCCTAGTCATTCATGTTGATAAGGTGGTCAATATGGTTTCATCCTCGATTGAACCACTAACCCCAGTAGTTGTTCTAGTTCCATCATCGATCACCCCAATGCTTCATCTGAAAAGTGAAACCGAAGTGACTGATCCAGTTACGTAATAGATCACCCCAACTCTTCATCTGAAGAGTGCAACCATAGTGGTCGATCCAATTCCATGATCGATTGATGCCACTCCTCCCTTGAAGAGTGCAACCAAAGTGGTCGATCTAGTTCTATCATTGTTCCATCTCACTCCTCATTCAAAGAGTGAGGATGTTTCTTAGGTCTACCTCATTAATACGGATTCACCCGGACAAGGGTGAAATCTTCCCATCCTGATTTCACCCCCTCAAATCAATCATATGATTTCTATTAATTAGAATCATTTGACAAAACCCCATCTTCCTTCTTACATGCCTTTCCAAATTATCGCGCAGGTTTTTGATAGGAATATTCCTAACACTATAATAGACGAAGGTTCTTTTGTTATCATCTTATTCACAAATTCTTGGAAATATTTTGGTTCCCCACATCTTGCGCCGGTGATTTAGAATATGTTGACCTTTGATAGAATATTTATTCAACCTTTAGGGATCCTTCTTCATTTTTCGGTTACTTTGGGAGGAAAAATGATCTATGTCAATGTGATGGTAGTTCACAACCCCCTAGAATTTAAACTTCTCCTTGAGAAAGATTATTTCTACGCTATGAGAGATTTTGTTTCCACTCTCTTTCAAGTGATATGTTTCCCTCACAACGGAAGCATAGTAACGATCGACCAACTTTCATTCATTGACCCTCATCTTATGGTCAACCATCTGCCTTCCCTAAACGGTCCATACATTCCAATGATGTCCTCTCTGCCACAAGTTAATTATGTAACGAACTGCCTCATGCATTCAACCCTGTACGTGAGGGAACATCTCGCTTATCTTGACTTATATCTGATAGTTGACATGGTCATCTCTTCTATAGGGATATTAGAGTCATATCTCGCTACCCTTATCGAGGTCATCGACATGTATTCCTTCTAGAGTTTTTTTCTCCCATTTATCAAAGATCTCCCGGAAGCCATGGATGAAGTTTATCCTTTGACATGTATTCCTTCGAAATCATTGTTCTCTTGGAATCCATGATCAAGGAGACATTTTGAGCATAGATTTTCTTCTCTGTGGAAAGATCATTAAAAAATGCAACAAAGGTTTTGAGCATAGTTTTCCTTATTTGTGGCAAGCTCATTAAAAAATGAAACACAGGTTTTGAGCATAGTTTTTCTTCTCTGTGGAAATCTCGTTAAAAAATGAAACAAAGTTTTTGAGAATAGTTTTGCTTCTCTATGGAAATATCGTTAAAAAATGAAAGAGAGATCTTGAGCATAGTTTTCTTCTCTGTGGTAAGCTCATTAAAAAATGAAACAAAGGCTACGAGTATAGTTTTTCTCTATGTAGAAAGAAAATTAAAAAATGAAAAGAATCTGGGGATTGAACCCAAATCCATGAGCATAGTTCTTTTCCTGTGTCAAGATTGTTAAAAAATGAAAAATTCACCTCTCCTACCAAGTAGAGTCTTTTCATTAGATCTCGTATATATCGAGTCGAGTCTTTAGATATATCTTGTAGATATCGAGTCAAGTCTTTCATTAGGTCTCATATTTGAACCTTCCTTTCATCTGCATTTGTCAATTGACCTTTTTACTCCATCCAATATATAAATCAATGACAATATAAGCGTCGACGAATGAAACGAAGCTTGGGGGGACATGTCTCCAGAATTTGATTATCATTCTGGAGTTAAGTTGCTATCTTTTCAATATGGGGGTAGAGTACCAACCATCCATGGATATCCCTCAAAAACTTCGTAAATTACATTGGGAAATTACAAGCATAGTTTAATTTTGTTTCAACCTTGTGTAAAAATGAAACTAATTCTGATATTAGTCTTTGTTCTTTATTGTGCTCGTAAATACATGGGAATGTGATCAAGTATATTTTTATCACTTTTTCGAACTCGTAAAGGTTATACGAAAAAGGAACCATCTGGATTTTTCTTTAAGCTCTTTTCAGCCTCTCTAAACATGAAACGATTGTAGAGTGATATTGCTTCCTTTCACCCTCGTTAAAAGGTTTGAAAGGGTGTCTTTCGAGTGATAGTTGATCTCTTTTTCAGCCTCACGAGACTAATTACGAAAAAGGAACATTCTAATAAAGAATTATTAGAAGAACTCTCCCCTACTGTTTTACACTTTCTTCAGTCTTGGGAGACTAAATTTAAAAAAAATCCATCCATGGAGTCCCCTCTAAGTTCTTTTCAGACTCTTTAATCATGAAAAACCATCGCGTTTTCCTTCTCTGGACTCGCTAAACTACACATTGAATGATCCATATGGGAACGAACCCTTAATTATTCTAGTTCATTAAATAAAGAAAGAGGAACTTACCGAAGGTGAGTTATATCAAGCATGTGTTACCCTCCTCGAGCTCCTTAAATGAAAAAGAGGTACTCATCTATCTGGGTGGGGGGGAAATTGAAGGAAGTGGGTTAATTTTTTGGGAATCCTTTATGGAAAATATTGTTTCCCTTGAACATGGAACCTGTTTGTATCTCATCTTATAGTTGGGTACTCTGATTGTCTTTGAGTCATACCAATTCCATGTGTTGTCATACTTTTTCATCCTGTCGAAGAGTTCTCTTATTGGCGTCACATTACATTCTTGGTACTTGTCGAGTCAATGTGTCCAATTCAGTTGTCATGCCTCATCATGTTCGAGGGAAGTTTCACTTCAAACCATCCATCTACAATATTTCCAGTTTCCATTTTCTATGTCAATCCATACTCATTCGATTCACCATATTACATCACTTTCCTGTGTCATTTTCATGTCGATGATGGGGGATACATCAAATCCCTCCTTCAACGATTCTTTTCATGTCTATTTCAACACATCATCTGGGAATTATACTTATTAAACAGTTAGTACCTTGGTACCTGCATGCCTCAATGGAAGGCCTCCTCACTTTTGATAGTAGGCTGACATCATTTACCTCTAATTGGATGATTCCACAAATGTTAAAACTTGTCTCATTTATTCACAGTCATTGGAATGTACTAGCGTACCTTGGGATTGATTGACATCATTGATGATTTCCCTTGCACTTTTTAATGATTTACCTCAATGATCAGTAATCATGTGGTTTCTACCATGTTCGACATCAAATAATCTATTTGCATGGATAGATTCATACCACATCGGGATTGGGATGAAAACCCTAGGTTAAGTGTTCACTCTGTTATCTCATTTTCCCAAGCTACGAAGGAGATCATTTGAGCATGTTGATATATATATTGTCACAGAGATTCACATTGTATTGGTCCATGGCTATTTTTTATCATCTTGTAGCTCCACTATGTATTTTTCATGGCTATGATCAATTCATGTCATGGAGGTATATATCTACATTGTATCTCTAATGGCCATATCCTTAGTTAGTATTTTTCATGGATCCGCAGTGTATTCGTCGATGATCGTTCTTTGAGTCATCTTGTATTCCGAGCATAGGTATTCCTGCCTCGGAAGTGGAACATATATTAATATTGTTTGATGGTTTTTTTCATCTTCTGTCATGTTCTCCAACTCCACACCCTTCCATTGAAGAATTTTAAAGTGTTTCGACCATCAATTTCACTTCTAACCTCACACTTTAGGGGGGAATATGTTAAACATCAAAATTCCACACTCAAGCACCTCACCCTAAGTGTCGCAAGTGTCATAAAAGTATCATATGCACCTTACTAAGTTTTGCATACACCTTGACACCATGAAAGAATATCTTTCACAATACCTAGTCAATAAGGAGGAAAAATATATCATATGAAGGTCAAAATACTATGTGCACGTGAATTATTTATTAATATTCATAAAAAGGAAATTAATTTAGTGTGAGAATCCACGTCACATTTAGTCTCCTAATCTCACGGGGAGGTTGAGAATCTCATGGATGGTTGAGATATTTTCTCAAACCAAAATCCTAATCTGGTGGATCTTGAGAGATATTTCCTCCTTAAAATCGTTGATAGATATTTTCTCCCTAAAATCCTTGAGAGATATTTTCTCCCTAAAAGTCTTGGAGATCCCATTTTAGTGGATCTAGTGAGTGATATTATCCATGTTGGTTAGGCCTCCAAATCCTATATAATGAGGGCTTTCCATGGAGAAGAGGAGGGATATTAGAGGGATAAAACCTTTGATTTTTTAGGAATGTTGGAGACATCAGACTTATGATCATGGGATTCTTGGAAGGGTTGGACAAGGAGAGCTTGGAGGAGTTGTAGCTAACATCATTCGTTGTCTACAAGTTTTCTTTGTTATCATTTAATATACTTGGTAAATTCCCTTCAAGTATGTGGTTTCATGTGTTTTTCTATGTTTAATTTGATTTGCATAGATGAATTTTCTTTTCCTAATCCATTAGAGTATAATGAATTCACTTGTTTCTTTCTGTTCATTAAAAGTATTGATTTGCACCAGGAATTGGATCAAGCTTGTAGATAGGAGAAGCTAGGAAAAACGTTGTAAACACAGTACATCCTACTTTACCTTCTCCTCTTTTCTTCGATAACAAAAATGAGTTTATAGGAAGGGTAGTGTCAAAATGATTGTTTTTGTCTTGGTATAGGGGTGAATAATACAAGGGAAAGTTCACTTGTCCGCAGGGGAATATATCCATAACACATATACCTAGGTCTAAATATTTTCTTAGTTTAGGTTAATATTCCCTTGTTTGATTTTACATCAACAAGATCCCAGAGTGAGATAAGTTCCTCCATATTTTCCTAAAAGGGATCTCTCATGATACTTCCTTATCACTTTTCACTCTAAATAATTATGGTGTTAAGGTCTCTTGCCTTGATTCTTCATTGATATTACTATGAATCCCTTCGAGCTAATAAAGATTCCAAACATTCCATTTTTTCATTATAAGATGTGGGAATATAGGTTTCCACATTATTGAAAATCTCACCCATATGAAAATGAATGAGACATGTCAAAATCCAATGCTAAGACTCACAACTATAGTTCAAAAAATGAAAGGAGCTATGTAGATTGTCTAGATTTTACTAGAGGCTCCTCTTGATCTAACTACCTATCCTTCACTATTGAACCATTGTTTCTTTGTAATATATAGGGATTCCTCTGCCCAAATATTTGTTTCCTAGAGTAGGAAGACTGTATTCCTTTCAAGTTTTAGCAAATCCTTTATTTATTTCACTTCATTTCTACTGCCTAGTCCCATACAATCCTAGGAAATTACCTTTACCATTTATTACTATCTTTATGGGGACACCTTGTTGGGGGGTGGACATTAGTTTCATTTCTTTTGATTTATTGTCCCATGCCGGAATTTTCTAGTGTGATTTTCTTACTAATATCCTTTTCCTAATCATCTTGTTCCCCTCATATTTTTTTGGAGGGTTTTATCACTCTTCTCTTTTGGGACTTTTCCTTAGCCACCTCTTCGTTATTACACATATATGATTGATGCCATCCAAATTTATGCATCTCTTTATGATGTGGGATATTTTCTGAGGAATAAATAATTTGAGATGGGGAGTATTTTGTTTCTACCTCACATTCAGATGCAATTACTTTTGTATATTGGAAAAGGGTCTGGCTCAATATTTTCCTCTGTTGGCGTGAAGTGGGTAGACCCATGTTTCAACGTTAATTCACCAAAAAAACCATGAGATATTGACCCTTTCGACATTACCCACAAGAAGTTGAAGTCTCACCTGAGGTATCTATGGGGACTATAGAAATTGATTTTTTGTAGTGTTGAAGGGATGGGATACATTTATCATAACCATTATACTTAACATTCATTCAATATACCTTATATTGTGTGTGGAGAACCATCAAAATAGATAGCATTCTTATATTAACCAAACATGCATTATGTTCACACAATAAATAGAAAAGTAAACAAACACATCAAAGCATAACAAACAGACACCATATTTTAACTTGGTTCACCCAAGATGGGCCACATCCACAATGAAAGGACTCTTATATTATTATTCTGTAATATTCCAAATATAAAATAGTTTGCATAACAAAAATAATTCTCTAGAAATGGCAAATAAACAATGATATAACCATAACAACAACACAATAATACCAAAATAATACCAGAATAACACCAAAAAGAGCACTTTGATTACTGAGAGAAATGTTCCCTTGCCTCTTCGAGGGGGAAACCTCCAGCAGAGAAGAGATCTATTAAAATAATATCCAATAAAAAACTTCTCATACCTTTGACTCCTATTTATACTAAATATGTCTATCAAAAGAACAATCTAGAGGAATATCATTCTAGAAGCAGAAGCTTCTATTAGGTCTTCTTACATTGGACTTATTCTTCCTTATTGATAGGCCTTATTAATATTGACCTTTATTACATTGAAATATATTATTCTACCTACATGAGGGGTTAGGTCCCTAAAATGTCCTCCCCCTCAAAAATATCCTTGTCCTCAAGGCTTAAGATGAGGAAATTGTTGCAGAATGCTAGCTAGTTCCCAAGTGGCATCTACTGAAGTTCTATCTTTCCATTGGACTAACACTTCCTTTATGACTCGTTGATGCAGATGATGCCCACACTAGTCCAAAACTTCTTGTGGTTGTAGCCAAATGGATCCTTATTCTTCCAACTCATGAAGGTTGGTTTGCGTTTGCCACTTAGTTTCAATCACCTTATTTAAGAAGAAAACATGAAAAACAAGATGGAGCTTAGAATGACTAGGAAAAGCTAAATGATAGGCCACTTTTCACACACTCTTGAGAACGATAAAAGGACCATAAAATTTGGGTGCCAGATTCTAACAATGGTCATCCTTGAGGGAGTTTTTCTTGTAAGGTTGTAGTCAAAGAAACACCTGATCTCCTTTTGCAAATTGACATTTAGAGAGACCTTGATTTTCTTGTTTCTTCATGTGATTCTAGGCCATGACCAAATTCTCTTTGAGGGTATGGAGAATAGCCTCTCAAACTGTAAGAGTTTCATCAACCTCCTGGACCTTTGAGACACCTGGAAAATATGAGAGAACTAAAGGTGGATTTTTTCCATATACTGCTTCAAAAGGAGTCATGTAGGTGGTTGTATGGTAAGAAGTGTTTTACCACCATTCAGCTAGTGGTAACCATTCATCCCATTGATTTTTCCTTTGCGATGAAAAACAACTCAAATATGTTTCCAAACACGTGTTGACAACTTCAGTTTGACCATCATTCTGGGGATGATAAGTTGTGCTGAGATGCAATTGGGTTCCTTGTATATCGAACAATTCTTGCCAAAAATTGTTGGTGAAAGTGGAGTCGCGATCAGAAAAAATAGAATGAGGCATTCCATGAAGCTTGAAGATTTGATCCATGAAAGGTTGAGCCATTGTGGATATTGTAAATGGGTGTTGAAGAAAACATAAATGAGCATACTTGGAAAGATGATCAACTACCACCATGATGACTGATTTATTTCTCGATTTAGGTAAGCCTACAATAAATCCATAGAGATATCCCGCCAAATAGCAGGTGGAATCGGAAGCGGTTGTAGTGTGCCAAGAGATTTGATGTTTTCTCCCATGTTGCATTGACACACATCACATTCAGCCACAAAATTGCAAACTTATTGTATCATACCATCCTATAAAAAATAACGTTTGACCCGGTCATAGGTTTTGGTAAACCCAAAGTGCCCAACGATGGGTGTAGCATGAAGCTCAAAAAGTACCCTAGATTTAGGATTTGATTGTTTACTTAATACAAATGAAATTTGTATCGAAGATCATCATTGAGACAAGAGTACCCTAGGGAGACTGGAGAATTGGATTGCAATTTTTTTATCAAATGTGAACTTTTTGGATCATGTAGCCATTACTGGCAATCAACTTGGAGCCAATCTGGTACAATGAAGGAGAGATAAAAAAAGGGACCCATCATCTTTATATTTTCTGGAAAGTGCATTAGGAACCACATTCTCTTTTCCTTTATTGTAAATGATCTCATAATCATATCCAAAAAGCTTAGTCACCCATTTTTGCTGCTCTTGGAAGGAAAGGCATTGTTCCAGAAAATACTTGAGTCTTTGATGATCTGTCTTAATTTGGAAGTGTTTCCCCAATAGATAAGGGAGCCAAAGATCCATGACATGTAGAATAGCCAACATTTTCTTTTCATAGATTGATTTTCCCAAATGTCGCTCTAACAATTGTTTGTTGGTAAAGCCCAAAGGCCCGCCTCTTGCATAAGGAATCTGCCAATTCCTTTCCTGGAAGCATCACATTCCTGGACAAAGGTCTTTGTGAAATCAAGAAGGGCCAGGACTGGAGTGGTGCACATGGCCATCTTCAAGGTTTGAAAATCCTAAGAAGATTCTGGAGTCAAAGTGAAATAATTCTTTTTAAGGAGAGCAGTGAGAGGTGTCGCATTATTTCCATAATTCTTAACAAACTTGTGATAATAACCTTTTAAAGCCAGAAATCTAGGAAATCTTTTGAGATTCTTTGGGTGAGGCCAATATTGCATATATTCAATCTTTTTAGGATCCACCCTAACACCGGCCTTGACAACAAGATGACCCAAGTGCTTGACTTCTGAAGCGCCAAAAGAACATTTATATTGTTTGAGGAAAATTTGGTGCTGAGAGAGTAGATGGAGAACTCAATCCACATGAGCAAGATGGGTTGTCCAGGTTCTACTATAGAAGAGGATATCATCAAAGAAAAATAAGACAAAATGATATAGAAAAGGATGGAAGGCATGATTCATGAGGCTTTGGAAAGTGGAGTGAGCATTAAACAAGCCAAATGGCATGAACAAAAACTCATAGTGGCCCTCCTGATTTCTAAACGCAGTCTTAGGAATGTATTCCTCGTTCATACAGATCTGGTGGTATCGAGAATGAAGATCAAGTTTACTAAAGAACTAGGAGCCACTTAATTCATCCAAGAGGTCATCAATGACAGGATTGGAAAATTTGTCTTTAATGTTGAGTTTTTTTAGGGTGCAGAAGTCATGAAACATGCACCAAGAACCTTCTTTCTTAAGGACCATGACCATATGAGAAGAGTAGGGGCTTGTACTAGGGCATATAACACCTACGTTGAGCAATTATTGAATAATTTTCTCAATTTCATTTTTTGGGGAAAAGGGATGACAATAGGGACGGATATTGGGAGGAAGGCTTCCTGGGACAAGGGGAATGGAATGATCATGAACACCATGGGAAAGAGGGATTTACTGGGGGGTGGAAAAAACCACTTGATGTTTAGCGAGGATGTATTGGAGGACTTATGACACAAAGGGTGTCTCAATATCTTGTATGGCATGGAGTTGGGCAATAATGTCAGAATGACCTTTTTTGAGAATCTTTTCCATGTGATGGTAACTAATGATCTCTAGAGAACTAGCGGCGATGCCTTGGAACTTATATTGTTGGCCTTCCTGGTCGAATTGCATGGTTAATTCCTTAAAATAAACGAGAATGGGACCCAAAGTCCTTAGCCATTCTTCACCCAACACAATGTCATAACCTCCCATGTCAATAGAAAACATATGAGATTTCAGGTGGTACTCACCAATTTAGAGACACACATTTTCACAATGCCCTCCACATTTCATGGACCCTCCATTGGAAATCATGATTTGAAAAATATTGATGGCATGGATATAACAATTAGTTTCTTGGGGAATGTGGTGATGAATAAAATGATGGGTGCTTCCACTATCAACAAGAATGATGACCTTCCTATGGTTAATGTAACCAATTATCTTGAGGGTTTGGGGAGAAAAGAAGCTAGTGAGAGAATTTAGGGAAATGACCAGTTCTACTTCAGGAGGGTTAGAGGGAAGGGTCATGTCAGTGGATTTAGGTGACACAAAAACAAGGGGAGCCTCAACATCCTCTTTTGAAACATCCTTCAAGATGGCCATAAAACGATTTTGTTCCTTACGCTTGTGCCCGAGAAAATATTTTTCATCACAATTATAACAAAGGCCTTTGATTTGGTGTTCATCCATTTCACCCCTGGTCAATTTCTGGATCTTTAGTGGAGTNGTGGGAGTGACTATTTTAGTGCGAGGAATAAGGGAGGTTTTTCAATTTTGAGAAGAGACAACCTGTTGTTCTTCCTTGTCTCTTTTAGTAGTGTCCAACCAACTTTGGGGCTGATCCATGAGAACATGAGAAAAAATCTCATCCTTGAGGCCACTGATAAAACATTCTCAGAAAAAAGCATCAGACATGCCCTCTATACGAAACTCCAATTTCTCAAAAGTGGCTATAAAGTCTTCCACTGTGCTAGATTGTTTCAAATTTATCAAACAACATAAATTGTTGATGTCAGTGTCAAATCATTCATAAATCTCTACCACAAAGTGTGTCCAAGCCACAAACCCTTTGCGGGCATTTTTTCTCCATTGCCAATGTTCTTGATCTAGATGGAGAACAACATACCGAAGTTTTTACAACTCATCTGTAATTCCATACAAAGAGAAATAATGTTCCATTTGAGTTACCCAGCCAATGGGATATGAACCATCAAATTTGGTCACATCCAAACGCGGAAGGAGTATGTCACGTTGAAAGTGATGGGGATGAAAATTATGGGAATGAGAGGAAGTTTTACCTTCAGTTTGAAAAGGTGGGTTAGATGAGGGGAGATCTATAGGGATATCCATCATGGTGTAGATCATCGTAGTGAAGGATTCAAGCTGGGTATAAAGTTCTTGTTTTAGGTCTTGTTTGAGGTCCTCTATTTTGGCGTTGATGGAGGAATGCATGTTTTCATTGACAGTGGAAATATTGGCACTGCGTTGTCTCACTTCTTGTTGGGTTTCTATGAAATTATAGTGCAAGGAATTGAAGCGAGCTTCCAAGTCTTGGCTACGAGTGTGGGCCATGATGAAGAGAGAAAATGAAAAAAAGGGTAGACCACATAGAAAATGGGTTGTGGGTGGTGAAGTGTATGACAACGATCAGGGCGACGAGTTGAATCCAATGGGGTAAATCCCAAATAAGGGTGTTGGAAGGGGGACGGGTCCATGACAATTTTTTTTTTTACTGAAAAATGATAGCTATGAATCTGATAAGGGTGAAGAGATAACTCCAATGGGACAGGTCTCAAAAAATGGTGCCAACAGGATCCAAACTTTTTTTTATACTCCTGTGGATTTATACTCCAATCTGAAGAATATTGTAGTGATTAAATGCCGAAATTCTTAACAGGAAGAAATGTGTAGTAATTCATAGCCTGAATACAGGAGACACAACTTCATGAAAATATATATTGTTTTTTCTGTTTTTGTTTCTGTCCCAAGGGTTAGGGTATTCAAGGGTTCTACAGAAAATGGTTTTCCCTATGCTATAGCTCTGTGATATACGTGCGGGGTCCAACGATAGTACTTGACCCAATATCTCAGGGCTCTCACTAGGGAGGCTATACCATGCCCTTAGCTATAATACCCGACTACCCAAGTACTAGAGAGTATATTCCAGAGTTTTGTTCTCAGTGGCACTATAACAGTCAGGTGGGTGATCAATTTATCTATGGAGGGCTTCAGGAGATCTAGGTTGATCCGTATATACGTGTTGTCTGACGCGCTACCACCCGAAGGGGTACCAACAGGGGTTACAAGGGTGGCCAATAGATGTGCTCTTAAGTACAACTTGTATTTCCTGCGTATATGAATTCTTGACTATGGGTTTATGCACGTAACCACATATCTTTGTAGCTTAAAGACCTCGGAATACGTCTCTACCCTGAAAAAAATTTAACCCACAATTTTATGCTGAGGAAGGTGCTCTGATACCACTTGTATTATTCCAAAAATAAAATAGTATGCAGAACATAAATAATTATCTTGAAATGGCAGATAAAAAATGATATAACCATAACAACACCACTATAATACCAAAATAATACCAGAATAACACCAGAAATACCACTTTGATTATTGAGAGCAATGTTCACTTGCCTCTTTGAGGGGGAAACCTCTAATAGAGCAGAGCTCTATTACAATAATATCCAAGAAAAAAATTCTCATCCCCTCGACTCCTATTTATAATAAATATGTCTATCAAAAGAACAATCTAGGGGAAGATCCTTCTAGAAGAAGAAGCTTCTTTTAGGTCTTCTTACATTGGACTTATTCGTCGTTATTGCTAGGCCTTATTAATATTAACCTTTAT
This sequence comes from Picea mariana, assembly GCA_032191745.1. Lineage (NCBI taxonomy): Eukaryota > Viridiplantae > Streptophyta > Pinopsida > Pinales > Pinaceae > Picea > Picea mariana. Next base: position 14,551 of record JASDQU010103302.1, on the reverse strand, counting down.
TACATGGAAATATATTATTCTACCTATGTGAGGGCTTAGGTCCCTAACATATTCATAATAATCTCTTACAAAAGGTGTGCACTGCACTCATACATAATATCTCAATTATACCCCAAAATTCCCTTTTTGTTCACGCATAGAGTGCACACTTAGATCTGGACTCAACTTGATCATAAGCTCATTATCTCTCCAAAAAATCACATACTAATTAGTTACTTTCTACCCCAAAACCATTACATATTTATACATTTACATTAGGGCTTAACCCATTAGAAATGGACCAAAATGTCTAACTAATTCTAACTATCTTTGTTATTTCTCACATGCTACTCCTTAAAATGTGTTAACTTCCTTTTGCATGCACTAAGAACAATCCAAAACTTGTCCCAAAATATCCTACTCCAACAAAACCCCAACAATCACCTGTAGCTAGGCCCGAGCCACTCAATTTTGTTTTTGTGCTCCCTTAAATGTCACAAATAAATTTTCAAAAATTGCCTTTGTCGTAGTGATGTTCTCCATTACATTTGTTTCCTGCGCCAATATCTCTTCTTTAGTCTATGTAGTGATAGGATTCTTCAACTTATTTTCTCTCTCTTGTATTGTTTTCTTCACTATACCTTGCATTGTTGTAAGTTCTTCTGTTACTATGAAGGCTTCCTCCTGTAGTGGCCCACAAGATTTTTTTGTTCTATTCTAATTTGGTTGATCTCTTGGTTCAACTATCTATTCTCAATAAGTGCAGTCATCTTCTTTCAAGGTGACAGTGTGTTAATTATATCTTTAATGTTTTGTGCCTTATCCTTCACAGACTGTAGCATTTGTTCCAATTCTTGTATCTCTACGTTTTCGAGAAACTATGTCCATACTTGTGTGCTTTCCTCATACAACTTCGCACACTCCTCATCTAGACTCTTGATGTTCTCTACTATCATCACAACTATCTTATCCCTATGTTATCTTTCTTTAGGAAGATTGCTTAGTGTAGTTCATGGTTCTAAGTAAACAATATTCATCTAGAAGACCTAAATGGCTTCATAGATTTTCGTCACTTTCTCTTCCACTGGAGTATCTAATTCCATTGGTATCTCTAGAAAATTGTTGTACACATCCTGCACTACATTTTTTAACCTTTCCACACTATGCTTAGCCTCATCTCGCTCTTGCAATAGTATACTATATTCAATTTGGAGTACTGCATTGTCAAGGTTCACCTTAACCAACTCCATCGAGGTTGACTCTGTATGAAACTAAATTTTCTGTGTTACACTTTATTGCATGTTTTCTAACACCTTTTTCAACATTTGTGACAACACTAAGTCAATATGAATTAGTTCATGTGCATATTATTGCGTCTTTGTTGATGAGAACTCTAATTCCCCTATTGATAGCTTCAAAATCCAACTCTCTCCCGACGTTGATGGTTGTTGTGATGTTGTCAGGGGTGACCCTGTGGTATTTACCATACTCTCAATATGCTTTTCTTATCCTATTCAGATTGGTGTTATCCATGTTGACTCCAATATCTAACACAGTGTGGCATTTTTTTCGTGAACATCTAAGTGCACCTCTTCCCACTTCTGCGCAACTCACATAAAGTCCTCTTCTATTACATCCTTGAATTTATCCCAAATTTTTTCTAAGTCATCGTTTCTTAGTTCTTGAATTTATAATTCCTTTGTTTCTTTCTCTTCTTATGATTGTGCCTTGATTTATCCTTAGGGTGTTCCTTCCTCTTTTCTCTAACAGGAGGTGGGATTTCCTAAACATCACCTTCACCATTTCCTTGTTCTCTTTTTTTATCTTCTAATTCTTCTTAATCCTTCATTGGTTCTAGTGTCTCCTTATCTCATTGTTCTGTAGTTTCTGACACTATGATTTTCCACTCCTCATCCCAATCATTTATAATATTGCTGACATATTTTTCTTTCAACCTGTATCTATTTAGAAACCATTGTTGATCAAGAACCCTTTTTTCATGAACATACATATGATGTTTTCTTGCCTTAAATTATGCAATACCTTTATATGATTCAATGATATGTGGTTGAATGTGCAATGTATCCTCGATGCATTTACAAATAGTCTCCTTGTATATAGAAGGTTACATTGTTATCGATCCATCTGTTTTTGTTTACAATATTCCATAAAGACATATATCTCCCTTCCAAGAATGGTTTATGCATTCTATATAGAAATTTCATCTTTGATGGCTCCATTCATGGAGCCAAAACTATCAAAATTAACAACCACACATAATGGAACTCAGTTCCATTCTCTTGGGCCTCCCTGTAGTACATTAAAAATTGATTTACTATAAAGGTAGATTATTTCAATACCACTCTCGTGACACACTTCTCATCTATTGTTATGGATCCCTCTAGCACCCGATCCTTGGGACATTTTCTCATTAACTTACATGCCGGTATCTACATAGCAAACCTTACCACATCGTCATTTATTCCCACTATGTATAACCTGCACACTCCTATGAATGTTCCATTGTTTTCCTTAAACTTTTCGACCAGTGCTTTCTCCTTCGATTTGTCTTTGAATAAGGGAAGAGGTTCTTCTCCTGCTATTGGTAATCCTCTAATGCGCTCAATTGATTGGGTGTCTGTTGACATTTCTCTGTCCAACCATAAAAATCCTCTATGGATGAAATTGATTCATAACTTAAAACAATTTTTTATGTCCATGCTACTGCCAAAATGGGGTATTTCCAACATATTTAGAATACATGTTCGTTGCAACCCCATATCCCATTCCTTCAGCTCGATTCTTACTTCAAGTGGTTCGGGTTTCATTCTTGTGCGAAAATAGTTCTATGGTGCTAAGTATGGAAACTTCTTTACATGTGCCAAGTTGTGATATGAATGCCTTAGGCTACATATCACTCCCAAGGCATCTCATTCAAGAGTGACTCAAGGTGGAACCACTAGTGTCACCATATCATATTTCTCCTTTTTCTACAATTTGACCTGTTTTTCTATAGGTTTTATTGGCGATATATACACTCTAGGAAAGTTCACTAGACTTGGGTTTGATTCTTCCATCCTAGGAACTTATTCCTGCAAAGACATTGATGTCTACTTACTGTGATGTTTTTTTGTGCCTGAAATAGGTGATACTTCTTTCAATCACGCCATAACTCTGTGTAACTCAACTATATCACACTTTGTTATGTTCCTCAACATGTTCGACTTTCTATGAAACACACTCGACTCTCTCTAGATATTTTTTCTCTCTAATGTGCATGAAAAAATAACCTTTACTCATTGCCTCCTCATCTTATTTTATATCCTATTTCCAACTCTTAAATTCCTCTTCGCACCCAAGCTTGCAATCCCATCATATTGTATTCACATTCAATTCCTTCCATATTTTGCATTAATTTCAACGTATCCCGTGGATCATGGTCTAGATCTTTCCATCCTATCTTGATATTCGTTGTCTCTTTCCATTTATGACTATGTGCTCCCACCATTTCGCCATCATGTTTTCTCTTTAATGTGTTTCCATTAATCTACACATATATCTATCCTGGTTCTTCAATTATTCTTTCTATGTGCAATTCCATTCTTCCTCCTTTCTGTGACATATTCTTCTTCTTCTCTTTTTCTGCTAACTTCACTCTTTGACAATTCCCATTTCAGAAATTCAAACTTCCTTGTCTCTTTAACTGTTTATTGTAACTTACCTAAAGGTATTTATTTCTTTCTATTTTCTTCATTTTATATAATACACTATAATACAAATGTTATGGTACACATATTGCATGCTCAGACTAGTGCATGGAATCTTGACCATCCCTATACAGTTTCAGTCAATTGTTGTTAACCAATCCTTTGACAATTTCCCCATTCAGTTTCTCCAACTTAAAATCACCTTCCTCTGCCACATATATTATGACATATGGACCCAACCAGTGAATTTGAAACTTTCTAGGGTGCTGCAAAAATTTATTGTTAGAGAGAAAGACTAAGTCTCCCATATGGAACTTCTTCTATTTATTGTGTCTAGCATGCCATGCCTTTTCACATGATTTCTGAAGTTGTTGATGAAATCTTATGACAAAGTGTTCTTCATCCAATTCTACTAGCTCTGATAGTCTTTTCTCTACTGTGTCATAATTTTTTAGCTCTGTCAATGTGAAAATGCATTGACTTGGAACAATGAACTCCATGGGCATAAATTATTCTTATTCATCTACTAACCTTAATGGTGTATGTCATATCAACTTACATGTAGTCTAATATTCCCATAGCACTTCAACTATCCTCAAGTCCGAGTCATATCAACTTACATTGCATACCTTCATCGATGCATTCTCTAGGATCTTGTTGAATGCTTCCCTTGTTCCATTTTCTTAAGGAAGATAAGGTGTGCTCTTTTGGTGATAAATCTGAAATTATTTTGTTAAATAATCAATTGTATTATTCATAAAATGGGCTCCCTCATCACTCATAATAATTCTTTGACATCCAAACCTTGTAATAACATTCTCAAACAAAAATTGCACAATAGTCTCTATGCTGCAATCTCTGACTAGTTCTGATTCATCCCATCTAGTCAAGTAATCTATCAAAGTAATGATGTATCTCACTCATGACCTCTTTGTTTGAGGGTTGATCAGTCAAATGAAATCAACTTCCCATCTATCTAAACCTTACAACATGACTTGTGGTACTAACGACATCTCATCTCTTCTGGATGGATTCCCGATTCGCTAACAGACATCACATGCTTGAAAAAAATCCTTAGCATCCCTATGGAGGGTGTGCCACCAAATTCTTGTGCTCAAAATCTTTTGATTCATCACTTTACCTATATAATGGCCTTCCTCAATTCCTACATGTGCCTCTAATAGAATCAAAGGTCTCCCGTGTTGCTATACGCATCACTCAAGAATACCATATGCACCTAACTCGTACAATGTTCCTTCTATAAGTTGATAATCTATTTCCTTCACTACTAACTACTTCTTCTGCACAATTGTAAAGTCAGTTCGGGCTACTCATGTGCTCAAAAAATGGACTATATCTTCAAATTAGTCATCGACCATCTATACTGCAAATAAGTGCAGGTCTTGTAGGTTGTCATCCATGTTTGATGTATCTTCCCCTGATAATATGCGCGACAAGTGATCAAGTATTAAATTTAACTTTCTTGGTTTCATATTCACTTCAAAGTCATACTCCTGAAATAATAATATCCATTTGCATATATTCCCCTCAAACAATATCTCATTGACTAAGTATCTCAGTGCAGAATGATCCATGTACATCTTAAAATGATATCCCAACAAATAATGTCTAAAATTTTGTAGTGCATATACCATTGCAAATCCCTCACGCTTTGTAGTAGTGTAGTTTTGTTTAGTAGTTGACAACATCCTTCTTGAAAATGAAATGGAATGATATAAATCATGTTACCCTAGTTGAGATATAATTGTGCCTAATGTTATATATGATGCATATACATGAACATGGAATTCCTTCTTCCAATTTAGAAATACTAAAATCGACATGATGACAAGTTAATGCTTCATGGTATCCGAACTCTACTGGAATTCCTCATTCCACTGGAATTTGACCTCCTTCTTTATCAACTTATTTAACATGGATGTTATCTATGTGTATCCCCTATTGAACTTTCTGTAGTACCATGTATAACCGATTTTTTCTCTCAACCACCGCACTGAAGTAGGTGGTGGAAAATCAACAATCACAACAAACTTCCTAGGATCAACCAAAAGTCCTTGTTTGTATACTACATGGCCTAACAAGATACCAAATGGTGCATAAAAAACACACTTCTTTAGGTTCAAGGATATATGGAACTATCTACATATATCCAACATCAAGCAAAGAGTTTCAACATGGTATTTTAATAAACTAAACATTGTTCAGTCATCCAAGTATACTTCTAGGAACTTTTAAATAATCTCGTTAAAAGATGCTACAATGAATTTGGAGAATATTATTGGTGCATTCTTCAATCCAAAAGGAGTAATTTTATACTGATAACATCCCCATTTTGTCACAAACATTATCTTATATCTATCTTCCTATGCAATTTTAATCTAATGACACCTAGAGAATCCATCCGTAAATGGATAAGATTCATGTCCTCCTACATTCTCCAAGAATTTGTCTATAAACGGGGTAGGAAATGGGTCATGTAAACAAGCATCATTCAATTTTATCAGATCCACATAGATTCTAATCCCACCCCTTTTCTTGTCTTGGATCACCATTGGACTGATCCATTTTGATTCTACAACAGGTTCAATAATTCCTTTTTCCAACATCCTAACTATCTTCACTTTCAACTTCTTCTTATACATTGGGTTCAATATGTATGGTCTCTACTTCAGAGGATTGGCATTTGGTTTCAAAGGAATCTTCATCTGTCTGAACTCCCCAATAATCCATTTTGTTTCAAAAAATGTTTTCGGAAATGAGTCTTGGTATTCACACAGTAAATTAGAAATCTTCTCAAAGGTTTCTTCATTCCCATAATCTCCAATGTTTTCAAACATAGGATTATCCTCTATACAAATATTCACTTTGCATGTTCTTAATTGATTTTCATACACACCGGATTCTAGCTTTGGACCCTCTACTACACATTCCCCTTTGATTTCTAGTACTTGCAAATTTCTCTGGTCTTCATCTTCATGGTATTCTTCAACAACATTATATCATTCCAAAACTTCATGAACAATCACATATGATATGTGCGCACTACATAAGGGTACTAGTTATATCAAGTCTTGTAATATAAAAATCATGTCCTTAATACTCTACAGAGTTGTATCTACCAAAGGAGTATCATCTTCAAAACTGAAAGTTACCTTAAAGTTACAGGTCAGGTATTCCCAATATGTTGTTCCTCTACGCACTTCCAATTCTGAATACCAATTCTTTGGGATTGTATCTAGAGTGTATATAAACAAGTGTGTCCATTCCTCCTTAGGTACATATCTCCATATCACAGTGCATTGTGTAAAATGATCTGTAAGACAACTCAACCTAGTATACTTCTACATAGTATATTTTGTTCCAAACTTGACCTATAACAATCTCCTACATTGTTTCAAACTATCTATTATTTCCTTATGCACAACCCACCATCTCATCGAGGCCGCTATCATCATGAAATCTAAACCTAAAAATATCTCCTAATATGGTATCTACAGTTCAATTTTTTTCACAAAATAATATATAGTTGTTAGTCCATCATACTTTGGGGGATCACATACCTCAGTTCCAATCTAACACAATGATGATGTAATGCAACAACATATTCTTGTAGATACTTAATGCAATCTATGTTTCCAATTCTCTAGGGATTCTTCTGAATTCGACGCACAAGACCTAATACTTCACCAAATTAGTCCACCATCGGTCAGAGGATTAACATAATAATCCATCCATGTAGTAATATTATAAAGGTTATTTATATATTTCCCCCTTTCTGGTTCCACATATCATTTTCCTTATGTCAAATCTATTGGCGTGGAAAATTTCAAATCCCCTTCTTCAAAGACCATTTGTCTCTTCTTTGTATCAATAATAGTATGATTATCAAAATCCCAATCAACCCCAAGTAATGCGAGATAGGTTTTACTATGATATACTATCTCAATTGCTTCAAAGTCTACTATGTTTCACATTGCATCAATGTTATCAGTCACCCTTATCAATCTTCCAATCGAAACAATCTTATACTAATTCTTTATCCTCAATTGAATAGGTGAGCAAATCAAGTTCATCTTGCCCATCGTCTCCCATGTCTTCCTCAAAATGACATTCATGTCATATCATAGCCTCATATCTGCACACTTAGTTGGAACTCCCTATTCCTCCTCTTCTTAGAGTGTACCTGATTAATTACTCATTTTTTGACAACCGCTTATTTATATTGCACGCATTGATCGATCATCCCGTGTAGTATGCTTAATGTAGTTTCATCCTTCATTAGTTCTAAGAAACTCTTTTAGAAAATTTTCAAAGTACTTACCTTCTAAACTTTCCTTTTTGTATCTCTGTGTTCATAGACTAGAGAAATATCATACACAAGTGGCCTCTCATAGGAAGGAGGCGCGATAGCAGTTGATGCTATCCATTCTTCTCCTCGGATTTTCTTCCTTGCTTTCTTGTAAGAGTCTATCTTTTCTAGGGTGAAACAATGGAAGAGGTTCTGTCACTTTCCTAACCCAGTGGTGAATTCCTTGATCTTTTGCATGAACTCTTTTTCTTGTTTCTTTGGGCATAAATTATACTACCCTCGGTTAATCATCACACTCTTCCATTGCTATCATATGCACATTTTGATTCCTCTTCTCTTTAAAGTTTGCAATCAGTTGTGGATAGTCTTCCATCACATGATCCAACTGTCTACAATATGTAAATGTCATGCATGGATTTGAACAATCTCATGCTAAATTCCTAGGTTGATTACAGTAATAATAGATAATTCATCCTTTACATCTATTGAATCCTCCTCTTCCTTGACCTTCTCTTCTATAATATTCCTTATATAAAAAGTATGCAAACCATAAATAAAATGATAAAAATGGAAGATGAACAACAATATAACCAGAACAACACTGCAATAATACCAAAATGATACCAGAATAACACCAAAAAGAGCATTTTGATTACTAAGAGCAATGTTCACTTGCCTCTTTGAGGGGGAAACCTCTAGTCGAGTAGTGCTCTATTACAATAATATAGAAGACAAAAGTTCTCATACCATCGAATTCTATTTATACTAAATATGTTTATCAAAAGAACCATATAGAGGAAGATCCTTCTAGAATCAAAATCGTCTATTAGGTCTTCTTACATTGAACTTATTCTTCCTTATTGCTAGGCCTTATTAATATTGACCTTTATTACATCAAAATATATTATTCTACCTACGTGAGGGGTTAGGTCCCTAACATATTCCTCCTCTTCCTCCTTGATTGTAACATCTTATAGTATTATATTGTGGTACCCATCCTTCTTATCCTTCTTCCCCTTGAACTATGTATGAATCAACTATGTGTTCCCTCATTAAATCTAGTGCAGGACAATCTTTTTCATCATGTCCCACAAACTTACAAAAGTAACAAAATAAGTTCCTCACAATGCTCTGATACTTATGCATCAATGGAAAAGTAGTAGGTTGATTAACCATCATTTTTCATATCTATAACCATAGACCTCCTCCTTTTTCTAAGGGATTTGGAGCTCCTATAGCCAAACACTACTGAAAAGATGAATACTTGTTCTTATGACGACCTTTTGTTCTGCATGTAACACATCAAAATTATTCACACTTTTCCTTCCCTTTAGCAATATATTTTAATTGAATAGTTAGTAATACTAAATACGATTGAACTTGAGCCATCCATGCACCATTCTCTCCTACATGAGATGCTTCCAATTTCATAGAAATATCTAGTGATTTTGACTACATTGTAATCTTATGTTGTGGCAAAGGTCAATGTATATGTGGAAATAATCTTGCAATGAACCATTCCCTATTTTGCTCATCTGGAATCTGTAATTTAAACTGATCCATCAATATCCTGAATCTATGATAAAAATACCATACTGATTCATTTTCCAATTGCTTGATTTGTTTCATCTCCATAATACATTATAACTTAGACTTCGACTTATGGAATTATTTCAACAAGGCTTTCCTGATTTCTTCCAATGTCTTGGATTTTCTCATAGGTGTAGTAGACTGATACTTCATAAACCAAAGTAATGTGCATTCTGTGAACGTCATTTCCAACTACGTGATCCTCGCATCATCATGTGAGACATTCTTCAGTGTCCATATTGCTTTAAAAACAAACAAGTGTTGTTATGGATCTTTTGAACTTGCTCCATAGAAGACATGCATTCTCAGAGTGGCATATACTCCCACTATCATGTTCTGTGCAGTATTCCTCCTCGGTAAAACTACCTAAAGTTGGTTTATCAAACTACTTCCACTACTCTAAATACCTTTACTATTATATTTAATTCCTCCACCAACTACAATTGACAAACTTTCAGATCTTACCTCGGAATTTAAAGATGCACATGGGGTCGTGAGTTCAATGTAGAATTTTCCTTGAGTGGGATGTAATATATATTCTTGTACCAGACTGAGCTATGAGTCTTTCCCTTCTATGCACATTATTACTTCTATCTAGAGTATTATACTAGTGTATCTTTCCTCATTCTCTCTATGCTAATCTTCTCTGTCTGCCACAATCCTCTTCCTATTGTACCGAAATCATTTTCCACTGCTCAATATTCCAATATCTTTGTTCATCGTACATTCTTCTCCTTTATGAATCCTCATCCCATACATTCCTTATTTTCTCTTTCCTGCATCCCTCTCATACACTCAGATCATCCTCTGGTCAACACCCAATCCCCCTATGTGCATGAAGGTGCTTAGCTACTAGGGAAATACAATTCCATATTCATAGCCCCCTTATCACAAAGAAACATATTGATCCAAATAGACAATGACTTCAAGTATCTCCAGTGCGGTCCTTTAAATAACTCCCTTTCAACAACACTATATGATTGAGTACAATCCATAGAAAAATCAGTAATATAACCTCCTAATACACTATCCATCCAAAAATCAACTACATGTGAGATCTGATTACTTACACTATTCAATTCTTGGATCGACTTATGGGTCCAATTCCTCATAACCACAATGCAAAATGTTCCATTATTTTCAACCAACCTTTGTATCCACTAAGAAAAAAAATTCAGGAAATCAACAAATAAAATCTCATGTAAATCTATAAAAACATACCTCTGTAACCATTTCTATGAGTTAATCCATGGGTTTTTATTTTGATCTACAGGAAAATTTCACTCTGTCGTATCCAACCATTGTCCAATATCTTCCTTGGTTAGCCTCCACATTCCCCTTAGTCAGAAATCTAGGTTGTGAGAACAAAAACATGTGTTTGTGCAAAGTGGGAAGACTCGAGGTTCAAAAGTAATTCACCAACAAAACCCTAAGATACTAGACCTTTCAACATCATTCGCAAGTAGGTGAAGTCTCACCTGAGGTATCTATGGGGACTGCAGGAACCAAGTTTCTGCAGTGCTAAAGTGATGAGATACATTCATCATAACCATTATACTTATCATTCATTCATTATAACTTATATTGTGCATGAAAAACCATCAAAACAGATAACATGTTTATATTAACCGAACATGCATTATGTGCACGCATTAAATATACTAAATACAAAAAGTATGAAGAATAGAAATAAAATGCTAGAAATGGCAGAATAGCAACAATATAACCAGAACAATCACCACAATAGCATTGAAATGATATAAGAATAACAACAGAAATAGCACTTTGATTTTGAAAGAAATGTTCACGGGCCTATTCGAGGGGGAAACCTCCAGTTGATCAGAGCTCTATTACAATAATATCCAAGCTAGGGTTCTCATACCCTCAACTCCTATTTATACTAAATATGTCTATCAAAAGAAGAATCTAGAGGAAGATCCTTCTAGAAGCAGAAGCTTCTATTAGGTCTTCTTACATTCAACTTATTCTATTTTATTGAAAGGCCTTATTAATATTGACCTTTATTACATCCAAATATATTGTTCTACCTATGTGTGGGTTAGGACCCTAACATGTCCTCCTACTTAAAAGCAACCTTGTCCTCAAGGATTGAGATGTGGAAATTGCTGCAGAATGGTAGGTGGTTCCCAGGTGGCATCTACTGGCGTTGTATCTTTCCACTGGACTAACACTTACTTGATGGTTCTCTAACACAGGCGATGCTCACGCTGGTCCAAAAATGCTTGTCGTTGTAGCCAAATGGATCCTTCTTTGGCTAACTCAGGAAGGCTGATTTGAATTTGGCACTTAGTTCCAATCACCTTCTTTAAGCATGAAAAATGAAAAACAAGATGTAGCCTCGAATGACTTGGAAAAGCTAATTGATAGGCTATTTGTCCCACACACTTGAGAACAGTATAAGGACCATAAAATTTGGGTGCTAGATTCTGACAATGCTCGGCCTTGAGGGAAGTTTTCTTGTAAGGTTGTAGTCGAAGAAACACCTTATCCCTTTCTGCAAATTGACGTTCAGAGGGACCTTGATATGCTTGTTGCTTCATGTGATTCTGTGCCATGACCAAATTCTCTTTGAGGGTATGGAGAATAGCTTCTCGAACTATAAGTGTTTGGTCAACTGCCTGAACCTTTGAGACACCAGGT
>JASDQU010103301.1:276485-290438 GCA_032191745.1 Picea mariana | reverse complement strand
GACAAGAACTAAAGAGACATATATCATCTAGGATTTGTTCCACTACTATAATAGGGCCATTTTGTGTCCCAATTGGGTGTCCTTATATGTTAAAATTGTGAATCAAGGTTTTGCAAAGGTGATATGGGTTTGAAGCATGATCCCATGGTGCTAAGTGAGAACAACTATGGAAAGTGGGCATAAGATATAAAGACTTTGCTCAAGATAAAAACATTTTTGCACTTCACAAACTCAGTTGTTCCTAATCCTAAATATGAACATGAGAAGTTTGTGTTTTAGGAGAAGAAGGATGAAGTTGTAAGTGTTATGATGACTGACATCTCAAGGTAGAATCATTTTCATACTAGTGGAATCTATTTCTTGAATGAATTTTTGGAGTAAGCTAAAAACGTTGTTTTACAAAGTTGATGAAAGTCAAGTGATGCAACTTTAGAAAACTTTGATCTCTATTTAGCCCTTTCTTTCAATGAAGGTGGTTACTATTTGTTTTGTGTAAAAAAATTGCAGTTGAAGCTAGACGAACGTGGAAAGGAATTTATAAACAAGGAAGGGTATATAATATAATTGATCTGATGAATTTGAAAAGATTGTATGAAGTTTTATGTTCCACATTTTAGGAAAATTGGGATTCAAGAAAACAAGATGATAAGGATCATACCTTTGAATCATTTTTCTATTTGTTGACCAAGGTATGATTAGGGAATAGGAAAAACAATGTTACGAAGGTAAGCTAAGTAATTAGAAACAAGCTCATCTCATTAAGGGAAAGGGACAACATAATTATATAGAAAGAGGTCAAGATGATAATCATGAATGAAGCCACATGTGGTATAGAGCATGAAGATCAAATCAACAAAACAAATTATGGCAGTGGCAATCAACAATCGACCAAGAAGGTCAAGAACAAAAAAAAATCATCAATATTGTGGCAAATCAAGGCATATAGAGAAGACTTGTTGGAACAAGACTATTGACATTGAGGAAAAAGTTAAGAGGCTTGAAGGTGATCAATAACAACAATATCAAGAAGATAATTGTGATAACTATACATTTTCCATTAGTTCTTTGCAAGTGTTACATGCTCACACTTCTCAAAGGGAGTGGATTGTAAAGTCTAGTTGTTCATATCACATGGCTAAAGATGTCTCTTTTTTCTTCCTTGAATGAGGCAAAAGAAGAAATTATGTTGTTGAAAATGATTTTTCACTTTTAGTTGTTGGTAGTGTTAGGGTTGATTGTGAGAACAATGTTATCACTGATCTTTACCATGTACCCAATGTAATTATAAATTTGTTATTTTTACCATAGCATACCTAGTCTGGCAAGGAAGTCAAATTTAGGCATGATAAGTTTGTTGTGAAGGATACTAACTATGATTATGAGGTTGTTGTTGAGAGTATTATTCACCTAAAGGATAGATTGCATAATTTTTGTTATTTTAAGAGTGCAAAAGAGGAGATAGGAAAAGTTTCACTTACATCCAAAATTGATAGAAGTAGAATTTGGAATTAGAGATTAGGGCATTTGGATTTTAGAAACATAAAGTTAATGGTTACACTAGATATGGCTCATGGACTCCCTAGAGTGGTTCCTCCATAAGGTGTATGTGAGGGCTGTATTCTTGGTAAGCATCAACGGGAAAAGTTTGAGAAAGGGAATTCTTGGAGGGAAAGGCGATACTGGAGGCGAGCTTGTGCATAGTGACTTTTGTACAATGAACCATGTTTTTTTAGTAGGTGCAATATATGTTTTAACCTTAATTGATTACTTTTCCAAGTTTACTTGGGTTTATTTCTTAAATGCAAGGGATATGGTATTTGAAAAATTCAAGGAGTTTAGGGCATTCACTAAAAAGAATTGTGGTTAACCTATGAAATGTTTGAGCCCCACTAGTGAAGGGGAATAAGTGGGTAATACCTTTGAAGGATATATATTACAGAATAGTATATGATGTTAAATAATTGTACCCTACACTCCTCAAAATAATGGTGTTTTTGATGATTGCTTCAAAAACAAAACATTGATTGAAATGGGTAGATGATTGCTTCAAGCAAAGGGTATGTTGACCATTTTTTGGATCAAGGTTTTCACCTACTCAAATCACATTCTAAATAGTATTTTGACTAGAGAAGTATGGGATGCCACTCCTCTTTAGATATGGGGTGGAAAGAAACCCTTGATTTGGTATCTTAGTACCTGTGGATGCATAACCTGAGCTCATATTCCAAATGGGAAGTGGTAGAAATTGGACCCAAAAATTCATTATGTTGTCATGGTCGAATGTGGGTAGGTTACTCTGAAGAATATACATCCTATCCACTATATGATATAATTAAGCATGAAGTGATATATTTTCTAGAGATTATCTTTAATGAATAAAATTTCAGGTGTTGCAATGATAATTGGTGTTTTAGGAGAAAATCCAATGGAAATGCAATAGATTTCTAGGTTGACTAGCCTATACTCTAACTTGGTTAGCTTTGTTTGTATCTCAAATAGCTTGACTTCTAGTCAAATTTCTATTTCTAAATAAATTATAGATTGACTTGCTAAATATGAATTATTTAATAATACAGGTGGGTTTTTTCATGATGAATGTGTACAAGGACACCTCATGTCTAAGAAATTCACCATCCCAACTGGCTAACAAAAACCATTGAGGTTGCTAGCGGTGATGTTGGTTATGTAATTGAATCTAGGATGAGTCTTGGACGAAAAAATTCAAGTTAATATTGCACTCATGACATGTGTTCTAGAGACCGATCATCTAGAGACATACACAGATGCACATGACATGCTTTAATGGGAAAATGTTATGAATCAAGACTATAATTTCTTGCAAAAGAATACAACTTGGGATTTGGTTCCCTATCAACAAGACAATAATGTGATAAAGTGAAAATGGGTCTATAAGACCAAGTTTACATAGGATGGTGCTATTGAGAAACATAAGGATCAAGTAGTAGAAAAAGTTTTTTCTCAACAAGAAGGTATCAACTACATGGAGAAATTTTCTCCTATAGCCAATATGAATTTAGTCTAAATTGTTCAAGTGTTCTTGCTACTAATTTTGATTGGGAGGTACATTAGATGGTTGTGAAGAGTGTCTTCTTACATGGGGATATTATTGAGGAGATATATATGGAGAAACCACTTAGTTTTTTGCAAGACAAGCATCTCATGTGTAGACATAAAAAAATATTTGTATGGTGTGAAATAGGTGTTGAGAACTCAACACACCCTTCGAAATATCAGACATTTCAATGGGTACCACTTTCTTTCTTTTTTAATTTTCTTTACGATTAAGTTTATTTTGCTTGTTGTTTGTTTTGTGTCTTACTCTTTGATCCATCTTGGTTGTTTGTGCTTAAATCTTAAAATGGTATCCCTAGATAAAGGTATGCATATGACTTCCTAAGATAAATAAAAAGGGGGGTCAAAACTTAATAATTTTTACAAAAAATACAAAAAAATTCCAGGAAGAGTTGTTGTTTTCCTCAACCCCGATAGGCACTTGGTCAATACCAATAACGGGTTGGGGGTCGGAAAGATATTTTGACATAGTTGGAAAAGAATGAGAAATATCTTCAATCGTTGATAAGGTTCGGTCATCGACATCGACCGAAATCTCTTGTGAAAATAGAGAAATTATAATGCTCGTCGATGCTAATTGAGCCGCAAGAACATAAATGATTCTTGTCCATCCAGTACAAAATCTCAGTGAACCTTGATCGTCGGTGGTTAAGATGATTTTCTATCAAATTTAGAAAATCTCATACACCAATTTGGTGTTTGACTTGATATGACCTTAAAATAGATTATTATTATTATTATTATTAATTCATGGACTTCATATGCCAAATCTCCTACCACATTATCAGTCATGTTACTAAAAACGTCTCATATCTTACCACGTCAAACTGCCTCATCACTTTCCACGTTAGCTGACACGTCACTGGATATGTCATCTTTGTACAACCTTCGTGGGCCATCATCGACGATCGGGTGGTTTTTCTTGCATATTATGATGAATGCACACTTAACTTTCGTTGATGTCGATGACTTCTTCGTTCATTAACATTTTTAGTTAAACTTTTTGAAAGTGTCTTGGGAAAATAAATCTTGTTGATTGTCGATGTTCCATTGACGTTGGCCGGTTTCTGTTTCAAACGATGTATGGGCTCATATTTTTTGTCGTCGATGGTTGATGTCCACAACTTCACTTTGGATCACAAGCATTCATTTCATGAGTACATTTACTCTTCGTCATTGAAGTTTTAACATAAGCATTGGCCACTCATAGGTTTCGTACCTCCAAGTCATTCCCATACATGACCACGTGAGCACGCCACGTTTCAACTTTCCAGTTGTACCTCACCACATCATCTTCCATACCTTAATGTAACATTTTGGTTGACACGTGTCTGCTACATCATTGTACAAACCCACGTGTCTCGCTACATCACCATTCGAAAAATAACACTACGCGTCGAGGGAAAAGTGGTTATTATTTGGAGTTTTTTATCGGGATCAACAAAAAACTTTAGTAGAAATCTATTTTGAATGTTTCGATGTTGCACACGGTAGGTGCTAGGTCCCCTGTTCTACCCTGCGTAGAAGCTTTGAAATGGATCATAAGTCATACCGATGCAGTAAAATTCTCTATTGGTGATGAACAAGGATAATGTGTAGGAATATTCTTATCAACCAAAATTAGCAAATGCTACAAGCTCTCGGAGCCAGAGTTTAGAGTAAATAACGATTTTGTGACGGATTTTTATGTACATCATGATGTGATAAAGTTGGTGGCTTCTTGGTGGAAGGAGTATAAGAAATTAATTAATCAAACCTCAATATGATATGGTATAACTATTTTAAGAGAGCCCTACGTGTATTCAATGGTCCTACTTTGTAGATTATATGGTGAGAAGGATTGTTCCAAGTTCATTGAGGCCTGGATGCCACTAGCATGCATCATGGAAATTTTAAGTGGTGTGTTCAATTAGGGTTCCATCATAGCGAAGTAGCTTAAAAATTGAATAGATCAAGCACATAATCCTAAACCAGGTGAAGTATCTTCATTTTACATGGATTCTTACCTCTTAGATGTGGTATGTGCATGGAATGAATTTGCATAAATTAACTTGAGTTGGCACGTGTCTAAGTTGCATGTGCATGTGTACTCTAGCATCTTATGGGAAAATATATATAAGAGATCATACCCTATGATTTGTGATCTATCTTGGCTAGAGTGTATTTCATTATTTTTTGTCAAGAATGTCCAAGGTTGTCTAAGCAAGCTAAGAAGATCGTATCACTTATTAGAAATTGGTATCTTGAAGAAAAATGCACTTATTTTAGGATCTTTGGAGCTATTGGTGCCCCACATTTATTACCAACCTATGTACCAGATAGATTGGCCCTAGGAGAAATATGTTATTGGACTATCCTACAAGGGATCAATGCTTCCTTAGTCAAAGATAAAAAGAGAGAATTTATCCCTTATGGATTCCAATTGGGTTATTACTTTGTTAAAGATACCACACAAGATAGGCACGAAGGATTAAGTCATCTAGAGTACATGTTTTGGACTAGGAGATACCACAAACATGTTCCCAAAGGGATAGTGTTGAAGTACTCTGAACAAGTGGCTATTTATTGGCCTTATGCCCATGATAAGTTTGATGATGAAAATTTTACGAATAATTCCCACAGTGGGGATGACGTTATTCAAAGGAAATCTCAATAAAATCTCATGGATTTTAAAACCCTATCCATGGATGAGAAAGTAGAGCTCATTAATCAAATCACTGAAGTTGTTGTCTGAGGAGTGATGATTGAAAGAGAGAATGAAGAATATATAAGAGCATAATAAATTAGACTGAAAGCATAGGTTGAACAAGCATCCCATGAGGTAGAGAAAAACATAGAAGCACAAGAACTAGAGAAACAAAGGGAATTGAATGAATAATTAAAAAGGAAGGAAGAAGAATAGGACACTTAGGGGGAATTAGTAGATGGAAAAGTTAGTACATAACCAAAAAAATATAAAGAGGAGATACAAGAAGGATAGCCACAGTTAGTGACATCAACCAAATTTTTTAAGGATGTTCCTTCAATAGGGATTCCTCCTCATAACATTGTGGACCTTACTAAAGAAGTGTTGAAATGGTTTGAAAGGGTGCATATGAACCATAGATGATTTTAGGGGCTAAATTTTGCAAATGGACTAATTTTCCAAGGTTTTTCTCAAAAAAAGATTCGTCAATTTCCATTTTTTCTAAAAATAATTCGTCCAAATTCAATAGAATAAAAGAATTTTACCTTAAAAATCGCCAAAAATTTATAGAAACTATATCAAATCCTTATAAATTTGAATATTTTTACCAAACTATTGCCAAACATTTTACATTTTGCATATTAAGGACTAGTAAGATTAGCCCGAGTTTCTACATTTTAATACAAATTTCCATCCTTAAAATCATCCTTGATATGAACTTGAACCAGATTACATATATCAAGGAAATTCAGAAAGGTCGGAGTGAAGAACAGCATGGCATGAGGATCCTCACTAATGATAGCATGGCTAGAATACAAATGGCCACATAATGTTAGGTTCAATATGTTTTTGAACCAAAGAGAAATATGCAGGAAAGATGGGATGAATTCCTTATGAACTAGGAGAAAATTGATGAGGTAATGATAGAAATTTAATTTCCCAAGTTCGGGTCGCTTAGATATTTTCAGGACATCACTGATATAATGAAGAATGACATAGAAAACAACCATAGGTATGACTTAGATTTTTGAAAGATCACTAATTTGAAATGGGGCAAGGCAAAAGATTCATTCAAGATATGATCAAGACAACTACCAACTTGGAACGTGTGATTTCCAAGGTGGACAAGTATGTGAGAGAGATACTCAGTGTGCCTACGGATAAACACCACTTTCATTACATGCACACATGCGAGGATATTTTATCCAAGTGGGCCAAGTATGACAAGGCACATCCAATAGATCAGTCACCCCATGCATGATAAACAACTTGGAGAGAGCATGCTAATTAGTTCACTTTATTTTCTGAATTTGCTTAGAATAGCATTAATACTATTTTTAGACATTTTGACTTTTTAATAAATAAGAGAATTGACCATGCTCAAGAGTTTGATAGTTTTTGTAGAGAATTTTGGATTGGAACAGAATAAATTATTTTCAAATTTTAATTCAGAAGCTTGAAAGGAGCCAAGGTGAATTTACCAAATCTGTGTATGCTTTCTATTATATCCTTAATTTCCACCCTATAGGCTAGAAAGGAATCCATAAGAGGATAAAATCCATAATACATCTTTGCCTAATTTTTAACCCCTTTTTGGAGATCCTCACATGACACCTAGTAGACAACAGGCAAGGGCCCTCACTGGTCACTAGTGGCTCAACAAGCGAGGTACTACAAAACTTATAGAATCAAGTAGTTACGAGGTGATAGGTGAGGGATGAGTTGGATATTCATGGCAAAGGTCTAGAAAATCACATCATTCGAGTCTCTAGTGGTCTCTAAAATATCTAGAAGCTCTCCCAAGCCTCTTCCAAAGAGTTATATAACAAAGGTAAGCCTTGAGAAAGAGGAAGAAGAATGCATAAGCATTGTTATGTTGTCCAATTGCAGAGGTACTTGTTCCATCCATCACATCCAGAAGTCAGTGAGCCTAGCTTGACCAAACAACTAAGGGAGGATAAAGGAGCAAGGAGGTCAATGGAGCATGCACCAACATCTAAGGTATGATTGATGTAATTTCTCTTATGTTATCAATAAATCATTTGGTTTTCCCCTTTATAAATGTTTGTGATTGATGAACAATTTTTCAGATATGATTCATGTTATCATATATCTGATTAGAACCAAATTAAATCTAAGATTCTAATTCAAAGTAGATATGTAGAAAGGTTTTCCTTGTCTTTTGTATGCAAGAAGCAGGTTTTGGAGCTTAGAGCTAGAATTTTGGGACTGCAATAGCTAGGAAATACGAAGGAAAACCTCAAGAAAGGTATGCAAACTTCACCTCTCCTTAGGATAATCATGAATCCATGTGTTTGAATCTAGATACAGGAAAACTATAAGAAGTCTAAACCAATTTTTGTCTAGGATTAATAGGCTAATCCTAGGGATATTTTGTTGTGTATTCAACAAGATATGTGTGAGACTTTTTCCCATAACAAAACTGGCGACTCTATTAGGCAAGAATGATTCTCTAGTTTAAGTCTCTTGGCCAATAATTCCCTCAGTTTGATTGTGTTTTCTTGTGATTCTTCCTTTAATTGATCCAAATCCTAGATCCAGTAGATCCAATACATATCTAGAAGATATGGAACAAATCCTTTGTTCTAAAAAAAAGAAAATTCAAGGCCTCGCGTGTTGCATCATAGGTGTCCCGGGAGGCCCCCTCACTGGTTCACATGCCTATGTCATGTGAGGCTCTGTAAAAACTGCATATTGGCAGTATAAGACCCAAAATTGTGAAGTTAGATCTC
The DNA here is from genome assembly GCA_032191745.1 of Picea mariana. Lineage (NCBI taxonomy): Eukaryota > Viridiplantae > Streptophyta > Pinopsida > Pinales > Pinaceae > Picea > Picea mariana. The sequence continues at coordinate 281,906 of JASDQU010103301.1, read as the reverse complement.
TCTTATGATCAATAGGGGTCTACAATGGTTTGTTCTAGTTTGGTTTTGTCTATGTTTGATTAATGTTTTGTCACATACTTTGTCATCAATTGGTTTGTTGAATGCTTGTGTGTGGTTTGTTTTCATTTCTAGAATAGAATCTCTTTTTGTTTGAGAATTTTAGTAAGATTGGGAAGATAACCCAACATATATGAAAATATCTAGTAATGTTTTTCATTGGTTGTTTTACTTGTCCTTGTATAACCATTGTTCATCACTAGATCTACCCTCCTAGGTGACTATTGGGTGACATCTTGCTAGTGACATTGGAGTGGGATGGTTCGGCCTCACTTACAATTTCCTATAATCCATCTGTTTGCATTGTATTGTTGGTTTCCATTTTCTTTGTGTGTTCTTTCATAGATTAGGAATTGTTTACATTTCAACTAGAAAAAACCACAAAAGACAAAAAAAAATTTGTTGCATGCTAGATTTTGTTTTTAAGCATTAGTGAACAAATGAATTAGGAGCATTGTTTGGTTCAAGATCTGAAGTGATTATTGGATTATTGGTGTGTGTGAGGTTAGTTTCAAATTTGTAAAGGAAAAGGAAAATTTCTTCCCCTCCCATAGCTAGATTGCATTGAAAATAAAAATTTGCATTATTCTTACATTGCCTGGTTTGGTCAAGAGTCCAAAAATCACAAAGTTTCATATGTTACCCTCGGAATTAAGCAACAACCTTAAAAAGAAAATGCATAATCTAAAATTTATCAGGCACTTTTATTTTATAGTGAACCAATAGTAGCTAAGATTAGGGCCTTGGAATAGGATTGGAGAGTAATCTCTCCAAGGCCACAAAAATCAACTTAGGAGTCATTAAAGAGCATTAAAATCCATTCTTGTAACCAGTGTGTCAAGAGCCTCCTCTAAAACAGGATTTAAGAACGAGGTTGCATCGAGGCAAGTAGGGAGATTACCCCTCTCTACTTGTTTTGGTGTTTGAAATATCGCTTCGATTGTTACATATACAAGGGTTCTATTGGTTAACATCTTGAGAGCTTTGGGCTTAGTTACCTTTCCCTTACATGTGGTCAAACTTATGATTATTCACATTGAAATTGATTCTTAGGTGGTATCCTTTGTGACTTTTACTTGGGAGCCTTATCGGTGACTAAAGGTGGGACATGCTTATAGTACCTTAGGTAGTATTTCGTTCATGGTATCAATTCCCCCCAGAGGTTGCTCTCCTTTGTAAAGGGTACTTGCATCAGTCAGGGTTGTTTTGTGTAGATCATCGTAACTGATCCTCACACTTTTTCTAGCCAATATTGTAGGGACTTCATCTCCCCCATAGGGTTGGTTTTCAGAAGGCCCCTGAGCCCATTGGTTGCTTGTTGTTAGCTTAGTTTTTATTAGGGGTGTGCTCTTTGAGATCGATTCTAGGTTGGCCTTAGGTTGAATAATGTTTCTATTCTTATATAATATATTCACCATGGATGAACTACTACGTCAGTCATGTCGGTTATGAGGACTTGAGCCTATTATGAAGGTGTAATCGCCTCTAAAGCGATGTGACATAAGTGATAAGGAATTCAAAGGGTCTTATATTTTTTTGACAAGGTCGGTTCGGTCGAAATGGAAGTAGTAGACGAAGGTCCTCCACCAAATTTCAACCCTCCTTTGACTGAACCAGATGTACCTTTACTTGTCCAAGTAAGAGAAAATTCTACTGAGGCCTTTTCTTTGTTTAGTGATCCTCCCACCATGTTGGGACCTAGTGTTTCATCTAGTGTAGTTGAGAATACTAGACCATATTCAAGTGGGATAGGGGTAAATACCCCTAGGGTAATCTTGGTGATGTCCACGTTACTACCCCTTAGCTCCATTGGACCTACACCAACCATACCATTTTCTACTAGTCCCTCGATCTAGGGGATGTCGTCCATGACATATTTTCCATCCATAAGTATTCCTAGTGTCCCTACACCCATTCCTTCTACATCAATGCCCACTTCTGGATTCTTTTCCATTGGTTGTTCGAGCTTTGGTTTCAACATGGGAAGTGGAGTTCCTTCCACCTCCACCAATTATATGAGCGGCCTGGAATCATTAGGTGCGGGCATACCTTTTGGATGGAATATGTTTAGTGGTTTTGGGGTTTTCTCTAGTCAATATGGGGTCAACAATACTTCCATAGATTTTAACTTTCCATGGGGTAGCACACATTTCCCTAGGGAAAACTAGGGTTTTCCTTTTGTTGCCACATCCAATATTAGGGGTTTCTTCCCTTGGACTAACTTTGGGAATATATTTACTAGAGGGTCCACATTCCCCCTAGGGGAATCTTTGGTTCTAGGAGAAGTCATGCTTCTGGAAGTGTCACTATCCCTAGGGGCATGCACTCTCCAATGACTCCTTATCCTTCCAACAATACAAATATATGGGGATTGCAAGGTCCATTTGGGATAACAAATACTTCACCTCCCTCCCAGTCTTCCTTTTCACCATTGTCTTTCCTCACAACTTCAAATTTACTAGATTTTTTACGGTTAATAAATGACCCTATTACCCATGACCCATCATGGATGGTAATGCCTTACAAGTTTCCATCATATATTTCAAAATTCGATGGAAAGCTAGCAGAGGAACCCTCCACTCACATCATGACATACCACTTATGGTGTTCATCCAACTCATTGATGGATGATAGTGTGCAGTTGCATATGGAAGGTTGTGTATTTTCTAGAGATCCATGACCAAAGTTGCCCCTAAATGGTACATTGAATTAAAAGGTGATTCCTTTAAAAGTTTCAATGACCCGACAATGGCATTCTTAACACATCACCAATTCCCCATACAGTATGAGATAGGAAATGAGGTCTTGACTTCACTACATCAAGATAATGCCACACATATTTCCATTCATATACATTAGTGACGAGGACATTATAGGATGAATAAGACTCATAATGTAAACAAAATCCTTATGGAGTGGTTGACCAAGTCCCTCCTACCACCCATTTCCAGAGATGTAGCTATGGTCGGGTTGACCACCGAGGAGCAGGCCATTTTTCATACCAACACTTGGAATTGATCTATTCATAGTCGAGTATAGTTTATGACATTATCCAAAATGCTCCTAGGTCATCGAAAGATCAAAGGAAGCCAAACCCGAGACTCCATGTTGATGGTGTGGTCGGTTTTGTTTCACATGCCTCTATGAACTAGTTGGCGGATCAAATGGGTCAAATTTCCATTAAGTCACACCCGTCAGCTTCTGGTACTAGTGCTCAAACTACTGTGATCCCTACTCATACATCTAAGGTGAATTTGGTGCATTCCATGCAACCGAAGAATCCTCAACAACCTGGAGAAAAGAAAAAGAGGAACAAGAAAAAAATTTCCAACAATGAGAAAGGGACTACCTCTACCCACAACACCCAGGATGGAGGCATTAAGGAAAAGAAGAAGAGTCAGTTTCCTTGTGCAATTTTTTGGGGACGAACACCCTACTCACTAGTCTCCTTGGAAGGATGAGATCCATATATTTTTGGCACAACAACACCCCCCGCAAGATCCTGCTATATTAACCCATCCTTTTCCCCCTCAAACTCAAAACATGGTTGCCACAAATACTACCCCTTCACAAAGGGGCATGGCAGGTACCCCTCACCATGAGGGGTCTTCCTTGAATGCTTCCATTTTTATGTGTGACCAAATGAGTGATTTTTAGATTAGGTACAACAACTATGACATTTTCAATCCTTCCCATGATGCGTCAAAAGCAACATCTTCTTCTCAACCTGTTGGCCTTCTTCACATCGAGAAGCCAACTTTTGACACATTGATTCTCCTCCCAAAGGGTGTTCTTCAACACACAACACATAATCCCAACACACAAGATTCCCACAAATATAGTATTGTGGAAGACTTGGCCCAGGCACCATGTGCCATGTTTGTTCTTGAATTCCTCCAAAGTTTCCCCATGCAGCAAAAAACCTTGTTGTCAACCGTTGGTGGGGTTGATCCCTTAGATTCGAGTTTGATGACCTTATATTGTTTTCGGGTTAGTCATAGGCTCTCCCATCAGGTCACTTTCCATATCACAGTGTGATCGTTGGGGAAAAACATCTACCAAAGAGTGGTGGATGAAGGAGCCTCGACTTGCATCATGTTTATTTCTTGTTGGAAGGTTATTGGATCTCCTAAGATTGACACATGTTTAACATTGTTGAAAGCATTCAAAGGACACATGTTCCAATGTCATGCAATAATCACCACCTTACCCATCGAGTTAGGTGGTAAGAATGTCTTTGTTGATGTGGAGGTTGTTAATGCACCTCTTGAGTACAATTTGTTACTCGGGCATACCTAGTTCTATGAGATGACTACAGTTGTCTCATCAGTATTTAGGGTCCTACGCTTCCATCATCAAGGGAAAATAGTGGCAATAGATCAAACTATGTTTCATACACTGGACCTTGGATCCAATGCGGGGTCTAATGTACCCTTTGTTGGTGATACCATGCAGTCTTATATGAATGTCGATGTGGGGATGTTCAAATATATTTCATTGATGGGAATGTTTCCCCTTCCCCCACCATCTCCCACTATAATTATTGCTCCTATCAACATGATCTCGTCATCTACTAGTGGATCCCTCGGGTAATGTAATCCTTGGATGGTACCTCGTCCCAAGGATATTGATTCACATGGAGCATCCATGTCTCTTACCCTAGTAGAGATTGTCGATCCAAAAATCCTATCAACATCAGCTAATACTCTTCAACACCTCCATCCTCATATGGAGTGTAATCATCCTACTCCACCCATATGGGTTGTTTACTCTTAGAGTTCACATGATTTCCTTGATTTTGAGTTTTCTTCAAAAGAGGCCATCTTGGAAGTCATGGCGTCAATAGAAAATATAAGGGATGAGGTGCTACATCGATCATCTTATCCTCATTTAGATATGACGAGAGTTAGCATGATGAGTCTTGATATGGGACTAGGGGAATTCACTTGGGCATCCAATGAAACCCATAGTCTTAACTCTTTTCCACCTTATATTTATTTTTTAGAACTTTCCACTGAATTTTTTTCTTCCCCATCCATTGAATATTTATGTTTTGTACTTGTTTCATGTCATGATGAATCCCATCAAGGAGCTATCCTATCTCACAAAACCACTCACAATGAGTATCTTCAGTTGCAGAATTTTTTTACTATGTGGTATGGCCCCAACATGGTGAACCATATGATGCCAAAAATGGCACATGAGTTCATCAATGACAAAAAACATCCTTGGCATGAGCCTCTCAATGGGTTCTACTTGGCATAAAACATCAAGATGTGTAGTCCATCGTACATAGGTGTGTGGTGTGAGTAATTTTTTTTTTTCATATATCATATCCCAAAAATCCAAAAAACATTTTTACTT
>JASDQU010103301.1:220919-275605 GCA_032191745.1 Picea mariana | reverse complement strand
GTCGATGGTTGATGTCCACAACTTCACTTTGGATCACAAGCATTCATTTCATGAGTACATTTAATCTTCGTCATTGAAGTTTTAACATAAGCATTGGCCACTCATAGGTTTCGTACCTCCAAGTCATTCCCATACATGACCACGTGAGCACGCCACGTTTCCAGTTGTACCTCACCACATCATCTTCCATACCTTAATGTAACATTTTGGTTGACACGTATCTGCCACATCATTGTACAAACCCACGTGTCTCGCTACATCACCATTCGAAAAATAACACTACGCGTCGAGGGAAAAGTGGTTATTATTTGGAGTTTTTTATCGGGATCAACAAAAAAATTTAGTAGAAATCTATTTTGAATGTTTCGATGGCCTCAAGTTGCCAATCCCCCGATCTCATAGAACACTACGTGCCAAGGTACCTCTTCCTTACTGCTATGAGTTGTTTAACAAATTCAAGAATGTAGATTATCCAGAGTTTACACCTTATAGCGAACCAGATATTAGAGCCATAGATGACCATGTTTTCACCAATATTAGTCGCTCTCTGTTGCACATGGTAGGTGCTAGGTCCCCTGTTCTACCCTGCGTAGAAGCTTTGAAATGGATCATAAGTCATACCGATGCAGTAAAATTCTCTATTGGTGATGAACAAGGATAATGTGTAGGAATATTCTTATCAACCAAAATTAGCAAATGCTACAAGCTCTCGGAGCCAGAGTTTAGACTAAATAACGATTTTGTGGCGGATTTTTATGTACATCATGATGTGATAAAGTTGATGGCTTCTTGGTGGAAGGAGGATAAGAAATTAATTAATCAAACCTCAATATGGTATGGTATAACTATTTTAAGAGAGCCCTACGTGTATTCAATGGTCCTACTTTGTAGATTATATGGTGAGAAGGATTGTTCCAGGTTCACTGAGGCCTGGATGCCACTAGCATGCATCATGGAAATTTCAAGTGGTGTGTTCAATTAGGGTTCCATCATAGCAAAGTAGCCCAAAAACTGAATAGATCAAGCACATAATCCTAAACCAGGTGAAGTATCTTCATTTTACATGGATTCTTACCTCTTATATGTGGTATGTGCATGGAATGAATTTGCATAAATTAACTTGAGTTGGCACGTGTCTAAGTTGCATGTGCATGTGTACTCTAACATCTTATGGGAAAATATATATAAGAGATCATACCCTATGATCTGTGATCTATTCTTGGCCAGAGTGTATTTCATCATTTTTTGTCAAGAAGGTCCAAGGTTGTCCAAGCAAGCTAAGAAGATCGTATCACTTATTAGAAATTGGTATCTAGAGGAAAAATGCACTTATTTTAGGATCTTTGAAGCTATTGGTGCCCCACATTTATTACCAACCTATGTACCAGATAGATTGGCCCTAGGAGAAATATGTTATTGGACTATCCTACAAGGGATCAATGCCTCCTTAGTCAAAGAAAAAAAAAAGAATTTATCCCTTATGGATTCCAATTGGGTTATTACTTTGTTAAAGATATCACACAAGATAGGCACAAAGGATTAAGTCATCTAGAGTACATGTTTTGGACTAGGAGATACCACAAACATGTTCCCAAAGGGACAGTGTTAAAGTACTCTGAACAAGTGGCTATTTATTGGCCTTATGCCCATGATAAGTTTGATGATGAAAATTTTACGAATAATTCCCACAGTGGGGATGACGTTATTCAAAGGAAATCTCAATAAAATCTCACGGATTTTAAAACCCTATCCATGGATGAGAAAGTAGAGCTCATTAATCAAATCACTGAAGTTGTTGTCTGAGGAGTGATGATTGAAAGAGAGAATGAAGAATATATAAAAGCATAATAAGTTAGACTGAAAGCATAGGTTGAACAAGCATCCCATGAGGTAGAGAAAAACATAGAAGCACAAGAACTAGAGAAACAAAGAAAATTGAATGAATAATTAAAAAGGAAGGAAGAAAAATAGGACACTTAGGGGGAATTAGTAGATGGAAAAGTTAGTACATATAAAGAGGAGATACAAGTAGGATAGCCACAGTTAATGACATCAACCAAATTTTTTAAGGATGTTCCTTCAATAGGGATTCCTCCTCATAACATTGTGGACCTTACTAAAGATGATGATGATGACATGGAAAGAGTCAAGGTCCCCATATTATATGAGTCTAATATAGAACAAGGGAGCTCACCTTCAATTGACCCAACACCAAAAGAAACACCCTTAGATACCAATGTTGATAAGAAATATACAACACTGGGTGTAGAGGTGTTACAACCACTCTAAGAATAGAAGGCACAAGAAGGTGATACAAAAAAAGAGAGTGAGGAACAAGGTAATGATGACACATCACCTAGGCAGGAAAAGACTGAGGCAGAAAGAAATCTTGAATGGGAGAAGGAAAAGACAAAATATGAAAGTGGGTGTGCAGAGGAGCATACCACTACTCCAACAAATGAGGAGACAATTTCCGATCCATCCGCTACCTCTTTTCCCGAGGGTGGAACATTGCAGGTGGTATTAGTGGATAATAAGGACGATGATACATTAGCTCCAGATCAAATTGTTGGTATTTCTGAAGGAGAAGGAGTTGAGTAGACTATAAAATACACTAACTCCCTAAAGAGCCAAGCATTGAACAAATAACAAATAAGGAAGTGGAGGAGCTGGGAAAATAGGTGACACCAATGGATAAGGGAAAAACTCATGTCCTAGAGCATTTTCACACACTATGAAGCATAGGGAATATGTTGGCTTGGGGTGACCATCCAATACATGATCCATTAGATGAAGTAGCTGATATTGAGTCAATATCCTATGATAGAAAGAGGGAGATACTAGTAAAAAGAACATGGAGGAAGAGAAAAGTAACTCTAGATAACACTCTGATTATGGCCTTTGAAGAAACTTTGTTTGATGCCAAGAAATCTAAAGTTTGCAAATAACTAGGATTAGGAATGACCATCTCTCATGCCACAATTTATAGGCCAAATAATATAAAAGACAAGTTGATTCCATGAGGAAAGAATTATAGTCTCTTCAACATCAAGCACATTATTACAAGGACACTATCCAGGTAGTGTTAATCTCGAGAGCAAATTTCTTGGAGGAGTATGGCAGATACAATTTGGTAAGAGATTATTTTATGGAAAAGATAATAATATACTAGGAAGAAACTCTAATGTGTGTGGTATCACATAAAGAAGTGTTGAAATGGTTTGAAAGGGTGCATATGAACCATAGATGATTTTAGGGCCTAAATTTTGAAAATGGGCTAATTTTCCAAGGTTTTTCTCAAAAAAAGATTCGTCAATTTCCATTTTTTCTAAAAATAATTCGCCCAAATTCAATAGAATAAAAGAATTTTACCTTAAAAATTGCCAAAAATTTATAGAAATCCTTATAAATTTGAATATTTTTACCAAACTATTGCCAAACATTTTACATTTTGCATATTAAGGACTAGTAAGATTAGCCCGAGTTTCTACATTTTAATACAAATTTCCATCCTTAAAATCATCCATGATATGAACTTGAACCAGATTACATATATCAAGGAAATTCAGAAAGGTTGGAGTGAAGAAGAGCATGGCATGAGGATCCTCACTGATGATAGCATAGCTAGAATACAAATGGCCACATAATGTTAGGTTCAATATGTTTTTGAACCAAAGAGAAATATGTAGGAAAGATGGGATGAATTCCTTATGAACTAGGAGAAAATTGATGAGGTAATGATAGAAATTTAATTTCCCAAGTTCGGGCCGCTTAGATATTTTCAGGACATCACTGATATAATGAAGCATGACATAGAAAAAAACCATAGGTATGAGTTAGATTTTTGAAAGATCACTAATTTGAAATGGGGCAAGGAAAACTATTCATTCAAGATATGATCAAGACAACTACTAGCTTGGAACGTGTGATTTCCAAGGTGGACAAGTATGTATAATGCACCAAGAATATGAGAGAGATACTCAATGTGCCTATGGATAAACACCACTTTCATTACATGCACACATGCGAGGATATTTTATCCATGTGGGCCAAGTATGACAAGGCACATCCAATAGATCAGTCACCCCATGCATGATAAACAACTTGGAGAGAACACACTAATTAGTTCACTTTATTTTTTGAATTTGCTTAGAATAGCATTAATACTATTTTTAGACATTTTGACTTTTTAATAAATAAGAGAATTGACCATGCTCGAGAGTTTGATAGTTTTTGTAGAGAATTTTGGATTGGAATAGAATAAATTATTTTCAAAGTTTAATTCAGAAGCTTGAAAGGAGCCAAGGTGAATTTACCAAATCTGTGCATGCTTTCTGTTATATCCTTAATTTCCACCCTATAGGCTAGAAACGAATCCATAAGAGGATAGAATCCATAATACATATTTGCCTAATTTTTAACCCCTTTTTGGAGATCCTTACATGACACCTAGTAGACAACAGGCAAGGACCCTCACTAGTCACTAGTGGCTCAAGAAGCGAGGCACTGCAAAACTTCTAGAATCAAGTAGTTACGAGGTGATAGGTGAGGGATGAGTTGGATATTCATGGAAAAGGTCTAGAAACTTACATCATTCGAGTCTCTAGTGGTCTCTAAAATATCTAGAAGCTCTCCCAAGCCTCTTCCAAAGAGCTATATAACAAAGGAAAGCCTTGAGAAAGAGAAAGAAGAATGCATAAGCATTGTTATGTTGTCCAATTGCAGAGGTACTTGTTCCATCCATCACATCCAGAAGTCAGTGAGCCTAGATTGACCAAACAACTAAGGGAGGATAAAGGAGCAATGAGGTCAATGGAGCATGCACCAACATCTAAGGTATGCTTGATGTAATTTCTCTTAGGTTATCAATAAATCATTTGGTTTTCCCCTTTATAAATGTTTGTGATTGATGAACAATTTTTTAGATATGATTCATGTTATCATATATCTGATTAGAACCAAATTAGATCTAAGATTCTAATTCAAAGTAGATATGTAGAAAGGTTTTCCTTGTCTTTTGTATGCAAGAAGCAGGTTTTGGAGCTTGGAGCTAGAATTTCAAGACTGCAATAGCCAGGAGATATGAAGGAAAACCTTAAGAAATGTATGCAAACTTCACCTCTCCTTAGGATAATCATGAATCCATGTGTTTGAATCTAGATACAGGAAAACTATAAGAAGTCTAAACCAATTTTTGTCTAGGATTAATAGGCTAATCCTAGGGATATTTTATTATGTATTCAACAATATATGTGTGATACTTTTTCCCATAACAAAACTGGCGACTCTATTAGGGAAGAATTATTCTCTAGTTTAAGTCTCTTGGCCAATAATTCCCTTAGTTTGATTGTGTTTTCTTGCGATTATTCCTTTAATTGATCCAAATCCTAGTTCCAGTAGATCTGATACATATCTAGAAGATATGGAACAAATCCTTTGTTCTAAAAAAAAAAAATTCAAGGCCTCACGTGTTGCATCATAGGTGTCCCGGGAGGCCCCCTCACTGGTTCACATGCCTATGTCATGTGAGGCTCTGTAAAAACTGTAGATTTGCAGTATAAGACTCAAAATTGTGAAGTTAGATCTCTCCTATGATCAATAGGGGTCTACAATGGTTTGTTATGGTTTGGTTTTGTCTATGTTTGATTAATGTTTTGTCACATACTTTGTCATCAATTGGTTTGTTGAATGCTTGTGTGTGGTTTGTTTTCATTTCTCGAATAGAATCTCTTTTTGTCTAAGAATTTTAGTAAGGTTGGGAAGATAACCCAACATATATGAAAATATCTAGTAATGTTTTTCATTGGTTGTTTTACATGTCCTTGTATAACCATTGTTCATCACTAAATCTACCCTCCTAGGTGACTATTGGGTGACATCTTGCTAGTGACATTGGAGTGGGATGATTCGGCCTCACTTACAATTTCCTATAATCCATCTGTTTGCATTGTATTATTGGTTTCCATTTTCTTTGTGTGTTCTTTCATAGATTAGGAATTGTTTACATTTCAACTGGAAAAAACCACAAAAAGAAAAAAAAAAAATTGTTGCATGTTAGATTTTTTTTTGAAGCATTAGTGAACAAATGAATTAGGAGCATTGTTTGGTTCAAGATCTGAAGTGATTATTGGATTATTGGTGTGTGTGAGGTTAGTTTCAAATTTGCAAAGGAAAAGGAAAATTTCTTCCCCTCCCATAGCTAGATTGCATTGAAAATAAAAATTTGCATTATTCTTGCATTGCTTGGTTTGGTCAAGAGTCCAAAAATCACAAAGTTTCATATGTTACCCTCAGAATTAAGCAACAACCTTAAAAAGAAAATGCGTAATCTAAAATTTATTAGGCACTTTTCTTTTATAGTGAACCAATAGTAGCTAAGCTTAGGGCCTTGGAATAGGATTGGAGAGTAATCTCTCCAAGGCCACAAAAATCAACTTAGGTGTCATTAAGAATGAGGTTGCATCGAGGCAAGTAGGGAGATTACCCCTCTCTACTTGTTTTGGTGTTTGAAATATCGCTTCGATTGTTACATATACAAGGGTTCTATTGGTTAACACCTTGAGAGCTTTGGGCTTAGTTACCTTTCCCTTACATGTGATCAGACTTATGATTATTCACATTGAAATTGATTGTTAGGTGGTATCCTTAGTGACCTTTACTTGGGAGCCTTATCGGTGACTACAGGTGGGACGTGCTTATAGTAACTTAGGTAGTATTTCATTCATGGTATCAATCCCCCCCAGAGGTTGCTCTCCTTTATAAAGGGTACTTGCATCAGTCCGGGTTGTTTTGTGTAGATCATCGTAACTGATCCTCACACTTTTTCTAGCCAATATTGTAGGGACTTCATCTCCCCCATAGGGTTGGTTTGCAGAAGGCCCCTGAGCCCATTGGTTGCTTGTTGTTAGCTTAGTTTTTATTAGGGGTGTGCTCTTTGAGATCGATTCTAGGTTGGACTTAGGTTGAATAATGTTTCTATTGTTATATAATATATTCACCATGGCTGAACTATTGCGTCAGTCACGTCGGTTATGATGAATTGAGCCCATTACGAAGGTGTAATCACCTCTAAAGCGATGTGACATAAGTGATAGGGAATTCAAAGGGTCTTATATTTTTTTGACACGGTCGATTTGGTCAAAATGGAAGTAGTAGACGAAGGTCCTCCACCAAATTTCAACCCTCCTTTGACTGAAAAAAGATGTACCTTTACTTGTCCAAGTAAGAGAAAATTCTAGTGAGCCCTTTTCTTTATTTAGTGATCCTCCCACCATGTTGGGACCTAGTGTTTCATCTAGTGTAGTTGAGAATACTAGACCATATTCAAGTGGGATAGGGGTAAATACCCCTAGGGTAATCTTGGTAATGTCCACGTTACTACCCCTTAGCTCCATTGGACCTACACCATCCATACCATTTTCTACTAGTCCCTCGGTCTAGGGGACGTCGTCCATGACATATTTTCCATCCATCAGTATTCCTAGTGTCCCTACACCCATTCCTTCTACATCAATGTGTTGGCAAATGTATTACAGGAATCGTAAGCTTGTCATTGATGGAAAGTACAACAGTAATGATGGCTTGAGTACAACACTGATGATCAACAGGCAAGAAGATCGAATGATCGAAGGAAACACTGGCAAGTACAACAGTGAAGATGGCAGGATCAGAGTGTGCATCTATGGACAAACAGGAACAACGTAGGCTCAGAAGGAATTAGTGCAGAGTCTAAATTATTCCAAGTAAGAAGGATGTGTAAACTTGGAGGAGAAGCGTCGTTGATCGTTGGATCCCATCCAAAATTCCCGACAGCATGAGGGCCGTCAGATCTGAATAAAAACAAGAAGAGAGAATTTGGTGTTAAAGGTCGTGAGGCGGTCAAGTGGCGAGAAGATCAGGACCATCCATTTGGGAAGGATGCGTGGCAGAGATCGAAGAGATCTCGTGAACTCGGGAGTTCACAGGGTGAAAGCCCGAATATTGGGTGTTCAAAGTCGCGAGGCGCGAGGACGCGAGGCGGTGAAGTGGTGAGAAGATCAGGACTTTCCATCTGGGAAGGACACGTGGTAGAGATCGGAGAGATCTCACGAACTCGGGGGTTCGCAGGATAAAGGCCCAAGTATTGGGTGTTCAAAGTCGCGAGGCACGAGGACGCAAGGCGGTGAAGTGGCGATAGATTTATAGTCGTCCATCTGGGGGGACAGGTGGCGAGAGATCAAGAGATCTCGTGAACTCAGGAGTTCGCAGGTTGAGAGTCCAAACATTGGGTACTCCAAGTCGCGAGGTTGCGAGGTAGCGAGAGAAGGATAGCCGTCGGATCCGAATCACAGGAGGACCATTGGATCTGCACGGGGGATCACACGTGGCGAGAGATCCTCATCTCGCTAACCGGAAAGTCAAAGGAACGGCGAGATGCGAGATCACGATTTAATCAAGGATCGTTGGATCAAGAGGACACGTGGCGAAAGATCAGAGCACCATAAAGCTCCATCTCGGAGCCTCGCCTATCACGACTTGAAGTGACGAGAACCTCCATCACAGGAATCGCGAGATGCGAGATTGCAAGAAGATCAGGACCGTCAGATCACCAAGAACGTGGATCGTTGATCTGAGCTCCATCTTGAAGCTTCGCCTATCGCGACTGGGAGTGACGAGAATCTCCATCGAAGGAACAACGAGATGCGCAATCACGATGAGATCAGGACCATTGATTCATCAAGATCATGAACCGTCGATCAGGGTCGAGGAAGATCATAAGTTCGCAGCGAAAGTGTGAAATGGGTAAATAACGACAATACCTTTCAGAGTTAATCCAATGGTGCAAGTGAATTTGAACAAGATCGGAGGGCTACTGTTGCACAACACAGTGAAACTGCCAGTAACCATTGATGGTTTCTACCAAAGGATGCGAAGAGACTTCGGTGTGATTTCCAGAGGAGCAGAAGAGTCACATGGAATCTGTCAGTGGAATGAAGATGACTCGTGGAGGCGATTGACAGCTGGATGGGATTGAGGCTGTAACTGAAACAGAGAAGGTGAGCTCGAATGTCACAGAGAAGATGAAGAGTCTCAACTGCTAGAGAGGCTGAGGAATCTCAGCATAACACCCAGTGATACTGGACACGCGAGGCAAACCACCAGAGAAGCTGAAGAGTCACGATGATGATCAGATAGAGCACTCGAGAGGTGGAGGATAATGACGGAGAGTATGCATGCAGAGGCATGGAGAACATTGAATGCACAAGGTGCACAAAATCTATAAATACATGGTACAGAGAAGAGATGGGGTTGCTATTGGAGTTGGAGGTTGCTGTGAATGTTGTTGGTGAAGGTAATTCATGTGTGAAGAAGGAGGAGAGTGCAGCAGCTGAATTGCACAGAAGAGGATCTGTGCAGTGAATGGACATGGCGCATAGAGCATAAAAAGAAGAAGAACAGATAGCGCAAGTCATGTGTGCAGGAAGGCAATGATGCAGATAGAGAAACGAGATGCAGCAGAACAGTGATAAGTCAGGTAAGCCATTGTTGAACATTATATCACTGTAATGAGTTTCAGAAGCAAAGATTTATATTTCAGGATGGTTGGGAGGTGCTAGGGAGGACTGTTTTCCTCAGAGGTTCAAGTGGGTGCTTGAACACAGGGAGTTGGTGCTTCCTTCTAGTTGGTGCTAGAGAAACTAGGGAGTCAGTGCTTCCTTTTAGTTGGTGCTAGAGAAAACAGAGAGTTGGTGCTCTCAGCAAGTTGCAGCTTGCAAAGCTGAGGTTGTAGCCTCATTATGAGTTGGTGCTCATATGTATGATATTGTAAAGAATGTAACCATTACTTATCATATAAAAGAAAAGAGGTTTTTACCCTACATGGGTTTCCTCAGAAAATATCTGTCTCTATGTTTCTCATATATCTGACTGATGTTGATTGTGCCTGTGTTTATTTCTCTGCATTATTGTGATCATCATTCTGTATTTCTGCAAAGAGTTTTAAAAATAAGCATAATTGTTTAAGCTCAGTAACAACTGATTCACCCCCCCCCTCTCAGATGTCCAACACAATGCCCACTTCTGGATTCTTTTCCATTGGTTGGTCGAGCTTTGGTTTCAGCATGGGAAGTGGAGTTCCTTCCACCTCCACCAATTATATGAGCGGCCTGGAATCATTAGGTGCGGGCATACCTTTTGGATGGAATATGTTTAGTGGTTTTGGGGTTTTGTATAGTCAATATGGGGTCAACAATACTTCCAGAGATTTTAACTTTCCATGGGGTAGCACACCTTTCCCTGGGGAAAACTAGGGTTTTCCTTTTGTTGCCACATCCAATCTTAGGGGTTTCTTCCCTTGTACTAACTTTGGGAATATATTTACTGGAGGGTCCACATCCCCCCTAGGGGAATCTTTGGTTCTGGGAGAATTCATTCTTCTGGAAGTGTCACTATCCCTGGGGGCACACACTCTCCAATGACTCCTTATCCTTCCAACAATACAAATATATGGGGACTGCAAGGTCCATTTGGGATAACAAATACTTCACCTCCCTCCCAGTCTTCCTTTTCACCATTGTCTTTCCTCACAAATTCAAATTTACCATATTTTTTACGGTTAATTAATGACCCTATTACCCATGACCCATCATGGATGGCAATGCCTTACAAGTTTCCATCATATATTTCAAAATTCGATGGAAAGCTAGAAGAGAAACCCTCCACTCACATCATGACATACCACTTATGGTGTTCATCCAAATCATTGATGGATGACAGTGTGCAGTTGCATATGGAAGGTTGTGTATTTTCTAGAGATCCATGACCAAAGTTTCCCCTAAATGGTACATTGAATTAAAAGGTGATTCCTTTAAAAGTTTCAATGACCCGACAATGGCGTTCTTAACACATCACCAATTTCCCATACAGTATGAGATAGGAAATGAGGTCTTGACTTCACTGCATCAAGATAATGCCACACATATTTCTAGTCATATACATTAGTGACGACGACATTGTAGGATGATTAAGACTCATATTGTAAACAAAATCCTTATGGAGTGGTTGAACAAGTCCCTCCTACCACCCATTTCCAGAGATGTAGCTATGGTCAAGTCGACCATCGAGGAACAAGCCATTTTTTATCCCAACACTTGGAATTGATCTATTCATAGTTGAGTATAGTTTATGACATTATCCAAAATGCTCCTAGGCCATCGAAAGATCAAAGGAAGCCAAACCTGAGACTCCATGTTGATGGTGTGGTCGGTTTTGTTTCACATGCCTCTATGAACTAGTTAGCGGATCAAATGGGTCAATTTTCCATTAATTCACACCCGTCAGCTTCTAGTACTAGTGCTCAAACTATTGCAGTCCCTACTCATACGTCTAAGGTGAATTTGGTGTAGTCCACGCAATTGAAGAATCCTCAACAACCTGGAGAAAAGAAAAAGAGGAACAAGAAAAAAAATTCCAACAGTGAGAAAGGGACTACCTCTACTCACAACACCCAGGATGGAGGCATTAAGGAAAAGAAGAAGAGTCGGTTTCCTTGCGCAATTTTTGGGGACGAACACCCTACTCACTAGTCTCCTTGGAAGGATGAGATCCATATATTTTTGGCACAACAACACCCCCCCCAACATCCTGCTATATTAACCCATCCTTTCCCCCCTCAACTCAAAACATGGTTGCCACAAATACTACCCCTCCACAAAGGGGCATGGCAGGTACCCCTCACCATGAGGGGTCTTCCTTGAATGCTTCCATTTTTATGTGTGACTAAATGAGTGATTTTTAGACTAGGTACAACAACTATGACATTTTCAAACCTTCCCATGATGCGTCAAAAACAACATCTTCTTCTCAACCTGTTGGCCTTCTTCACATTGAGAAACCAACTTTTGACACATCGATTCTTTTCCCAAAGGGTGTTCTTCAACACACAACACATAATCCCAACACATAATATTCCCACAAATATAGTATTATGGAAGACTTGGCCCAGGCATCATGTGCCATGTTTGTTCTTGAATTCCTCCAAAGTTTCCCCATGCAACAAAAATCCTTGTTGTCAACCATTGGTGGGGTTGATCCCTTAGATTCGAGTTTGATGACCTTCTATTGTTTTCAGGTTAGTCATAGGCTCTCCCATCAGGTCACTTTCCATATCACAGTGTGATCGTTGGGGAAAAACATCTACCAAAGAGTGGTGGATGAAGGAGCCTCGACCAAAGAGTGGTGGATGAAGGAGCCTCGACTTGCATCATGTTTATTTCTTGTTGGAAGGTTATTGGATCTCCTAAGATCGACACATGTTTAACATTGTTGAAAGCGTTCAAAGGACACATGTTCCAACTTCATGCAATAATCATCACCTTACCCATCGAGTTAGGTGGTAAGAATGTCTTTGTTGATGTGGAGGTTGTTAATGCACCTCTTGAGTACAATTTGTTACTCAGGCATACCTAGTTCTATGAGATGACTGCAGTTGTCTCATGAATATTTAGGGTCCTATGCTTCCATCATCAAGGGAAAATAGTGGCAATAGATCAAACTATGTTTCATACACTAGACCTTGGATCCAATGTGGGGTCTAATGTACCCTTTGTTGGTGATACCATGCAGTCTTATATGAATGTCAATGTGGGGATGTTCAAATATCCTTCATTAATGGGAATGTTTCCCCTTCCCCCACCATCTCCCACTGTAATTATTTCTCCTATCAACATGATCTCGTCATCTACTAGTGGATCCCTCGGGTAATGTAATCCTTGGGTGGTACCTCGTCCCAAGGATATTGATTCACATGGAGCATCCATGTCTCTTACCCTAGTAGAGATTGTCAATCCCAAAATCCTATCAACATCAGCTAATACTCTTCAACACCTCCATCCTCATATGGAGTGTAATCATCCTACTCCACCCATATGGGTTGTTTACTCTTAGATTTCACATGATTTCCTTGATTTTGAGTTTCCTTCAGAAGAGGCCATCTTGGAAGTCATAGCTTCGATAGAAAATATAAGGGATGAGGTGCTACATCGATCATCTTATCCTCATTTAGATATGACGAGAGTTATCATGATGAGTCTCGATATGGGACTAGGGGAATTCACTTGGGAATCCAATGAAACCCATAGTCTTAACTCTTTTCCACCTTAGATTTATTTTTTAGAACTTTCCACTGATTTTTTTTCTTCCCTATCCATTGAATATTTATGTTTTATACTTCTTTCATGTCATGATGAATCCCATAAAGGAGCTATCCTATCTCATGAAAACAGTCACAATGAGTTTCTTCAGTTGTGGAAATTTTTTACTATGTGGTATGGCCCCAACATGGTGAACCATATGATGCCAAAAATGGCTCATGAGTTCATCAATGAAAAAAAACATCCTTGGCATGAGCCTCTCAATGGGTTCTACTTGGCATAAAACATCAAGATGTGTAGTCCATTGTACATAGGTGTGTGGTGTGAGTAATTTTTGTTTTTCATATATCATATCCCAAAAATCCAAAAAACATTTTTACTTTTTGATATTTCACTATGCTTTTTGATCTTGGAATCTAGTTTACATGTGTTGACAAGATTCTAGGAATTTGTTTTTTACAAATATGGTGACTTCCATCGAATCTGAGGTACGTGTTCTTAAAACTCACATATAGGGATATTTTTTTCCCTGCATCCCTATCTTTCATTATTAACCATCTATTCTTCCAACGCTATGCCTTAGGTTCGATCTCGACCAATTTTTACATTAACTACTCCTTTAGCATGTTGTAACTGGCTCGATAGTGCCTACCCTTCATAGGCACCCTAGTTATCACCCAAATTTCCATTTGGTTCCCATGCTACATTTTGTCATAGGCCCAATATCCCTCCTTTAGCCCCACCATGACTCTAATATCGAGCCTCATTTTCCTCTCTTTGTTTATGTTTTGGCCATATCCCATGGGGGTTCCCAAACATAGTTATTGTGTATTAATGGTCACTTATGCATTTTTTTCTTGTGTCATGCTTCCCTCCGTTGTGTTGTTGTTTTCACACATCCCTCTTACTACTATGCAGTAGCCTTGACCATCTACCTCTTGCATTATTTTTCCTTTGTTTCACATCCACCTACCAAAGAAAGAACAATTGCTAAGAGTGGATCTCACATTCCTGTAACATTTGCATTAATTTTTCTTAGGTCAGTTTCATGAGCTTGGAACATAGGAGCATGTTGTTAAGACACTCATTCTCTTCTGCCAAGTATTCTTTTATCTCTTTCTCAGGCTCATTAAAACTAAACGAAAAAGACACATTGGGCTTGCTTGCGTCGTTTTTTTGTGCTCGTTAAACCATGAAGGAGATGAAAAGAGAGAGAGAGAGGGGGGGGAGGGGAGGTTTCACCATTGGTCTATTCTAAAAATGTCAGCGTCATTCAAGTCACTCTTGAACATGGCACATGTTTGAGTCCTCATCATACATTTGGGTTTTATCTTTCCTAGGAGTCTTCTAGTAATATGAGTCAGAGATACTCCTCCGACTAGTTACTCTTCTGGTCATTATGGAGAGAGATTTTATGCCTCCTATGTTGTTTCACTATATTCTTCCGACTCTTATGTCTCGCTGCCAAGTCACCATTGTGTCATGCTATATGTTCAAGGGATGTTTAAGCCTGAGACGATTTGCTATTTTTTCGACATTCTAAGTAATCCATCCTTCTGTCAATTGTAATTTGTGATACTCTCTCTTCACATCATCTCTTGGTGTATTTTTTGTGTTGATTGATGGGGGATACATCAAGGACCTCCTTCAATGGATCACTTTCTATTGAATTTATCACATTATCTAGGACTGGTAATAGTATACATCAATGACCGATAATCAGATGGTTTCTACCATGCTCGACATCACCTTATCTATTTGCATGTTGTAGATTTGTACCATCAGGGTTTGGGACAAATACCTGGGGTTTGGGGGCCACATAATTCCTTTACAACATCCCCTCTCAAGTTTCGATGGAGTATATCACTTATCTATGAGTACTTTGAAGAAATAAGGGGAACTCTCCTCAATACTCATTGTCTAACTAGTATTTATACGATTTCTTATAAATCCACATTGTATTTGTTGGTGGATATGATTTTGTTCATGACATAGGTCCAAATTGTATTTTCTCATGGCTACACTCTTATTGATGATGTGGATCCATTGTGCACTCTTTCATGGCCATGGTATAGCATTTCATATCATGGATCCATAGTGTATTGTTTGGCGGCCATGCTCATTCAGAGTCTGAGTATGTCTACCTATGAGATGGTTTATTTTACTCTCATCCTTAGTGTTTGATTGCATGAATATTTTTACTTTCGACACTCCTTTTCTCTCTCCTCATGCTGCCTCACATGGATGCTATTTTATTGTACTGCATACCATCCATTCCTTTCCCGACCTCACACATTAGGGAGCATATGTTATAGCCTTAAGTTCCACCCTATAGGTGAGAGAGGAATCCATAAGAGGATACAATCTAGAATACATATTTTCCTAAGGTTTAGCCCCTTTTTGGAGATCCTCGTGGGACACCTAGTAGAAAAAAAGTGAGGGCCCTTGCTAGTTACTAGTGGCTCAACAAGCAAGGCCCTGCAAAAATTCTAGAATCAAGGAGTTACAAGGTGATAGGCGGGGATTGAGTTGAATATTCATGGAAAAGGCCTAGGAAATCACATCATTCATTTCTCTAGTTGTCTTTAGAAGATCTAGAATCTCTCCCAAGCCTCTTCCAAAGAGATATATAAAAAAGGAAAGCCTTGAGCAAGAGGAAGAACAATTCAAAATCATTGTTATGTTGTCCAATTGCAGAGGTACTTTTTCCATCCATCACACCTAAAAGTTAGTGAGCCTAGCTTGACCAAGAAGCTAAGGGAGGAGCAAGGAGAAAGGACGTCAAGGGAGCATGCATCAACATCTAAGGTATGCTTAATGTAATTTATCCTATGTTATCAATAGATCATTTAGTTTCCCCCCTTATAAATGTTTGTGATTGATGAACATATTTTTAGATCCGATTCATGCTATCGTAGATCTTATTAGAACCAAATTAGATCTAGGACTCTAATCTCGAGTAGAGAGTTAGAAAGGTTTTGCTTGTATTTTGTATGTAGGAAGCAGGTTGTGGAGCTTAGAGCTAGAGTTTAAGGGCTTCAATAGCTAGGAGATATGAAGGAAAACCTCAAGAGAGGTATGCAAACTTCACCATTCCTTAGGACAATCATGAATCCATGTGTTTGAATATAGATCTAGGAAAACCATAAGAAGTCTAGCCCTGTTTCTATCTAGGATTAATAGGCTAATACTAGGGATATTTTTCTATGTATTCACAAAGATCCCTATGAGACTTTTTCCCATAACAATTTCTCATGAGTGGATGTTTTGTCAATTTGATTAAATGCTACGTGCATCTAGTAATATTTTTAATTACTCTTCAGTTATCCTAATTGATTAATAATTTTCTAGGTAAATTTTGGTAAAACGTAATTCAATTTATAATTAGTTTCTTTTATCTGAACTTTGACAAGTACATAATTATTTCTTACTTATATTTCTTTGTACATGATTTTGCATGCATGTTAACTAATTCTAGTTTTCTTAACTAGTATCTAACTGGTGAACTTCCCTTGGTATTATTACTAGAGAAATTTAGATTCAGATATTGCTTACTCACTGTTGCTAAGGGTTATCATGAGCATGGATTTCTTCAACAAACCTTTTTATTTTATCATTTAGTTTTCCCCTCTCAGTATATAGAAATAAAACAAAAGAAACAAAAAAGATAATCAACTAACTAAAAGAACAAATTCAAAACAAATCAGTAAATCCCATCGAATGGTTTTCAGACCATTAATCCAGAGGATTATACTATACCAAACATGGAAGAGTCTAATTGGGCCTCATCCTTGGGTGTAATACCTTTTCTTGAGTAAAAGGGAATCCATCCCCCTCAACAGTAGGCACCTATAGCATGGTATGAGAAGATTGATAACTTCTTTATTTGAGTTGGTTTCAAGTGTCGAGAATACGACAACAATATTTATGTAATACATGTGAGTGATGTAGTTCTCTTTTTTGTTATTTATGTCAATGATTTGATCGTTATTGGCACTACCATAATATATGATTGTAGAATCACATCATAGTGCATTTAAAAAATAAAATCAAGTTTTCATTACATAAAATGGGGGTTTGTCACTTCAAGATCCACATCATTAGGTGTTTAACTTGGGACAAAGGAAACAATTCATTCCCAAGATTGATATGATGAATTTTGGTGGTAATAATCCCATAACATGGATATTCTAGATGGAGCAATTCTTTGATCTACACCAAGTGCCAACTTTACAAAAGATAACTATTACATCCTTGCATTTAGAGCCTGATCAATTTCTATAGTACTAATGTCTTTGTTATTGCAAAAAGGATTCTATTGTATATTATTCTATTTTTACGAACGAATTGATAGAACATTATAGAGTTGTTAGGAGCAACACCTTCTTTAACCAATTGATAAATTTTAGGCAAAGAGATATAGTTACACAACAATTTCAAAAGTTTAGATTTAGAGTGAAAAACATTCTAGAGGATAATTTGTCATATATATTTATGGGAACTGTTGGTCCTAAGGTCTGCACCTAACTGCTAAAGGTCAAATCTAGGCCACCTATCAGTTTTGAATGGTTGATTCTTTTAAGTTTTTCTTGGTTGGTCAGAAGGTTATTCTATCAAGACAAAAGCAAGGTTGGGTTGGAAAAATGATATGGATTAGGGTCCTCCTTGGTTAGTGGCACACTAATGACAGACTAGTGAAATAATAGAAAATAAAGGGAAATGATAGACTACTCAATGAATAAGCTGCTGCAAGAAGTTTAATACTTAAAATATCATTTCCAGACATTAAACATGTATCAAAAACACAGTTACTCCCACATGTTGAAAATAAAAAAAATCTTCACCAAAGCATTAGTTGTTTGACAATTTGCATATCAGTAAAAACAAGTTATACAATAGCTGAAAGGAAATGGAATGAAATGTACGTTTGTTACACCTCAATATTGCTCACTTCGATAAGTGTCGTAAGTGTCGCATGATCCTCTCAACTGTCGAAAGTGTCGCATGTTCCTTACAACTTTCGCAAGTGTCACAAGTTGTTCACAAGTGCCGCAAATGTCATTCAAGCATACTGCCATAATGAAAACACTAAGGAGGCACCTAAGACATCTCATACACTTGATTTGAAGGAGGAAAATGATTAACTGAAGTCTAGGAGCATTATCACTTGAGAAGAGCTCTGAAACAAAGGTTTTGAAGGGGAGCGCTCCTCTAGATCAGCCTTAGGAGTGCTGACGCTCCCCTATAAGGTCTTAGGGAGCGTTATAACGTTGGTCTTCCCCTCATAGGGAGCGCTATCCATATTTGGAGCGCTGGCTCCCCCCTCAAGCTTCCTAGGAAGTGTTATAGCGCTCTGATGCCCCTTTTAAGGGAGCGCTATCTAATCTGAGGCAGTAGTTGGCCTATTGAGGAGAATAAGGGGAGGATCTCTCAAGTTTAGAAGGTAGTTGCATTCAAATTCTTGGTTCCATCAGAAGATCCCTGATCCAAGGAGGGAATTCCTCAACTTGTTCTAAAGATAACTCAAGAGGTTAAGCTCCTCTTAACCTATATAAGCAGGCTCTATGGTGGTGAAAAAGGGGGGAAGAATTGCTAGCATGAAACCTATGATATCATAGGAAACACACAGTTAGTCAAAGGAGAAGTGATCAATGAAGCTGCTATCATCCAGGTTGTAGATCTTTCGAGCAAGGGTTAGACAAAAGGGACTTGACGAAGCTGTCGCATTCGCATCTACGATTGTAAGTACTGTTGTCGTTATTCTCATCAATATGACATGCTTGGACTGTTTCTTTCTAGTTTGTGTCTGATCTCACATGAACCTATCATTGGTACATAGATCTGTTTTCAAGATAACATCAATAGAGTAGGAAGTGATCATACTTTGTTTGTCTACAGGACTCAGCGAGAAGAGAGAGTTCGGAGCTCGATTTGGAGCGTGCATGGACAAACATCGATAAAAAGGTACTCTTGTTCTCCTTCCTTCTCATGTGCTAGTTTGTATGGATTTGAAAGGAAGTTAGTGTCCAAGTTAAGCACTTTCTGTCTTAGAGTAGGGTCTAGCTCTTTGAGGCAATCTACCTGTCCGCAGGGAGATTTTCCTACAACAGAAACTGGCGACTCCACTGGGGATCGAGTCAAAACTTTTAGTTTTGATTTTTCCTCATAGGCCTTGTCTCACACTTTGTGTTGTTAGGCCTTGTTGACCCAATTTATCTGATTGAATTTTCTGATTGACTCTTTACCCCATCACACTCAGCTTGTTTGTCAAAATTTCACTGAATTTTAAGGTTTTTTGGACATTTTTGTGAGTTTTTGGGCACCAGCGCTCCCCTGCCTTGTTAGAAGGGCACCAACGCTCCCTTAGAGTGTTGGAAAGAGCGCTATAATTCTCCTTTCCCTTTATACCAGAGTGCCAACCCCTTTTTGCCCAAAATCTTTTCAAAAATTACAATTTTTGGGGGTCCAAACCCTGTTTTTTGACTTGCTAAGCTACTTTGTGATTCAATGATGCTTCCTTTGACCTTTGACATGCTTCCTCCTGAGAAGTAAACACCTTGTTGTTCAGGTTTTATGCCCTTCTTCATTATTTTTGAGTTTTTGCTGTTGAGAGCTTGAAATCAATCCACTGCTTTCTTCTCTCCTATCTGACTGAGTGGGAACTCCAGTGAAGGACATTAGAAGTTTGTGACTCTTCTCATTTGGTTCTTTGAGGTCATATGATACCATCTCTTTCTCCTTCCTTTTGCATTTTTGATTTCCTTTCTCTTTTTTGATTGCAAAAGGGTGTGTTGTTTGTGCGAAATCTGCATATTCTTGTCTGAATCTCCTTGATCTAAAAGGGTAGTTGGTAGGAGAAATGTTGCATTGAATTGATCATCATTCGGATGAAAGTGACAAAAGTACATCTTAATGATTAGTTTGCATATTAGTTTGCATTTCTAAAATGTTGTAGCATCATATTGTATTTGATTGAGAACAAAATTGATTGAGGGCATTCCTTATCAAGTGTTTGATAGTGAAAACGACTCTTCCTCTT
The DNA here is from genome assembly GCA_032191745.1 of Picea mariana. Taxonomy (NCBI): domain Eukaryota; kingdom Viridiplantae; phylum Streptophyta; class Pinopsida; order Pinales; family Pinaceae; genus Picea; species Picea mariana. Next base: position 255,436 of record JASDQU010103301.1, on the reverse strand, counting down.
TCCCTTAAATAGTTATTCATTGAAAAGAAATTATTGCTTATCATATTTCATGCATATTTTTGGGAATTGAGTCATCATCCCATCAGTTTCACTTTCGTACACCCTCTGAGTAAACAACAACCATTAAAATCAACGCTTAACTAAAATTTATCAAACTTTTTACATCTTTGTTAGCAAACCTACATTAGTTTAAGGTGTAGGGATTTGGAATAGGTTGAAAGGATAACTTTCCAAAGCTATCAAACAAACTTAGTATCTTGCGGTAGGGAGAGTAAAATCCAATTGTCGTATTAGTCTGCCTAGGATCCCCCTCTCACACAGGGGTTACGCACGAGGTCGCATTCGGGTGAGTTACAGAGATTATCCCTCCATGGTTTAACTAATTGTGGTGGTCAGATCGTATTATGGGGATCGATTGAAGGTAAATCCACAATTACTGCGTGGAATCCTTTTAGTTGATTTCAGGCTCGATATCCTGCCTGTACATTCGGATCGGGCTGTCGACTGTTCCCGCCTAGGGGCTGACTATGAGTTCATGACCTTAGTAACCATAATATTTAGGGTCTCACACAAGGTGACGGTGAAGAGAAGTCTCATTGCACCTGGAACAGACGTTGGTCAAACTCACTCGAGCTCCTTGGAGGGTAAATCCACAATTACTGCGTGGAAGCTTGCACCAAGGCGTAAGTCCGTTAAGCAGGTTGCCAATGTAACTGATCCACCCGCTCTATCCCCACCCCTTTCTATTTTTATCTCGCGACGTTGGATTTCATCACCAACTAGTGGTTTCATCGTAGGAAGGTTTGTTTGATTGATTGCTTCTTAGATCCATAGCGTGTGTTGTTTGTTTTACTTAGTGGACCTTAGGTCGAGTCAGTGTTAATGGCATCGAATCTTGGGAGTACCAATGGAGGAACCCCTTCTCTCGGGGAACCTTATATATTTCCTTCATTTGGAAACTTTGGTCCTCCATATGTCACCACATTGAGTCTTCCGAGACTCACTATTGGATTACCGGTTTGGTTGTTCCCCACTCCGGTCATCCCAAATCCTCCCAATGTTTCAGTTGCACCTAATACTTTGGATGTCAATACACCACCCACACATCAACCTCACATCGAATTTTCACCTTCTTCGCCCATCAAGTCTCCTTCCATTTCTCCTTCTTCACCTAGTGAAAGCTCTAAAGCAAGTAGCCAGGTTGATCAGAAGAAGAAGAAATGGAAAGAGAAGAAGAAGAAGAACTTGAAAAGGATAAAGGCCCCAACAACATCAGATGTTGGCTCTAAGAAACCAATTACTGTTAACAGTAATGGGAGTGTTGATGAGGTCAACAAGAATAAAAGGAAGAATCCAAAACCCAAATTCCCTTGCAGCCTTTGTAAGGGTGACCACCTTCTGAGGGATTGCCCCGGTCTTACCCAGGTCTTAGAAATGTGGTCCTCCACGTCATCGGCCTCTGTCAGTCATGTCGATGATGCCCCATCAACTAGTGATGTTCAGGTTGGTAGGAAGAAGAAAACTGTCAAGTTCCCTTGCATGTTATTTAAAGGTGATCATTACTCCCACCTTTGTCCTTGCATGGACGAGGCTTCTTCTCTTTTGGAAAAAAATCAACTTCCAAAAGGTTATCGTAAGCTTTCCTCCAACCCATCATTGGTTGATGGATTGGTTAATCTGGTTCCATCCCTAGTCATTCCTGTTGATCAGGTGGTCAATCTAGTTTCCTCCTCGATTGAACCACGAACCCAAGTAGTTGATCCAGTTCCATCATCGATCAGCCTTACTCTTCATCAAAAGAGTGACACCAAAGTGGTCGATCTATTTTCATCCTCAGCTAATACCACTCTCTCGTTAGAGAGTGACACCAAAGTAGTTGATCCGTTTCCACCCGTCGACCCCGTTCTTCCCTTGGAGAATGAAACTCAAGTGGTCGATCAAGTTTCACCATCGGTTGATCCCATTCCTCCATTGAGGAATGTCAAAGTGACTGATCCAGTCCCTTCCTTGGTCAGTCCCACTCTTCCTCTAAAGAGTGCCAAAGTGGTCGATCTAGTTTCTCCATCGGTTGATCCCATTCCTCCATTGAGGAATGTCAAAGTGACTGATCCAGTCCCTTCCTCGGTCAGTCCCACTCTTCCTCTGAAGAGTGCCAAAGTGGTCGATCCAGTTTCTCCATCGATCAATCCCATTCCTCCATTGAGGAATGTCAAAGTGACTGACCTGGTCCCTTCCTTGGTCAGTCCCACTCTTCCTCTGAAAAGTGCCAAAGTGGTTTATCCAAGTCTACCATTGGTTGATCTGATCTAATCATCGGTCAATCCTACTCTCCCTCTAGAGAGTAAACCTTATACTGCCCATGTTTTTATCGTTAATACAGACTCTACCATGTCGGGGGGAATTCCTCCTCCTCCTGTGAACCCCCCTCCAAGTAATGAGGCTATCCTTTTTGATTGGGGTGTGCTAACTGGACCTCATCTTCCCTCCCACATTCCTTTCCAGATTACAGTACAGGTTTGTGGTCGGGACGTTCCTCAAACACTGATAGATGAAGGTGTATCCGTTAGTATTTTGTCCTCTGTTGCTTGGCATGCTTTGGGTTGTCCTCAGCTTGTGCCGGTTACCCAGAATCTATTGGCTTTTAACAGAAGAACCAGTCAACCTTTAGGGATCCTTCCTCAGTTTCCTATAACTTTGGGAGGGAAAACTGTCTTTGTCGATGTCATGGTAGTCTGAGACCCCTTGGATTTCACTTTACTCCTTAGGAGGGATTATGTCTATGCTATGAAAGCTCTTGTATCGACCCTTTTCCATGTGATATCTTTCCTTCACGATGGAAGAATTGTGACTATTGATCAACTTTAATTCATCGGCCCCGAATGGGTTACCTCCCAAAGTGGTTCTTATATGCAGACAGTATCACCCCCACTACATGTCAATTATGTGGCGTTGTCTCACATGAATTCAACTTATGATGATTTGGATTTGGTAGTTGACATGGTGATCTCTTCGGTAGGGTTATTGGAGCTTGATCTCCTTCCTCCTATCATGACCCTCAACATGTGTTCCTTCCAGAGTGATTGTCTTCCATCCAACGAAGATATCTTGGAAGCCATGACTGAGTTTTGTCCCTTGACATGGTACCCTTCCAGAGCATTATCCTCTTGGAATCCATGATCTAAAGAAACCACAAGCATAGTTTCTCTTATTTGTGGAAAGATCGTTAAAAAATGAAACAGAGGTCACGAGCATAGTTTCTCTTCTCTGTGGCAAGCTCGTTAAAAAATGAAACAGAGGCCACGAGCATAGTTTCTCTTCTTTGTGGCAAGCTCGTTAAAAAATGAAACAAAGGTCTTGAGCATAGTTTTCTTCTTTGTATTAAGGTCGTTAAAAAATGAAACAACAATATGGGGATCAAACCTGGAACCTTGATCATAGTTATTTTTCTGTGTCAAGATCATTAAAAAATGAAACAATCACCTCTCCCTTCAATTTGAGTATTTCGCCAGATCTCATAGATGTCGAGTCGAGTCTTTCGTTAGGTCTCAGTTTTGAACCTTCATTTCATCCACCTATATCCTTTTTCTCCATCTAGCACAGAAATTGGTGACAACCTCAAAGTCGGTGAATGAATTGAAGCTTGGGGGGCATGTCTCTAGCCTTTGATGATCATTCTAGAGCTAAGCCACCAGCTTTAAAGCTGGGGGCATACCGAGCTTAGTCTTTGTTCTTTCTCATGCTCGTAAATACATGAGAATGAAACCGGGTAAACTTTTATCTCTTTTTCGGACCCGTACAGATACACGAACACACGAAAAAGGAACCCCCCTGGAGTCATATTTAAACTCTTTTTAGACTCTCTAAACATGAAAATATTGTCGAGTGATCTTGCTTCCTTTCACGCTTGTTAAAAGGTTCGAAAGGGTGTCTTTCGAGCGATAGTTTATCTCTTTTTCGGTCTCGTTAGACTACTGTATGAAAAAGGAACTGAGAGAGTTCTCTTTTAAGTGTTTTTCCAAACTCTATAATCCTGAAAAACCTTTGAGTTTTCTGTCTTTGGACTCTCTAAAGCACACATCGACAGGCCCATATGGGATCAAACCCTTACTTCTTCTAGTTCGTTAAACAAAGGAAGAGGAACTTACCGAAGGTGAGTTATATCGAGCATGTGTTATCCTCCTCGAGCTCATTAAATAAAAAAGAGGTACTCGTCTATCTGGATGGGGGAAAAAATTGAAAGAACCAAGCCAAGCAGTCTCTTGAGAACATTGTCCATCAATTCTTAAAGTCTCCCTTGAACATGACACTTTGTCATTTGCATGCATCATAATCCGCTGAACTTCTGCACTGAGCCAATCCTTTGAGTTCCTTGCACTCCTTTGGGTCACCCAACGCAAGTCACAACATCCACTACATCATCAAGTTTTGGTCCATGTCATGTTTCTGTTGTTGTGCCTCAGTGTTCAAGGGAAGTATCCGCCTCTAGAGTCAGCCATCCCAAATATCTTGCCTTAAAACCTGTGTCAATCCATATCTAGTTAATCTACCAATTACATCTCTATGTTCGTTTCATGTCATTGATGGGGGATATATCAAGGCCCTCCCTCGATGAGTCTATTCCTGTCGACTTCAACACATTATCTAGGAACTAGACTTAGAAACCAATTAGTACTTTGGGACCTGCATACCTCAATGGCAGGCCTCCTCACATTCGACAATGGGTTTACATCAGTGACCTCTAATCGAATGATTCCATGGATGTTCGACCTCAACTCATCTATTCACATTCGCTAGAATGTACTAGGGTACCTTGGGAATCATTGACATTAATGGTGATCTCCCTCGCACTTGTTAACAGTTCACACCATTGACTGGTAATCAAGTGGTTTCTGCCATGTTCGACATCAAGACATCTATTCACATGGTTAGAATCGTACCACATTGGGATTGGTAAGAATACCCTAGGTTGAGTAATCACTTTGATATATACTTTGCCCAGGTTGCGAAGGAGTTTTCTCTTGAACAATGACACATATACTATTACATAGATCCACTTTGTATTGCTCACGGCTATGTCTTTTCATCTCATAGATCCACTGTGTATTCTTCGTGGCTACGATCAGTCCGAGTCATGGGAGTATAGATCCACAATGTATTTTTAGTGGCTATACGCTTTTATCAATACAATTATGGATCCACAGTGTATTTTATGGCGACCATATCTTGCAAGTCTTGATCACCCAAGCATAGGTATGCCTACATTGGGTTTGAAATATGTCATGATATTTGTTGGATGTTTGTGTGCAGCTTCTGTCAGGTTCTCCGAGTCTATACCCTTTCTTGAATTTCTACAAAGCATTTCAATTATCAGTTCGCATCTTCTAACTTCATACTTTGGGGGGCAATCTGTTACACCTCAATATTGCTCACTTCGATAAGTGTCGTAAGTGTCGCATGATCCTCTCAACTGTCGGAAGTGTTGCATGTTCCTTACAACTTTCACAAGTGTTGCAAGTTGTTCACAAGTGTCGAAAATGTCGTTCAAGCATACTGCCATAATGAAAACACTAAGGAGGCACCTAAGACATCTCATACACTTGATTTCAAGGAGGAAAATGATTAACTGAAGTCCAAGAACTTTATCACCTGAGAAGAGCTTTGAAACAAAGGTTTTGAAGGGGAGCGCTCCTCTAGATCAGCCTTAGGAGCGTTGGCACTCCCCTATAAGGTCTCAGGGAGCATTATAATGCTGGTCTTCCCCTCAGAGGGAGTGCTATCCATCTTTGGAGTGCTGGTGCCCCCGTCAAGCTTCCTAGGGAGCATTATAGCACTCTGATGCCCCTTTTGAGGGAGCGCTATCTAATGTGAGGCAGTAGTTGGCCCATTGAGGAGAATAAGGGGAGGATCTCTCAATTTTAGAAGGCAGTTGCATTCGAATTCTTGGTTCCATCAGAAGATCCCTGATCCAAGGAGGGAATTCCTCAACTTTTTCTAAAGATAACTCAATAGGTTAACCTCCTCTTAACCTATATAAGAAGGCTCTATGGTGGTGAAAAAGGGGGGAAGAATTGCTAGCATGAAACCTATGATCTCATAGGAAACACACAGTCAGTCAAAGGAGAAGTGATTAGTGAAGCTGCTATCATCTAGGTTGTGGATCTTTCGAGCAAGGGTTAGACAAAGGGATCTACGATTGTAAGTACTGTTGTCGTTATTCTCATCAATATGACATGCTTGGCTTGTTTATTTCTAGTTTGTGTCTGATCTCACATGAACCTATCATTGGTAGATAGAGATGTTTTCAAGCTAACATCAATAGAGTAGGAAGCGATCGTACTTTGCTTGTCTACAGGACTCAGCGAGGAGCGAGAGTTTGGAGTTCGATTTGGAGCATGCAGGGACAAACATCGATAAAAAGGTATTGTTGTTCTCCTTCCTTCTCATGTGCTAGTTTGTATGGATTTGAAAGGAAGTCAGTTTCCACGTTAATAACTTTCTGTCTTAGAGTAGGGTCTAGCTCTTTGAGGCAATCTACCTGTCCGCAGGGAGATTTTCCTACAAAAACGTTGCACAGAGAAAAAATTGTGTTCAATATAAGAATAAAATCTCATGAAGATTTGAACGAAACACTTTCATCAAGAGTATGTTCACCAGGTAGAGAGATTTAATCCATGCTTAGAATAGGTCCAACCAATTTGATGTAGTTCTATCATTTTCCCAAAATCTGACCCTTACAATATCCAACAACTAGCTATTTAAAGAGTTGGAGAGGCTCTCATCCTTAGGGGACTGAGACCTAATTCAGGTATCTGTTCGTAAAAAAAATTATTAACTTGACTATGACACTGGACTTAATCAATAAGAGTGGTTCTTATCCCACACAGAATACCTCTCTTGTTCCTAATCTAAGACAATGTTGGAATTCATCGATTAAAAAATACTACTGTCTCTTAGACAGAACTAATGCATGCGTTGGAAGAACTGAGATGGAAGAAAAATACTCGGAGTGGAAGAACATAGTTATGGGTTGAACGTTGGCATGCTTGTGAGATGGAGACCATAGGAGACAAATCCCTGTATTGGTAGATATATTATTGAGGAAGAAGGTAGTCTTCTAAAGTGTTCTGGAACTGGTTGCATCGAACTGGGATGATCTCCATTTTCTCAGTTTGTGATATATCTTTCAGTAGATAAGAGAACTTTGCATCGACCCTCTCAGTTTCCATCTGTAGCTTTGAATAGCCTCACTAGAATGGTTGATATCCCAAAGGTCATGAGGGGTGATGTGGAGGCGAGCATCCAATGGGGAGGCAGGATGAGTGGATGCGAGGGTAGATGTCTTATGAGGATAGATGTCAGAAGGTGAGAGAAGGTGTGAATACGATGGAGGTATTGGGAGTATGGAGTTGGTGATGGGTAGTGAGGGATACAGGTGTCGAGTCGGGAGAGGGGCGGCATGCACGCAGGAGTGTGAGTGAAGGACAAGTATTAGGTGGTGAGAGGAGCAAGGGAATGAGTGGAATGAGTGGAGGTGATGTGGAGGTGACGTGGTGACCTAAAATCATTTAAGCACGTGATTGTGGGAGTTGTTGAGGGTGGTTTGGGTCCACACCACCTTTGGGCCCATAATCTCCCACAAGCTACCACGTACCTTTGCAACAATATTTTGGTTCCACTTGTAGGACCACTCTAGAAAAATAATGTGTAGGAAGTTTACCTCCCTGCAATGAAGTATGGTCATTGATATGATTACAATTTGTGATCTGGGTGATATTTACCTACTGAAGAGGTCTTGTTGAGTTGATATCAATGGTCTAGATTCACTTTGGACTTTTGGGCTTTCAGTGTTTTGAATGTGAAGCATGAAAATCTCCTGGAGGAAAATATCCAAAGTGAATGATCTGTCGCCATGTGTCGTGATCGATGAATGGTCCAGATTCTCTTCAGAAGTCTAGGTTTCGGGAGTTTCAAATATTGGGCATGAAAATATCTTGGAGGAAAATATCTGAAGTGAATGATCTGTCACCACGTGTCGTGAATGATGAACGGTCCAAAATCTCTTCAGAAGTTCGGGTTTCAGGAGTTTCAAATGTTGGGCATGAAAATATCCTGGAGGAAAATCGTCAAAGTGACGTGGTGGCCTGACATCATATGATGTCACGACTGTTGATGTGTCATGAAAAGAAAGGTGACACATGTCACGTGGAAATGGGTGAATTTCACAACCAAAAGACCTAGAATGAGTTCCACGTGTTATGACAAAGAGTTCCATGTGTCATGACTGATGAGTACGCCACGTGTCATGACTGATGGTTGCCAAGTTCTTCGACACTTTGGGATTTAGGAGTTTCAAATGTGAAGCATGAAAATCTCCTGGAGGAAAATATTTGAAGTGAATGATTTGTTGCCGTGTGTCCTCATTGATGGATGGTTCAGATTCACTTTGTGTTTTCAGCACTTCGGGCTTTGGGAGTTTCAAATGTGAAACATGAAAAAATCCCAGAGGAAAAACTCTAAAGTGAATGATCTGTTGTCACATTTCATGACTAATGAGTGTTCTAGATTCACTTCAAGTTTTTGACACTTTAGGCTTCAGAAGTTTCCAATTTGAAACATGAAAAACTCCTGGAGGAAAAGATCTGAAGTGAATGATCTGCTGCCATGTGTCATGACTGATGAGTGGTCCATATTCATTTTGGAACTTTGGGACTTAAGCTTTTTGGGACTTCAACTCTTCGACTCTTTGGGACTTCAGCTCTTCAGGACTTTGGGTCTTTAGTGCTTAGGGACTTCAGCTCCTTGGCTCTTCAGGACTTCGGGACTTCGACTCTTTGGCTCTTCAGGACTTCAACTCTTTGGCTCTTCAGGACTTCATACATTTCTGGATGTAAATCATGAAAATCTCCTGAAGTGATGATCTCGCAGAGTGATTAGCTAGTTCTTATCACTAATTAAATCGATGTTAATCCATGTTTAACATTAAATACTTCAATATTTTGGGACTTTGGTGATCGAAAAAATGAGAAGTTCGGACGCTTGAATGTCGAAGTGGTGGAGTGACTTTCCTAATGCCTTCCATTAAACCCCACGTGATTCTGGACCCCTCAAATGGACAAGAGCCGTTGATCTGATCGGCATGTTGGATCTTTATCGTTGAACATTACTCTGTTCGTTTTGTCAATTCGGGCCCGAAAATGACCATTCTGAATGTTGCATTTGTTCACTAGTGTTTCCTGTGTATATAAAAATCATGGGTCGACCTTTTGTGAGCTTAATCAATGGAAAACATGATGACAAACATTCTGAACCAAATACAACATGTATTTTAGGCTTTCAGGAAAAACAGAAACATAAATGCGCAAAGAATTAAACATGAAATAAGAGAATAATAACCAAGTCACTCAGTAATGGGAAACTAACTTAACCAACTAGAATGTCAAAAATTGATGAAGCCATAGAGAAAAGAGATAGGAGAGGCAAGGGTCCAGAAATAGGTTACAACATTGGCTCCAATTGGGGATAACTCGTCCCTGTGAGGTGCTAAGAACTATATATCAATGCCTTGAGATTAAATAACTTCTCTTACCTTCCATCACTTACCTTTGTTTCTGTTTGTCCACCCTATGTATATTTTACTCTGCCTTAGCCATGCATTTTATTGAACTCAAAAATTGAAACTACACCCGAGTGCCTTGTTGGGCTATGGAGTCTTTAGTCACACACGACTAACTAATCAAAAGAAACAATAAAGGAAAGCATCTATGGTACAAGAGGGACCTTCCCTCATCCTTAAGCAAAATAGTGTTTCAGGAAGCACCCATTTATTGGGCCCCCAAAGATCTATGTATCATCTAGGTTGTGCAGGATAAATGTGTTGTTGTTTAGAAATTCAACCACCTTAAAAGGGCCAAACTAGAGGTTGTCAAATTTACCATGCTTGGACTTGTCATCCCTTCTAGCATCCCACCTCAATACCAGGTCACCTTGCTAAAAAATATCCTTCTTTGTTTTCTTTTCAAAGGTTGATTTGATCTTGCTCTGGTATGCTTCTGTCTTCTACTCTAGTGCTTCTCTTTTTTGTTGAAATTCTATAATCTAGAACATTATTCTCTGGATGTCATTGGGTTCCTCAATCTCCTCTTACAATAATTTTAGGACTGGTATACCAAGCTGAGTGGGAAAAACAACATCTATTCCATAAACAAGATGAAAGGGTGAGGTTCCCAAAGACTTATTCGTGCTGATTCTGTCAGCCCATAAAGCATACTTGAGTTTAGAGTCCCATGATTTCTTGTTTTTAGTCATCAAATTCTTAATAATCCCAATGAGAGACTTGTTTGATGATTCTGCCAAGCCATTTCACTAAGGGTAATAGGGTGTGGAATTTTTCAAGTAAATGTTATGAATACGATAAAAATCGATCATGGATTTGGACTTGAACTCTTGGGCATTGTCTGTTACAAGCTTATTGGGGCAACAAAATCTGGAAAAAATATTAGTTTCCAAGAAATTGATGATTACCTTGTCAGTGGCATTCTTGGTGGGAACAGCCTCAATCCATTTGGTGAATTAGTCGGTGGCAGTGAGGATCCACTTGTGTTGTCCACTGGAGGGTGGATTTACCTCTCCTATGAATTCTAACCCCCATTGTTGAAACAAACTACTGGAATTGATAGGTTTTAGGGTCATTAATAGTAACTTTTGTTTCCTTGCAAACATTTGGCATTCATTACAGGCCCTGAAAATAGCAAAGACATCAGAGAAAAGGGTGGGCCAATATTATCCTACCTTGAGGATATTGAGAGTTGTGACCTTCCAATACTGGTGTCCTCAACATACTCCTCTATGAATTTCTGATGTGACTTGTTTGGCCTCATTTTCATCAAGGCATTTTAACAGGATGCCAGCATGATCTCTCCAATACAAGTTATGGGTTAAAATGCAGAACTTGATAGCTTTCAATTTGAGATACCTTTCCTTTATCTTCTTCATATCTAGTGGACATTCAAAATGATGTAGAAAATAAATGATGTTCTTATACCAAGGTGAAGAGGAATATTTTTCAAATACCTATAAGCTATCTTGTCCAGGTTGTATGGTGGGTGTGTATGATTGGGTGAAGATTTCATGCAATTCTAGCACCTTACAATTTGATTCTGATAGAAATTTGGCCATTCCTTTCCCCTTGATCATCTTGGTTGGATTTATGTGTAGGTCATACTACAACAGTTTGGCAATCCATTTTCCTCTTTTCCCCTCACTGTCTCGATGGACTAGAATATCTTTGACACTATTGCTAGGAACAAAGGTTGTTATGCTAAACTGTAGTACATAAAACTTGAAGGCTTTGAGTGATTTGACCAGTGCATAATCATGTTTCTATAATATATCATACTTCAACTCAACATCTCAGAGTGATCTGCTGAAAAAGGCTATCGGCTACTCATGTCCTTCTTCATTTTTCTAGAATAGTAAAACAACAATGGTTTCCTATGAAGCAAAGGAGAATATGAAGAAATCTTTGGTGTAGTCAGGGCTGGCCATTATAGGGGCCTCAACTAAATCTTGCTTGATTGTTAGGAAAGATGATTTTTCCTCCAAGGACCATTTTATCAGAACATGTTTCTTCAACATGTTAGTAATAGGTTTCAGAATTTCAACAAATTTTGGCACGAAACGTTTGAGGAAGTTTATCTTACCAATGAAAGACTAAACAACCCTTTTTGCTTCTAGGGATCTCAATCTATTGAATAGCACAAACCCTCTTTGGATCTATTTTTATACCTCCTACTGATATGATGTGGCCCAGGAGATTTCCTTCTAGAATGGCAAAGTCAGACTTTCTAGGATTCAGAGAGATCCATATCTTTTGCATTTCTTGAAAACCTGCTCTAGGTGCTGCAAATGTTCATCATCAGACTTGGAGAAAATTGTTATGTCATACAATTATATAACCAAAAATTTGTCTTTATCCACCACAAAATCTATGTCCATGGTCCTCTGAAAAGTGGCCTCGACATTCATCCCCCCAAAGGGCATCTTGTCATACATGAATGTTCGCCATGGGGTGGTGAATGTTGTTTTTTCTTTATCCTCTTCACACACTACTATCTGGTTATAACTAGAGTATCCATCCAACAAGGATATTCTTTGTGCACCTACCACCCTTTGTAAACTATGATCCATCTTGGGGAGGGGGTAATTTTCCTTCATAGAACACTTGTTGAGATTTCTAAAGTCAACACACAAGCATATCTCACCAATTTTCTTCCTTACAGGTACTAAGTTGGCCACCTAGATTGAGTACCTCAATGGTACAATAATCTTGGAATCCAACATTCTTTTCATCTCTTTCTTAATTATGGACATTAACATGGGATTAAACTGTCGAATCTTTTATTTGAATGGCTTGGAGCCAAGCTTTATGGGGATCTTATGCTGGATGATGTCAGTGTCAAATGTATTCAAATCTTCATAGGACCATGAAAAAGTATCAACAAAATTTTTAATGAGACTGATGTACCTATATTTTTGTTCTACAACTAATGATTTGGAAAACTTTATGATCTTAGGATTCTCAGTGGTCCCAATATTGCAATCTGTCACCTCTTCTTCTTGATTTTTCATGGAAGCCCCTTTGTAAACATCATTACTATCAAACAAACTTTCCAATGGCACTAGTCTCTCGGAATGTGGTTGGTTTTCAGCTCCAAAATATTATGACCAGCCACTGTCTACAATAGAGAAGATGTTTATTGATCTTCCAATTCCTCATCTTCGCCTTCTTGACTTTCTTGGTCAATTGAGATATTGGAGAACTAAGCAATGGTGTGTAGAAATGTCTAAAGCTCTAAATCACCACTAAATACTTGAAAATGTTTTACGTTGTCTGGTATGGTTGTTCTATGTTTTATATCCACCTAATATTTGATATTTGGGTCAATGGGAGGCCGGAAAGTGCTGGAAGCCAAGGCCAAAGAATCTACCTTCTGATTTTGTTCTCTGGGAATGAAAGAAATGTTAAAAGCCAGAAAGAAATTATAAATCAGATCCCATACCTTATTTCTGTATTTCTTGAGCCTCTATTTCTTAGCTTGATAGATGTTCCTTACTTTATTGATGATTAACTCAGAATCACCAAAAACTGCTACACAATCAATGGCCATGTATTTGGTAGCCCTCAATCCCAATACCAGAGCATCGTATTCAACTATATTATTAGTAGTTTCAAACTCAAGCTTATAAGAGAGGGTTATTACTTCTTCTGAAGGGGAAATGAGGAGAATACTTGCACTAGATCCTTCTTTTGATGAAGAGACATCAAAATACATTTTCCACACTTTGTTTGACTGAACTATCAATGGCTAATCTCTGTGTTGGATAACTGGCATTTCAGGTTCATCATTATTTAAATGAAAGACAAATGAGTCAATCTCATCCTCGACAACATAAATGGGGTGATTTATTAGGTTCTGGTGATCACTGACTATGTAGGATAACCTTATGTCTCAGTAATGTTCACCTCCAAACACAGGAATGGTGGCATAAGTGAGGTCCATTTGTAATGATCATCCAACCTTCTTAGCCCACGTTCTAGATAAAATCATACCAAACTTTGGGGGAATGTCTGCTACAACAATTTCCATCACTACACTCTTCATGCGTAATTGTGCTAGATAAACCACCATATCCTTTATCAATCCCAGACATTTTACTTTCTTAGAATCGAAGGAGTACATGTCTTGGTAAGGCTTGGTAATCTCCAAACTTAGTTCATCCATAACAAATTTGGGCATGACATTGTGGGAGGCTCCTAAGTCCATAAGACAATTACGCAGGATATTATCATGGACATTCAAAGATATATAGAAAGGAGGATAAAAATCATATCCATCCTCAATGTGTGGACCCATAATAATAGCTGGGTTTTCATCCTGTAGACTAATGACATCGAAAGATACACTAGAGGGAGTTGGTTGTAGAACTTTCATGATGGATTTTTTGAAAGGTTCACTTTTTAACAATTTTGTTAGAGGCACATGGATCTTGACATTTATCAGCTCATGTTCTAGGTTGAAAGAGGTTGGTGGCCTATCAAATTCTTTTATTTTAGGGACTGCAAGTTTTGATAGAGGAAGTTGTTGAGTTTTAGATGACATACCTTTATTTGGACTTGACTTAGTGGGAACTTTAGATTGTTTATTTTGATAAGAGGTATTAGCCTTGGAATCTCTTTCTCTCGTCCTCAAATCATATTTATTCTTGGGTTGGATTTGAATAACTCCCTCCTCCCCTATCTGATCATCAAACTGATTTGATAGTTGTGCTACCTCATATTCTTGTTGTGTTAAATGGCTAGTATAATAATCTGTTTCATTGAAAAGAACAACAATATCATCCACGACATCATTGTCTACATCCATATCCTCAATCTGATTGTTTTGGAAAGGAGTTACTACCCTTTGATCATCAACATTTCTTCTTTCTCTCTGCATTATTGGAGGGGCATCATTAGGCCTCCTGAACTAATTTTGATTTTTATTCCCACCCCCTTGAAAAGTTATGCTTGGTTGTTTGGATTTCCATTTTAGCTTAGCTATTTCAGAAGTCAGATCCTTCAAAGTTTTGGTCATTTCCTCAAGTTTTGGATCAGATGTGGCTGAGTTAGAGGAGGTAGGGGTATACTCTCTCTGTTTTTTCTTCTCTTTATCAAGTCTAGTCTTTAGTCTGTCTGATGCCAAAATATTAGATTCAACTTCAATGGTTGCTTCCTGCATGGAAAACAGTGTGATTGATCTTCTCTCTCTCAGGAGGAGGGAGAAATATGCATCAAATGCATCGGTATAAGTGATCTTGGTACAGGCTTCAGTTGGTTTGATTTCATCTGGGATTCTACCATACATCTTATTCAATCTCTTGGTGAAATCTAAAATGGATTCACCACTCTTTCTCTTTAGGGAACCAAACTCAGTGATGTAGTAGAGGTAATCTCTCCTATCTCCCCATTGCTTTATGAAAGTTTCATATAATGCCTCAATATATGCAATGGAAGCTAGAGGAAGACCTCTAAACCATTTTCTGACTTCCCCATCCAAACTCTGTACAAACAACCTCATCAACACATCTGCATAATCAATGTTAAAGTTGTCTACAAAGGTGTAAAACTATACTAGATGTTCCTCAACAGTTACTTCTCCTTCCCCATTATATCTTGGTAAATATTTCATGTAATATATGGTTGGGAAGGCATGCAAGCCTACAGGAAAAACTACGGGTGCATATCTGGCATCAGTTATGGCATCCATCCTGTTAACGACCATGGATTGAATAATAGGGATCTGCAAATTTATGGGAGATACAGGGGTGGATGTAGGACTGGATGCTGAAGTGGAATCATGAGTTGGAGATGTCTAAGCTTCTTTGGAATTATGATTCTCAAGGCTAGAAAATTCCATCTACTTGCGATTGTGATTAGACATACGATCTTTATGTACAACTTTACCCTTGAGGGGGGAAGTATCTCTCTGAGATACAATGGATTTTCTTAGTCGCATTTCTAGCTCAAAGACTATTGTGTTACTCTCAGGGTTAGAATGAGACTTGTTGGCTTTACTGTGCTCAGTTTTGGATCTGTTGAATCCTTTTCTCGGTGCAAGTATTTCTTTTGTATATTTTTACTCAGTGAAGTCTCCAAGTGAGAGATGGTAGTCTGTCTGTGTCTGATATTTGTTCACCATAAAAGGTCAGTGTTGATCAATTGTGTTCTTCCAGAGAAATATGTTTCATTACTTCATTCCCTGACAATGGCGCCAGAAGATGTTGGTCCTAAGGTCTGCACCTGACTGCTAAAGGGAAAAGCTAGGCCACCTATCAATTTAGAATGGTTGATTCTTTTAATTTTTTGTTGGTTGGTCATAGGGTTATTCTATCAAGACAAAAGAAAGGCTGGGTTGTAAAAATCATATGGATGAGGGTCCTCCTTGGCTGGTGGCACACTAATGATAGACCAGTGAAATAATATAAAACAAAGGGAAACAACAGACTACTAAATGAATAAGCTACTGCAAGAAGTTTAATACTTAAAATTTCATTTCAAGACATTAAACATGTATCAAAAAACACAGTTCCTCCCACTGTTTGCAAATAAAATAAACCTTCAACAAAGCATTAGATATTTGACAGGTTGCATTTTAGTAAAAAAAAGTTATACAATAGCTGAAAAAAAATGAATTGTACGTTGCATAGATAAAAAATTGTATTCAAGATAAGAATAAAAACACATGAAGATTTGAACTATACACCATCATCAAGAGTACATTCACCAGGTAGAGATATTTAATCCATGCATAGAATGGGTCCAATCAGTCTGATGTAGTGGTATCCTTTCCCAAAAATCTGACCCTTACAATATCCAACAACTAACTATTTAAACAGTTGTAGAGGATCTTGTCCTTAGGGGACTGAGACCTAATTAAGGTATATGTTCATAAAACAAATTATAAACTTGACTATGACATTGGAATTAATCAGTAAGAATGTCTCTTATCACACACATAAGACCACTCTTGTTCCTAATCTAAGACAATGTTGGAATTAATCGACTAAAAACTACTATTGTCTCTGAGACAGAACTAATGCATGCACTGGAAGAACTGAGATGGAAGAAAAAGACTCAGAGTGGTAGGACAGAGTTCTGCATTGAACATTTGCATGCCTGCGAGATGGAGACCATAGGAGACAACTGGTTGTATTGGCAGATATCTGCTTGAGGAACAAGGTAGTCTTCTGAAGTGTTCTCAAACTGGTTGCATCGAACTGGGACCATCTCCATGTTCTCTTTCTGTGATAGAGCTTTTGGTAGCTAATATCACTTTGTGTTGAACCTATCAGCTACCATATGTACTTGTGAATAGCCGCGCTAGAATGGTTGACAGCCCAACAGTTATGAGGGGTTATGTGGAGGCGATCATCCAATGGGGAGGCAAGATGAGTGTTTGCAAGGGTAGATTACTTATGAGGATAGATGTCAGAAGGTGAAAGGAGTTGTGAATATGATGGAGGTATTAGGAGTATGGATTTGGTGACATGTAGTGAGGGATACAGGTGTCAAGTTGGGAGAGGGGAAGTATGTACACAAGAGTTTGAGTGGAGGAAAAGTGTTGGGTGGTGAGAGGAACGAGGGTAGTGAGTGGAATGAGTGGAGGTGATGTGGAGGTCACGCGGTGACCTGACATCATTTAAGCATGTGATCACAGGAGTTGTTGAGGGTGGTTTTGGATCCACACTACCTTTGGGCCCACAATCCCCCACAAAATGACATGTACTCTTCCAACAATATTGTGGGACCGCTCTAGAAAATTAATGTCTAGGTAGTTTACGTCCCTGCAATGAAGTATGGTCATTGATATGATTACTGTTGGGCCCGAGATATGATCATATTCATGACTTTATTATACATTTTTTTTCATATGTATATATGGGTTTTTATCTTTCAAAGGAGCCTTTTGAAGAATTTTATGGTAAAATGATATAATCAACATGAGGTACATATAATTCATGTTTTGTGATTCAATCAAGTTTAATTTATCATATTTTATGGTTTCCAAGAGTTAATTCATGTTTTTCTGCTATTACATGGAAAACCACACCATGTTTCTTGGTTCGAAACTTGTTTTGGCACTTGATCCAGCACTCATTCCGATACTTGATCCAACGCTCGTTCCGACACCCAGTATCGCACAAAAATGCAAGGCAAGTTGGCGGTTATGGTATTGGCGGCCAATGGTGTACAAATCGAGAACATGGGTTTTGTTTTTCATCACCCCCTCTAGCTACTAATCTCAAGACAACTTTATTTCAGTTGTCAAAAGAGGGCAATTATTGGCTTACTCCATTTTGACAGTTAGAGCATCATTTACTGTAATTTGTCGAATTTAGAGGTGGTTCGACCCTCCTGTGGTTGACCACTTGGTTGTAAATGTTATAAATACCACTGAGGTGGTCAGATGATTGTTAAGTAGAAGAACTAAGTAGCATAAGCATTAGAATTGCCAGAATTTTTTTTTCCTCTGTTTCTAGTTTTACATTGCCAGAATAGTGCCAAAACTACGTTTTTGGATTTTTATTGCGAATTTAGCCTGCTGAGGTCATGGTGTGCTTTTAGAGAGTGACCACGACTTGCTGGGGGNTTGGTAACTCTCTTCATGTTGATTTATGCATTTCTTAACTTAATTGCTCTTTCTTTATTTGATGTACATGCATATTTTTATTTAATTAATTAGTTTGTTGTAGCTTACTGTTTTACTTCTTTTTGCAGGTTAGATGATGATTTGTGATAATATGTGTTGATTTTGTAGATTAGAAAAGGATTGCAAGTCTCTAAGTCCCTTTACTAATTCCGTGTGCAATTAAAGAGTCTCTCTCTCATTATACTAACCCCACATGTAGTTAGATGATAAATTGTGCTTTCTTTTATATTTTTACAATCAAGCTTAGAACAGATTTTTAATTAGAACAAAGCATAGTTTTAATCTGAGTTTCTTGTGACAAAGATTGATGGATGGATAGATTTGCTTCCAATTTTTTAATCATAGCTTGCTTACATCAAGTTTAGATAGATTTCACTTGCTTAGTTATTGGTTAAATGTAATTGTCAATTCACTTTTTAATATCATGTTTTTAATTTCTGTTTTCAGTCATTTTCTTATCATAGCTTGAATGATTAAACTAGACATAGTATAGTTTCCTTTCACGCAATTTCCTTTCATAGATTAAGATGCAATTGAATTTCTTATTTAGATAATGATGATCTCATCATGATGTTGATGGTTTATACATGAATATGTAGGGTATTTAACATTACTTTTATCATGGCTAAGTTTTCATTGGACTGTTTACTTCACACCTTTCATTTTTCCATTGAAATTAGTATTGATCTTATACCATTAGAACTATCGTTTGTTGTCAAGTGTCATCGAGATATCATCCATCACCACTGAAGGCATTCACACAACCACCATCATTACATTTGAGTGTTTCATAGATTAAATATAGTTTCTTGCTTTTGTAGATCAGAAGAGATAATTTCTTGTTTTCATAAGTTTAGTTGATAGTCTTTCTTGCTTTCAATAGAATAGATTTCATTTCATGCATTGCATTGAGCATTTAAAATTCCTTTCATGCAAGAGAAATAGTTTTGCATTAGGCATTTAGTTCACTTGCCTCTTAGGCTAGGTAGTTGTTCAATGACAAGTCTTTGCTTACTTGTCTTTTGCTTTATGATTTTGCTTGCTTGTCTATTTGCTTTAATAGGTTAGTTAGGTGCTTTTTCTTGCTTCTCTATTTTCTTTAATAGGTTAGTTAGGTTCTTTTTCTTTCTTGTCTATTTTCTTTAATAGGTTAGATAGGTGTTTTTGCTTACTTGCTTATTTATTTGCTTTCATAGGGTAGTTGCTCATTGAATGTAGGTTGGCAAGTTAAAGGTAGTTTGCTTTCATCATTTGCTTAGTATGCTTAGTAGTTTACCTTTGCTTATTGTCATGAACCAGTTTTCTTTGAATAGGGTTTTTATTTGCTTTCTTAGGAACTATCCATCAGTCCTTGGCCCAAAAGTACTTAGGTTACCTAGTTTTAATTTTCTTAGTAAGGTTTGTTCATTAGATAGGTTTTCTTGAGTAGATTAGCCTTAGATAGCTTCTTTCATTAGTTAGATTATACTCCTACCAACGTTTTACCTTTGGCATATATTTTTCTACAACTCTAAGTTTACTTACCCTCGGTTGAAAACTTAATTAAGGGTAGTTTAGTGTCTTTTTTAGTACATATAAATCACCTAACATTTTGGCGTCGTTGCTGGGGAGTTGTCTCAAGGTAAGAAGTAATTAGGAATTATATTATTTATACACCTTAGAATTATCTTGGTGGAGGGGGAGATTTAAGACGAGAGGTAAGAACCTGTGCATCTGCTATAGTAGGTTCCCCCAAACCCAATAATAGTTTTTTTTGTTGTTGCTTTCATGAATAGACCTAGGAATCAAATGGTAGATTTTTCTTTTTGTTCTTGTTTTCTTTCATGAATAGGCCTAGAGACCCACGAGGTAGATAGATTAAATAAAAATCAAACCTTTTAACCAAGGTTCCTTCCGATCTCTTTGGGGGAAGGAACGTTCCGCTTATAAAATCTGCAGACTGATACCGAAAAACAAAATCTAGCTCGACTCAAAGAGATAAAATAGTCTCTGAAGGGACTAACACAGGGAGTACTATAGAACAAGAAATTGAAGCATCTATCATACTAGGACAGGTGGCAAGACCACTCGAGTCTTCCACAAAACCAAACAATACAATCTTTTCTTTTACACCACCACCAGGGGACTCTAATTTTAAATATATCATAGACCCTGAATAGGTGAATCTTTTGTTTGGTAGCTCAACCAATGTAATTTTCTCTCAAATTGACAGAGAAACTTTGGCACCAATAATCTCAACCAGCTCGAGTAGAGTCCCAGACATCCAATCAGTAGGAAGACCTTTTCATCAAAGAGAAACTTTGTTCTCTTCAAAGATAAAACCACTTAGGTACTCTCTTTTTGGAAACCAAGCCAATATGGATGATCAGGAGGACCATAACAATGTAAG
Organism: Picea mariana; assembly: GCA_032191745.1. Classification (NCBI taxonomy): domain Eukaryota; kingdom Viridiplantae; phylum Streptophyta; class Pinopsida; order Pinales; family Pinaceae; genus Picea; species Picea mariana. Next base: position 234,799 of record JASDQU010103301.1, on the reverse strand, counting down.
ACATAGAGAGGAAGAAGAAACTGGAAACCAAACCGAAAATACCTTCGGGTTTCCGATTTTAGACACCACTCCGAATGTCAACATGAAGAATATTCCTCTCTCAACACTGCCTACCTTTTATGGTAAAAATAGTGAAGAACCAGACACCTTCCTATTTGAATTTGACATCTTGTGTAGGAGCTACAACTATGTGAAAGATGCCCAAAAATTAAAACTCTTTCCTGCCACCCTCAAAGACTTTACATTAATATGGTTCATGGGGTTGGGAGAATCCAGTATTAGGTCTTGGGAATCCATGAAAGACATCTTTCTTAAGAAGTAACAAGACTACTGCAAGACCAAAGAGTCTTGTAATGACATATTTAAAGTCCAACAGTTAGAAGATGAGACCCTTGAAGACTATATGGAAAGATTTGGTTATATCTCCCAAAAGTCAAAATACCATGACCTCCTAGAGGATGCAGTTAGGGCTCTTTTCCTTAAGGGAATTTTAGAAGAATATATATAGGTGCTTAACCTAATGGCATCAGGTGACATCTCTCATAAACCATTTGTTAAAATATGTGAAATGTGTAAAAACTGCTCAAGGAGTAGAGCCAAAATAGGAAAGAATGTTCGAGACCCTTACAATAGAAGCTTAAAACTAGTTAGTTCAGGTGGTATTATGAGAGAAGAGATAGGGAACCTTTTAGAAAACTTCAAGATAGACATCCTAAGCACAATAGGTTCCCAGTTGGATACCCTTAAACTCTAAAATAAATAGGAGGAGGAAAATGCAGCAATGAGCATATATTTCCTAAGATGCAGGAGGAAGCATTTCTCAAGGGAGTGCCCATTAGATAAAATTTCACTTTGTGGCTTCTGTATAGAAGACCATGTAACTGAAAAATGTCCATCATTGCCCAGTTTATTAGCCATCTATAGGAGTGGAGATCCTGGGGAGTCTTCTTATGCACCTAGGAGGCCATGGAAGCCTATGAATCAACCCACATACCCGAATCTACAGTCTCAAGTTCCACCTTATTATCAAAAACAACAATGGAACTCACCAGGTTGGAAAAAATTGTCTACTCAGTACCAACATCCTTGGATTCAAGGGTGTAGGGGAGGACACAACCAAGGAAATCAACAGGATCCACCTATTCCTATGTACAACCATCCTTATTCTCAGTTCTCATCAAACACTCCACCGCCTTTGCCAGGTTTTGTTCCACCACCTTTACCTCCTATCCCACAACAAAAACCTCTCCAATTTCAAAATGCAAGCTCCCCAAAATCGACACTATTACCGGCACAGAAAGTGTCGAATCCCAATAATAAGCCCCCTCAACCTCTTAACAATGTTGAGATGCAGGCCTTCCCAACATATGTCATTACTCCTGTTCCATTACAGAAAATGCAACTAAGATCAGGAAAAGTTCTAGATAGGCAGAGACCTTTAGTAGTCATCCAGGAAGAAGAAGAAGAAGAAACCACCCAACAACCCACGTATGACACTAGGTGGGAAGATGTTATTATCCTGAAGAATCAAGAACCCAAGCTTCCCCAAAATGAACCTTCACAAATTACGAAGGCCCCTCCTTATCTGGATCGATTGGTAATCGAGAAACCTACCACCCAACCAAAATTTGACATTTTGAATGAATTGAAAAATATTTGTGTCAAAATTCCCCTACTTCAAGCCATTAAAGACATTCCAATCTATAGTAAGGTAGTCAAAGAATTATGTATCAAGAAGCCAGGTAGGAAGCAAAAGGACCCTCCTATAGTACATTTGGTAGGAGGACTCTCTATGTACATATCAGAGAAGCCAAAGCTAGCAAAGTATGGGAATCCAAGAAACCCCGTAGTGACCATAACCATTAAGGAGGTCTCCATCGAAAACACTCTCATAGACCTAGGGGTAGCCATTATGTTATGATCGCTACTACCTTGGAAAAATTACAATTACAACCTCTTGTTCAACCTACCCCAACCATTTTGGAATTAGCAGATAAGACTAGGGTTATACCTGAAGGGATTTTAGATGATTTCATGGTTACTTTAACCTCATGGGAGTACCCATTAGATTTTCTTGTCATTCATTCAAAGGATTCTGCTTGAGGCCATCTCGTTATTTTGGGAAGACCTTGGCTAGCCACAACCAATGCATTTATTGGTTGTAGAGAAGGAGAAATGACCATCTCAAATGGTCTCTCTATCTAAAATCTTACCATTTACCCTCCATCTCAACCTATTATGGAGAATCTATGGTGGCTTGAATTTCCATACGAGAATGAAGACTGGGAAGAACTCGTATTGCCTAGTGATCATGCAAGGGCTCTTCAGGAGCATACACCAGAAAATGTGCTAAACCAATTCATTTATTCTATTACATGTGTGGATTTTCCATAGTCTTTTCCCCAATTTGAGTACATGTTTGGGGAAGAATTTCAAGAACACTTATATCCATCCATTTTGTCTTCGCCGTATTTTATTTTTCGAAATCAATGAGTCTACCATGTCTTATACTAGGCCCTATGAGATTAGTCCAGGGAATATGTTACATATAAACTATGGGCTAGATACAGACCATCAGAAACAATTAGTAAATATCCTTAAAAAACAATTAGGAGCATTTTCTTGGTAATACACTGACATGAAGGGTATACACCCTGACACATGCATCCATCATATATACACCCAGGGGGATGTAACACCTGTTAGGCAACCCCAGAGAAGGATGAACCCAACACTCAAAGACATAGTCAAGGAGGAAATCCAAAAGTTGTTAAATGTTGGATTTATCTATCCCATCTCCGACAGTAAGTGGGTATCCCCGCTAGTAGTGGTTCCAAAGAAAGTGACTAGGAAATGGATAATTTCTGTTGATTTTCGAGAACTCAATAAGGCCACTCTGAAAGACTACTTTCCTCTTCCTTTCATTGACCAAGTTCCAAATACCTTGTCCCGAAAGAAGTATTTCTCCTTTCTACATGGGTACAGTGGGTACAATCAGATTCTTATAGCACCCGAGGACCAGGACAAGACTACCTTTACTTGTCCTTGGGGCACATATGCCTATAGGGTATTACCATTTGGATTGTGTAATGCTCCTGCCACATTTCAACGAGAAGTATTAGGGATATTTGATGATATTATTCATGATTGTGTGGAGGTCTACATGGATGAATTCACAGTTTATGGAAACACTTACCAGGAAGCCTTAGACAACTTAGAAAAGGTCTGCATCATATGCCAGGAAATGAACCTATCCCTATGTCATGAAAAATGCAAAATGTTGCTAACTGAAGGAGTGGTTCTAGGACATCATGTTTCATCTGAAGGAATACAAGTTGATCCTGCAAAGATTGAGGTCATTATTAGACTTCCACCCCCCAAGACTCAGAAAAATGTGAGAAGCTTTCTTGTACATGTCAGATATTATCGACGGTTTATTGAAAATTTTACAAAGATTGCTACACCTATGTTTGGATTATTGATAAAAGATGTTGATTTTGTTTGGACTGAGCATTGTCAAACTGCTTTTGAAACCCTGAAAGATAAGCTGTCTGTGGCACCAGTTCTTAGAGGGCCTAGTTGGAATCTCTCATTTCATATATCCACTGATGCCTCTGACACCGTAATAGGAGGGGTATTAGTGAAGAAAGAAGACCAACATTACTATGCCATTTATTTTATAAGCAAGAACTTGTCCCCTACCTAGTTGAACTACACAGTCACTAAAAAAGAGTTCTTGGCAGTTGTTCATGCTATTAACAATGTTCGTCATTACATTACAGGTTATGAAGTATTTGTACACAATGATCATTCCTCCATTAGGTTCCTCATGAATAAACCTATAACTAATGGCCGAGTGACTAGGCAACCCTTGTTATTGCAAGAATTTAATATTAGTGTGCTTGACCGACCTGGAAAGGATAATGTAGTAGCTGGCTTTCTTTCCTAAATAAAGAATGAGGATGATGACATCCCTATAGATGATAGTTTCCCATATGAGCATCTCTTTTCCCTTTCTGTCAATACCCCATGGTTTGCAAATATGGAAAAATATTTGTCTACTAGGAAGTTACCGTCTCATTTTTCACCTCATGAAAACCGAAAAATTATTACACATAGTGATAATTACTCTTGGGTTGGTCATGATTTTTTTTGCATAGGTCCCGATTTAATTATTTGTAGATGTGTTCGAGAGGAAAAGGTACCTGAAATACTATGAAGTTGTCATGATGGACCATGTGGTGGCCATTTCTCTAACAAACGTACAACATATAAGGTGTTACATTCAGGTTACTATTGGCCTAGCATTTTCAAATATGCTACCAAGTATGTGAGAAGTTGTGATAGTTTCCAAAAGATAGGTAGAACTACGTCCACCGACGAAATGCTTTTACAGGCCCAAGTTATGATAGAACCCTTCGAAAAATGGGCCCTCGACTTTGTAGGGCGAATTTCACCCATGTCCCATAGGAAGAACTATATCTTAGTTTGTACAGATTATGTCACCAAATGGGTAGAGGAAAAATCCCTATTTAGGGCCATAGAGAAGTCTATTGTCAAATTCATCTATGAAGACATCTTTACCTGCTTCGGTGTCCCTCATGAAATTGTTACCGACGAAGGCACTCAATTTACTTCCAAGCTAATGAAAGAGCTAACAAAGAAATATGTGGTTAAACATTGTAAATATTCTCCATACCACCCACAAGCCAATGGTCAGGTAGAATCCACAAACAAAGTTTTGGAAGCCATATTGACCAAGACTGTTCAGTTACATCACCGAGATTGGGCTGATAGGCTCCCAGAGGCTTTGTGGGCATACCAAACTACCTGGAGAAATACCACTAGGCATACCCCTTATGAGATAGTGTATGGGAAATAAGTACTTTTACCAATAGAATTCCAAATAAGGACCTTCCGTATTTTCGTAGAATTAGGATTGAACCTGGATGAGGCTCAGAAGCAACGAGCCCTACAATTGAATGAGTTGGATGAAATTAGGAAAGATGTCATCCAATGGACGATATTAGTCCAAAAACAGAGGAGCAAGTAGCATGATAAGTTTATTAAAAAGAAACACTTCCAGCCTAGTGATTGGTCCCTGTTGTTCAATTCCCGATTCAAAACCTTCAAAGGCAAACTTACCACCCGTTGGTTGGGCCCTTACGAGATAGACACTGTATATGACAATGGAGTTGTGAAAATTAAAATAATTGACGATGGACAAGTCTTCTTTGTGGTGAATGGACATCGACTTAAATTTTATCAGAAACCCATTTCCATAGAAGATTTTCTACAGGTCATGACAACTGACAAGGCATTGGCCATAGTAGATGGGGAAGCCCCCCCCTTGTTCTTGATTTTTTTTTTTTTAAGATTTCCTATTGTATATATGTAAATAGTTTTCAAAAACACTGCCTCTGCTCATTAACCACTATGGTTTTCAAAAATACTTCAAAATTGCAGGTTGTCAATTAAAAGTGGTGAAAATGCGCTTAACACAGGGGTACAGGATGAAGTATTGGATGAGGTGCCGGATGCAATGTCATTTAAAGTTCTGTTTGAAGTGCCATTGCATTGCATACCAGTAACTATCCTAGATTCTAGGGAACTAGAATTCAATCACATTTAATTAAATATGTTACATAAATTGATTAAAATATGCTTCATATGGTTATGAATGTCCAATTCAAAAGACTTGGACATTGATCTAAGTACGCACCACTCCATTGCTCTCAAGCTTTCCATAAAATTCGAATCTCCCACACATGGCAGCTCCCGTGCACATGTGGGAAACGTACTCCACCATAATAGCATCCAAAATCGGGTTGGGCACTCTATTGTTTCATTTTCCCTTGCCATTTTCTCTTCCATGCATTAAGAAATCACACCCAACCTCTATCGAATTCCCCCTTTGTTTTAATCACACTCAGACTGTGTTAAACCCATGCCATTTCCTGGCCTGTTTGCACCCTTGCTTGGTAAAATTCTCCCTCTGTTCCAATTGAACTCAGACCATGCCCAATTTGTGTCTTTGCATGGCTCAATTTATCACTTTCTTAGTGAATTCAAACTCTGTCACAATGCCCAATTGATACGAACCCTCCTCCTATGCAGACTTGTTTGCCATTCTAGAATTCGCACAATGCAGGGAAGTGTTCTTGCATGCTAGCTAGGGGGCATTTCTATCGAGTTTGGAAGGCCATGATGATGGTGTTTCTATGCAATTTGCAGTTTGTTTTGATGGAAAAATAACACATGTAGGGTCTCTCAATTTTGTAGTAACAGAAGATTCAATTTTTGCTGCAAAAAAACTTCCAAGAATGGGAGACAGGTGGTTCAAGAATCATCAATTGCCGCACTCAAGTTACACCAGGGTGTTTAATCCCAAATTCAAGAGCATTTTAAGAGAAAAGGGTATGCTAAGGAGTGGATAAATCCAGAATTGGTCAATCCCCTTATCATCATCACAAGGTTAATTACATGTTGATGCAGACCCTGAACCCTCAGGCCAAGATCCGCTCAGGATCGTTCTAAATCTTCCCTCCTGAGTCTGACTGACTCTTTGAATTCCCCCATAGGGAATCCCTCACACCCATGAAAGTGTATCCACAGGTCCTTATGAGTATGCCTTGTGTGATCAAGCACAATACATCACTCAAATATTTTGTCCTCAATAATATGATCGCGCCCTTTTCCCAATCGAGATTTCAAGTTTCGCAATATCGTGATTCCTGTTGTTGAGTTTCTTATCTCATCAACCTATGAAACCTGAAATGTTGAATTGTCGAAAACCTTTTGCCACGTCCTCCTCCATAGCTGTATCACATTTCACAACTTTGGGAATTTTGGAACAAAGAACCCCGACCTGTTGTCTTCGAAAATAACGAAATGACGAACCCCGATGCATTCAACAATGGACTAGCTTCCAATGGAACTTTTCACCAATTCGGAGTTTCAGAGTTTGTGACTTTGCAAATCTGGATGCAAGGCTCCCAGCTCTTCAATCTTAAAAACCTTGAAATGATCAACAAGGTTTGACTCTTCCTATTGACGAAGACACGCCACCTGTCCACTCTATTGTCTTCTATCTCCGACGTGGACTCTCGCCACCTGTCCACTCTAATGTCTTCTATCTCTGACGTGGACTCTCGCCACCTGTCACTCTTCCCGGCTTTCGAACTTGAACAAGCCTTCGACTACCATTCCCCTACCACTTCGAAATACTGAATTCTGAAATGGCACCTTCTTCCTTTAGATCCAACATCCCACGCTATTTCAGGCTTCTAGGTACCGGAAGTTCAAGACTCTCGATCCCAAACCACTGGCTTCTCGAGTTCCCGAACCCCGAAACACTGAAATGTCAAAATGATACTTCACCAATACTTCACATTTTGTGACTTCGAGGTTTCTTCCGTGAAGTGCCTCGAATCCTTGTCAATAAGAATGTCGAAATGTTGATCCCCGAAATGTCGAAATACCACTTCAAGGATATTCTGGGTTTCGCAACTTAAGGGTTTTTGATGCAAAGGCTCCTGGCTCCTTGTCATCAGGATTCCTGATATTCTGAATCTTGAATCACCAAAACCCCAAAATTCCACACTTCCCAATCCTTTTTACGATCCTGGAGTTAGAGTGACCAAGGATTTTGGCTTACACTCTAGACTTACAAACTCCGATTTCCAAAGTGATCCTGGTAGCTCCACTACTGCGATCAATGGTCCACATTGATATTACCTTCCGAAGGGTGGATTCATCCAACACTTAAACTCTTTACAGCCTCACTGAATCTCACAGTCCTCACGACTTCAGGAGTTCTCCATAGAGAATTTTGACTGCTCATTCCTTCCTTGAAGACTTCTACAAAAGAAACTAGTATTCCATGTCTGAACTTGGCTTCTGCAAAGTGACTTCAGTCTATCTCCCTTTGAGTACTTTCAAAGGTGCTGACCCTCCTGAGCTTTCATCTGCAAACTTTGAGTCGCAAAGGACTCCTACACGCACTCCTTGCTGTGATCTTTCAAATACTTCTAAGTGTTTGAATATTTGACTCTGTGCACCTTCTACAATAGTAGTCCCTTACCTTTCAACCTTAGTTGAAAATTTTAAGGCCTCGAATAGCCTGCACACACCTTACACAGCTCCTGTGCTTCACCTGCACTTCTACTGGAATGAGAACAATGGTATCTCTCCTAATATTTCTGAGATAAAACTTAGAACCCTTGTCAACGCACACCTTGTGGATGTTTCACTGCACTCCTTGCAGGAACTTCTCTTACTCAGGAAGAGAAAAAATTGAAACTCATTCTCTCTCTCTCTCTCTCTCTCTCTCTCTCTCTCTTAGACTTCAAACATTCAATATGAAATCATACATACACACAGTATTAAAACAAATGCATAACAGAGAGAATAATCAACCATGAGCATACCATTCACCATCTATAAACAGAAAACATCTTGACACCATGAAATCTGATCCAAAGCTTCATATATTAATTCAAAGCTATTGTACATGGATTCTTCTTTTTAACTCTCTGCTACAACTCTCTTCTTCTGTGCTATGATAATGATACAATAATACAAGAGTGAGGGTGTCTATATCTTTTTTCCCTCCTATGTTATATAACTATCTAATCTAACATTCATATCTACCTACTATTACATTTAACAGACTTAAATGCCTTAATATTCTACAGATGAGAGCAATCACTCAAGATCTATTTACAACCTCCAAGATATAAATGCAAAGTATGCCTTCTTCCTAACTATTACATTAATGCCTTTTAAGTTCAAAATTCAAAACGGTTCTTATGAAAACGTGCTCTTTTTCTTCCTCTGTGCATCCAGCTATTTCTTTGGCTTAGTCACGTGATTTGGATTTGCACGATGCTCCTGCATCACACTCCCTCGCTTGAAAATTTTCATGAACTCCTATTCATGAGCTATTGCATGGTCTGTCCATGCTTCTGAATTTCTACTTCATCTTCCCAACTAGCATCTTCAACTAGATGTCCCTTCTATTTGACCAAGTATTCAAAATACTCTTTTCTTCTGGTGTTCCTGCTGACTCTCTTGTCAATTATACTTTCCATCTGTGGATTTTCAGCTATAGGTATTTGTTTTTTCCATTGAACCTCTGTCTGTTCATCCTCTGTTCCTGCTTCTTCAACCTTGTAAAGATACAAATCCGCAACATTGAATATCGGTGAAATTTCGATCCCATCAGGTAATTCAATCTCATATGCATTTGTCCAAAATTTTTGTATGACCTTGCATGGTCCAATCTTTTTCATCTTCAGTTTTTTATACGTTCCCCTTGGGAACCTTTCCTTCCTTAGATGTGCAAGAATCAGATCACCGACTTCAAATTGAAGTTATCTTCTGTGTTGATCTTCTCTATGCTTGTATTCTTGATTTGAGTTCTGCAATTGCTCTTTGACTCGGCTATGAAGCTCCTTCATTGATTTTGCAAAATTCTCATCACTATCACTCCTAAATTCATTTTGTTCTGATTATTTCAATTCAGAAAATCCCCTTGGCTGCATTCCATATACAATCTAGAATGGACTCTTCCCTGTGCTACTGTTGAGTGAATCATTATAAGTGAATTCCACCTGTGGTAGAATTTGATCCCATTGATTGTGGTGTTCAGTCACTAAGATCCTCAACAAATCCCCCAAGCTTTTGTTCATGACTTCTGTCTGCCCATCCATTTGAGGATGATACGCCGAGCTAAATGAAAAACTTATTCATAGATTCTTCCATAAAGTCCTCTAGAAATGTCCCACGAACTTTCTATCTCGAAAAGAAACAATACTCCTTGGCAAGTCATGAAGTTTTATGAGTTCCTTGAAAAACAGGTTCACAATATGAGTTGTGTCACTAGTTTTCTGGCATGGTATGAAATGTTCCATCTTTGAAAATCTATTGACTACCACAAAGATCAAGTCATAGTTTCTCTATGTTCTAGGCAGTCCCAATATAAAATCCATTCTCATTGCATCCCACGACCTCTCAGGTATGGGTAATGGCTGGTATAACCCTATGTTCTACCTTTTCCATTTTGTGTGTTGACAAATCCTACATCTGTCCAAAAAAATTCTTAACATCTTTCCTCATCCCTGGCCAAAAATATGAGTCATTCAACTTTGAGAATGTCTTATCATGACTGAAGTGTCCAGCCAACCCTCCACTGTGTTTTTCTTTTAGCAGATTCTCCCTCATGGAGCATTTTGGAATACATAGTTGATTTCCACTGAACAATAATCCATCCTGGATCATGTATTCAATCCATTGGGTTCTATCCCTAAAAAATGGATTCTCAGATGCCTCATATGCTTCCTTAAAATCTGGGTCATCCCTGTACATTTCTTTGAGGTCATCAAAACCCAAAGTTTTGACTTTGAATTCCTGCATAAGAAAACATTTCCTACTCAAAGCATCAACAACTTTGTTAGTAGTTCCAGAAATATGCTTAATCACAAAAGTAAAATTCTGCATGAATTCAACCCATTAAGCATGTTTTTGGTTCAACTTCTCCTGTTGAGTCATGAATTGTAAAGCATGATTATCACTGTACAAAACAAACTCTTTGGGAACCAAATAGTGCCTCCATTTATTTAGTGCTTGTATGACTGCATAGAATTCCTTGTCATATGTGGAGTACTTAACCTTTGCTTCATTCATCTTTTCACTGAAGTATGTGATCGGTCTATTATCTTGGCTCAAGACTGCTCCTATTGAAAATCCACTCGCGTCACACCTGACCTAGAATATCTTGCTGAAATCTGGCAAAACCAAAATTGGTTGCTTAGTTATCTTCTTCTTCAACAGGTTGAAACTCTTCTCTTCTTCCTCTGTCCAGTGAAAAGATTTGTGTCTTTTCTTCACCGTCTCCATCATTGGTGCACTAATCCCACTGAATTTTTTTATGAATTTCCCGTAGAAACTAGCTAAACCATGGAATCTTTGAACTTCAAACACACTTTTCGGTGATGGCCAATTCTTAATTGCATTCACCTTTTCTAGGTCCATCTTCAACTCATTTGCAGAGATAACAAAACCCAAATAAATGAGTCATGTCCTCATAAATGATGATTTCTTCATATTAATCAGCAATTTCTCTCGCTGTAATCTCTTCATCACTATAGCTAAAGGTTTTAAGTGTTCTGCTTCTGTCTTGCTGAAAATTAATATATCATCAAGATATGCAATGACGAATTTCCCAATGAAATCCTTCAGGACTTCATTCATCAACCTCATGAAAGTACTAGGTGAATTTGTTAAACCAAATGGCATGACAAGCCATTCATACAACCCTTCATTTGTCTTGAATGTTGTCTTCCATTCATCACCTTCTCTCATCCAAATTTGATGATATCTGATTTTCAAATCAATCTTTGAAAAAAATCTTGCACCACCAAAGCAATCCATCAAGTCATCCATCCTTGGTAATGGAAATCTATATCTGATGGTAATCTTATTGATTGCTCTTGAGTCTGTACACATTCTCCAGCCTCCATCTTTCTTTGGGCTGGGCACTGTTGGAACAACACATGGACTCAATCTCTCTCTAACCAATCTTTTGTCCATTAAATCCTGGACTTGTCTCTTAACTTCTTCGTTCTCCTATGGTGTCAATCCATACGCTGCTTTGTTTGGTAAAATGGCTCCATGTATAATATCAATGTGATGGATTATACTCATGATCGGTGGTAATGAACAAGGTAGTTTGTCCACTACTATATCAACAAACTCTTCCAACAACAAGGGAGTTCGACCATGGAGTCACGGAAGTGAGGTGTGAACATAATTTCATTCTCGTAGGTCCCGCCTCTAGCCGGGTACGAACTGTAGTACTGAAAACTTCCATTGTTTTCAAGAACAGTAATTCTCGCACCCTAGACAAAGGCAGGGTGTGAACTTCATTGGCATTCTCGCAGGAAAATACACTAGCAGGGTGCGAACTTCCCTCACCCTAACAGTGGAGTAGGGTGTGAACTTCTTGATCATTCTCACAGATTATAGTGGAGCAGGGTGCGAACTTGATAGGCAAGTTCACAGGCTATACACAGGCAGGGTGTGAACTTCCCTCAGGTTGCTCTCAGGTGGGGTGCGAACCTCCCAGGGAAAGAGGAAAGTGAAGGGGTTGAGTTTTGGGTTGGATAACATTCAAATTTGCAAGATTTTCTTGGTGCGACACTTGATTCAAGATCGAAATGTCTTTCAATGGCTTGAGGTTGGAGTATGCACTCAAGGGAAGCTCTAACTACATTACTTGGAAGGACAAGATGGAGGCAGTGGTCGAAGACAATGGCTTGAAGGGTTACATTGACGCAGATGTTCCTAAGCCATATGCGACAGATACTGCAAATATTGATGCATGGAAAAAGAAAGTGGCTAAGGTGAGGAGGATTTTGTTGGAGGCAGTACGAGACCACATTTTCTCAAGTCTCCATGGGAAAACCACACCATATGAAATGTGGAAGGTTTTGATAGATCTGTTCCAAAATAGTAGCGACCATAGGAAATTGGCGCTCAAAGATAAACTCAGGAAGATCAAGATGGAGAAAGGTGACACCATTCCAAAATATCTCACAAAGTTTGTCCAATGTTGGGATGAACTTGGAAGTGTGGGAATAACAGTCACTGCTGATGATTTGGTGAGCTTGACGCTCCTAGGGCTTCCTAAGAGTTGGAATAGTTATCAAGACTCTGTCAATGGAAGGGAAAAATTACCATATTGGGAACGACTATGGTCAGATCTGGTGCAAGAGGAGTTCAGGTGGAACACCAAAGATGGATCTTCATCAAAGCGTGATGATGAAGAGGATTGTGCTTTGACTGCTAAGGCAAGGAAAGGGAAAGGGAAGAAATCCCAATCAAATTCTGAGTCTAAAGTAAAGAATCTATATTTTTCCAAAGTGAAGTGTTTTCACTGTCACAAACATGGGCATATCGCTACTAACTGTCTGCAGAAGAAGAAGAACAAGATGGTTGTTGGAGCTGCAAATGGTGAGGCTCTTGTCTCACAATTTGAGCTTGAATTAACTTTGATCACATGCATGTCTTCAAGTGCATTGGGATCGGTGTGGTATTTGGATAGTGGTGCTTCATTCCACATGACGAGAGATAAAGAGTCTTTAATTGACTTGGAGGAGAAAGATCTCAGAATGAATATAGAGATGGGTGACAATGGATGATACAATGCAACTGGTATTGGTACCATTACCTTTCAGAGGGAGTCAGGTAAAACATTTCAATTGAAAAAAGTTATGCATGTTCCAGGTCTGAAGAAAAACTTGGTCTCAGTCGCAATGTTGGAGGACAGAGGCTATGATGTTGTTTTTAGCAGTGGTATAGCCCACCTGCGATATAAAGAAACAAGTCAAGTCAAGAAGATAGGGATTCAAGTTAAGAATCTCTACATGCTGTAGGTAGATGGCTACGGTGCCATGATAGGCAAGGTAGAAGCAGTGGTGAGCCGGGATGAGGGCGAATTATGGCATAGGAGATTAGGCCATATTCATCATGGACCCTTGAAGATCATGCAACAAATATCTACTGGAATTCCAAGGGGAACACTTGCTCAGTCAATTCAGTGCAAGGGGTGCACCCTGGGGAAGTATGTAAAGTCCACCTTTCATGAAAAGGAGAACCGTGCTTCGGTGATCCTAGAGAGAATTCACATGGATGTGTGTGGACCATTCTCGGTTGATTCAACAACAAAACACAAGTATTATGTTATTTTTGTTGATGACTTTTCTCGTAAATGATGGATATTCTTCATGCAGAAGAAGGATCAAACATTCTCAAAGTTTTGTGAGTTTAAAGCATTGGTGGAGAAAGAGTCGGGGAAGCAAGTGAAGGCTCTAAGGAGC
>JASDQU010103301.1:129307-169575 GCA_032191745.1 Picea mariana | reverse complement strand
TAGTGGTGGAGTTGTTGAGATCAGTCTCCAAGTGGGAGATTGTTGGTTGTGGAGCCTGATTATCTTCCTGATTTAGGGGTTCTTGATTTCAGCCGTTTTTATACCCCATGAAGTATTTGCACCCCAGAAGTATGTAGACTCTTCCATGTGGGGGAGTGCAGAGGGGGGTACCCCCTCTGTGGGGTCCGGGGGGGCTATCCCCCCGGCTGGGGGGTCTAGGGGTATGCGGGCCCCAAGCGGGGGTTCGGGGGCAGCATCCCCCGATGGGGATTCGGGGGCAAAGCCCCCGAAGGAAAAATTGCCTTGTAAAAGTATATTGTAATTTCATTGTAAATCTGGACTGTTCATTATAAGGTCGCAGATCTAAAGGTAGAGATTATGTTAGGTTTTTTTTCCCTTGAAGGCAACCCTCTTTTATGAGGGAAATGTATCGTGGCTATGGTTGATGGTGAATATTGTATTTTGAGAGAGGAGACTGTGAGAGAAAGAAGAGGAAGTTATAGCGGGTTTTGATGTAGGTTGTATCCCTCCATTTGCTGGATAATAATAAAGGAAGGACCTGACAATTTCTTTGGTGGACGTAGACCACGCTGGGTGAACCACGTAAATCTGTGTCTCTCTTGTATTGTGTGTCTTCTGTGTTTTGTTTCTGCATTTGTTTTATTTTATTTCTCCGCGGTCCTATTTTTTTAACACACGGTTCGGAACCAAGAAACTAAGTTCCTTCTAGTTGGGCCTCCACCACTTCAATCCTCCACCAAAGGAAATCTTATAAAAGAGAAACAATGAGTTTTTCAATCAATAAGGGAAGATCTTGGGGGTTAAACATTATGTTCACACTTAAAGGAAAAAAGGGATGCAGACTGAATATGAAGTAAATAATTTCTCCAGAGTAACTTTTCTCTCAAAGTTGAATTATTTTTCCTCTTTCCATAGCTCGGAGTTGGCCTATTTATAGCCTTCAAATGAAACTGAAGGGTTGAGTCAGAACATTTCTAGTATATGGAAGGCCAAGGATCATAGATCTCCTATCGTGACATAGAAACTCAACATTAATTTTCATTTTTTGGCACAAATCCCGATGTACACGGGTTGTAGTGGTGCAACCTACGTATATGCATGTTGTATAGTAGGAGAGATGTGTACATGTGGAAAATATGTATTTTTAGATCTGGGATTTACAAACAGGGATGACAAGTCTGCATGGGGAAATGGAAAAAGGCCTTATGTGCAAGAATGCATAGGGTGAGGAAAATCTTGCTATGACAGATGACCCTTAATGTGTGAGGTGAAAGGATTATCTGCGATGGCCGAAATACATTATAAACAACCCATAAGTGGAGTGATGGGGAACCAACTGGAAGAACTAGTTGCTCTTTACATTCTGCATTGGCTTTGCATACATGGCTACCAATAGAATTACACTGCAGATCCATGTGAAAATATACCAAACAACGGTCCATGGCCACAAATGGGAAAATAAAAATGTGGTTACATGACAAAAGTTGTGATAGTCACGAACAAGGCCCAATAGAACCAATATTAAAATCAATCTAAACATATCTGTAGACAATGGAGTACAATCTGATCTCCCATGATCACTGAAGTCATATAAGTATTGGTCCAATGAAACTGAAGAAACAACTCAGGAAAGTTGTGGCCACATACTAATGTATTCAAGTATTCTACACATTCCACTAATGGTACAAGTCTACATCATGTGAATAAATGAGTTAAGGTCGAACATAATGAGACTTTGTTTGATTACCGGTCATTGAGGTATATCATTAACAAACGCGAGACAACCTACCGATAATGAAAGTAGGTATCAATGCATTGAGTACATTCTTACAAGTGTGAATAAAGGATTCAATGTTGAACACCTAAAGAATCCATCATTCATGAGACATTGATGCATTCCCAACTGTAGATGGTAAGAGAACCTGCCATTAATGACTGCAAGCCTCAAGGTACTCATAAGACTCTAGGTCTCGTTTCCAGAATAGATGAGATGAAGTCGATGGAAGAAGACCTTCTGAAAGGAGAGCATTAAGGAATATCTCATCAATCAACACGAGGAACGAAGTAGGAGCTTCATGATTTGGAGGAAATCGGACGAAGAACATTTTCACAAACCAATGACCCCGTGCATATTTCGTGTGTGCCAAGTGAAAGCGGTACATGAAAAACACCCTCTAAATAGCAACCAATGAGGAAAACTACTGATAAAGTTGAGGAAACCACCAATAAGGCTAATGGCATCCAATACACTGCATGAATCCCAATGTGTGAATAGATTTCTTTCTTTCTAACACAAGGGAAACCACCCAGTCAACAACCAATGATGAAACATCGATAGTTGGGTTCAAGTTTACCTACCAATGATGAAAGTAGGACTAGGGTGCATGATAGACTACAATATCATGTGACTCTGAGACAAAATGAGGGTATGAACGACATGCAAAGTCAAGAGTTCTGAGTAATCGCCAACACAGGTTGATAGACTTCCCTTGAACAAGAGCATGAGACATATGGAAAACTCTGCCAACATAGACTCAATGATGAAACCATGAGATGGAGGAGGCATCAATGAAATTATCTATAGGGACTGGAAGAGTAACCAACCGGTAGAGAAGAATTTGTAACGAGTTCAACTTCCTAAGGCCATGCTAATCCAAAAATTATGATGACAAATGGACTCAATAACTTTGTTCTCTCTTCAAAGGATACATGACTACTGCCAATATAAGATAATATTCCTATCCCGCTTGTCTTTTTTTTCTTTTTCATAGACAAATGAATGCTATGATACAGAGGAGGAAATGAGTGTCGCAAGTAAGAAAAACTAGTTCCACCAATGGAACATACCTATGATCAATGCAAGGAGATGCATGCAGAAGATGGACACTTGGGGGAATGTTCCCTCCTAGTTATAGGCTCTTCTTGGTTGAGGATGCAAAAAATGTTGAGGCAAGTGGTTTATAACACAAATCAAGAACCGACTATAGGCTCAATACTTCGAGCAAGGGAATGAGATGTAATCACAACTTAATGCCAAAAAATGTCTTTTTTTATTAAATTTAGTGTACTTGGTGTGAAAAGGGGATAAACTTGTGCCAAATAGATGTCCTTTCAAATCCAATTTATGAGTGTGAAAGACACAATTTCACTCGGCAATCTTTTCATTTTTTGAAAATGAGTCGAAAAAGAGCTTAATTAAGACTCGGGACCTTTCAAGTCCAATTTAACAAGTGTGAAAGGGGCAAACCACTCGACAATCTTTTTGATTTTTAGACGAGTTGGAAAAGAGCTTAATGCAGACTCGTTAAGAGGTTTCTAGGTGGCATGTCATGGGGGAGGCGAAGGCTCCCGTGTTGGGATTTTGTGGAATTTCAGAATCTTATGAATAGTCGACATAAGCTTGGGAAAACCCAAAGCTTTCCAATTCGAGGAGGATAAAGAACTAGAGGAGGATATCATCTCCATGATATATCAGATAATGTCTATTATGGGAAAAGAAATAGGAGGGGGCATTGGATACCCCACAAGACCATTCCAATCGAAGGGAATCTCCTCGAGAATTGGAGGGAGAGTACTTGGGGGAGAGTAGAACTCTCTTATGTCTAGAAGGAGCATTATCAGGAATGCTGATGACATGGTTGAAGGATGCATCGCCCTCTAAAAGGAGAGTAGGATTTATCAGAGATTGTAATGGTATGACCACTTCTTTGACCATGGGTGGAAGAGGATGTGTGATAAAAGGTATAGGGGACATACCACCCTCAACAATGAGGTTTCGGTCATGAGAATATTGCAATGACATTATTGTCGTGTCAATAAAGGAGAAACAGGGTGTTGGGAAACCACAGATGCCTCAAAATATGAAGGACCCTTAGGTGAGCCCTGTGCTTCTGGTATCCCAGTAGTAGCTAGACATAAGCGAGTAAGGTGATCTCCTTCACAAGTCCTGCAAAGGAATTTAGGCTTACGCCTGAGACGTCTAGTCTTCTTGATGCCCCCAGTATTGTTCCCAATGACCGGTGATATACTCTCAACGTTACTAGCAGAAGTAAGAGAGTCATATTCATGATGTATAGAGGTTGGATATGTGGCATTGATATGATTCGTGGGGATTAGAGTGGTTCCCATAACATGACTATCAATGGTTGGGTGAGGGTCGTTAACGTGACTTGCAGAGGTCATCGACCCATCTCCAGCATTACTGGCAGAGGTCGGTGATGGAGCTCTAGTATGAATGGTAGTGATTTTATTAGAGGTGAGCTATGGCATTTGAGACCAAGGAAATATTGGCTTTAAAACATTGTAGGCTAGGAAAGTTCCTGGTTTACCCCCTTTCCCTATCCAAAAAGGTAGTATCCTTCACCTAACTTATCCAAAGAGGTGTGTACAGGCATCATCACTTAAGTTTGTGAAGAGAAGGAAGTATGATAAGGACTATTAAAGTGAGGATATATGTTTCCCCCTTGTGAAGGGGTTCTGTGAAGAAGGTATCCCGAGCTGTAGAACTGATGCTCCCCATATGAAAGACCCGAGAATATATGTGGACCCGCCATGGAAAATTTTTTCAGAGTAGGAATGGAAGACGAAGGATACACAGATGGGGTGTAAAAAGTATAATAAGCACCCATTTGAGTACTAGCTCTTGACAGAGCATAGATAGGACTGGATTCATAAGAGGGGAGGTTACAACCTCCCACAATGAGATTTGGTTGATGGACATGACTCGTATCAAATGAAGACATAGACATTGGGGCCATGCTACCCTTGGATCCAATGCTAGGATTCATATAAGTGGGCCAGAGGGAGGATTGAAAAGGTGAAGGAATATCAATAGGAATATGACCAGAGGCCCAAGTCATGGACTGAGTGTCATAGTTATGCATACCAGTATGAAAAGTGGACAGATTTTCCCCCACAACATGAGTGAACATCATGGGGAGGTAGGAGTAAATGAGGAAACCAAAGGAGCTCCACCATCCATGATAGTGAAAACTCAGTAAAAAATCTTGAGTCCAACTAGTAATCAAAGAGCACACCAAAATTTAAATGACCAATATGCACACAAAGGGAGTAAAGTGGTTGAAAGTGGCCTCCCTCCCTAAATAAGGTATGTCTCACCCAAGAGGGGCCTGAGACTCCCTGCTAAAGATCATAGGTAACAAAATCAATTATAAGGGCCCTCGTGGGCTTAATAACCAGTCGGTCAGATCCCCTTAGAGAGGTAATCCTCCATAAAGGCTGTGTGATGTCCAATCCTTATCTGACCCAGGGTACCTATAGAATAACCCCTGCAAGTAACCTATGTGGCACCTAAGTCAAGCAACTAAGAAACCAATGTATAGTCGATGCACATGCGAGCAGTTGTATGTCAGGTCCACCAAATGGGTAGGGTAGAAAAGCGTGAAAACTTTAAATTAATGCCTCTCACAGAGGTAAAGGCACTAGCAAGATCCCCAGATACGAATAGATCCCCAAAAATATATCTGATGCTAAGAAGTTATCGGGGGGATATCCCTTCAACCAACCTCGCGCGACCTCGTGATTAACTCTGATGTGAGCAGAGCCTTCTGATATTACCAATTATACAGTGGATTTCTCCACTCCCTTTGTCAGACACATATGTTGATTTAATTTCCTTGGAGAAGTTTACTCACAAAATCCTATTCCAAGGCACTAAATCCTAAGCTAGTTTGTGCACCCTAGAAAATAAAATAGTGACTAATAAATTTTAAATTTTAGTGGTCATGATTACTCAAAATGTATGGTAGTGAAACTCATGATGTTATGACTCAGCAAGAAAAGTAAATATGAAAATAATGCAAATTCCTAACGTCAATTTCCAATGAATGATATGATTCTTAAAACAAATGTTATTTTCGATTTCAACTCTACAATTTTGAAGTAAAAATGTAATCTTTCATTACATGCACTAAGCTAATGACCAAGACTCAAAAGATCAAAATTCCAAGAAATTCAAAATGCCTAATATTTTTGTATTTTCAATATAAGAGAAATGAAAATGCATGGACTAAACAACAACTTGATATATAAAAATTTATTGTGTATAGAAGGAGATAACTCAAGCATAATACCAAGGAGAAAAACACTCAGCCCAATGCACAAGGATAATCAAAATGAAAAGGTGATGAGAAAGACTCCGCCCAAAAATTCAACCCCGGACAAGTTTCCTATCATCCCACGTACACTTAACACTCATTACAGAGACCCAAAAAGGCTCAACAAACATCAAATCCCACCCAGAAACCACCAAAGCCAGCAAACAAGAAAAGAAGGCTGATGTAGATGACTATTTAGGAAAACAGAGTGTATGTATGCATCTTGCAGAGGGACAACATGTGTATATGCGTGACTGTCAAGCCAAAAACTGCGTATATGTTTCAAAAGCAAGGCCAGGCAATGGAGAAAGATGAAAAACTTAGACCCTGAGTGAACAAAGGTTGTCAAGAAATGATACAACAAGAAACGCAATAGGAACGAGAGAAATCTAAGGAAAAAAGTACTACAAACCCTAAGAAAGAAGATTCAATCCCCAGTATGGTTTCCAATTCTATTACGAGTAAAATCTCTCTATGGCTAGGGTAAACCACAATAGATGAAAATGACTGCATAAATCAAATCTATTCTCAAGTATGTTATGTAAAAAAATATTCTAGCAAGACAAGATAAAATGCCTACCTCGTCCAGACGTTCGATGAAGTCCATCATTGAGCCCTCGACCCAAAGACATGCAACTAGTCATTAACAACCAACAAAAGCAATAATATGGTGATAATAAATATCTTAGCACATTCGATAGCATAATCCATTAATAAACATGACAAATATGCCCATGGAATAATATTTCAAATATTTGCAAGATATCAATTGGATGGGAAAAGTGTATTTTTATTAATATATGATCAGTAGAAGTGAAAATGTTATAGACTTCTATGTTGGCACGGTTCGGAACCAAGAAACTAACTTCCTTCTAGCTGGGCCTCCACCACTTCAATCCTCCACCAAAGGTAAGCTCATAAAAGAGAAACAATGAGTTTCTTAATCAATAAGGCAAGATCTTAGGGGATGAACATTGTGTTTAGACTTAAAGGACAAAGGGATATAGACTCAATATGAAGTAAATAATTTCTCTAGAGTAACTTTGCTCTTAAAGTTGAATTCTGTATCCTTTTTCCATAGCTCAGAGTTGGCCCATTTATATCCTTCAAATGGAACTGAAGAGCTGATTCAGAATGTTTCTAGTATATGGAAGGCCAAGGATCATAGATCTCATGTCATGACATGGAAACTCAACATTAATTTTCATTTTTTGGCACAAATCCTGATGTGCGCGGGTTGTAGTGGTGCAACCTATGTATACGCATGTTGTATAGTAGGCAAGATGCGTACATGTGGAAAAATGTGTATTTTTATCTCCGGGATTTAAAAACAAGGATGATAAGTCTGCATGGGGAAATGGAAAAAGGCATTTTGTGCAAGATTTCATAGGGTGAGGCAAATCTTTCTATAATAAGAAGTAGTCGAGTAGACCTCACCAAGTGATAAGTATTCCAAGAAGGAGCTAAGATGTATGCCAAGAAATATTCAAGAAGGGGCATGTCTAAGAAAATATCCCAAGCAATTCCAGGAAAATATGTTGAGCAAGTCTAGGATAGTATTCCCAATAGGAGCCGAGCAGGAGTATGTCGAGCAAGCCAAGCAAAATGAGCAATATTCCCAACAAAATCCAAGTAGTATTTTAAGCAAGAGTCGAGTAGAACTCAACAACAAACTAGTAACATGTCGACTAAAACATTTTTCCGTGAATGTTGACTTTAAATGTTGCAAATGAAAATATTCATTTGAAACTTTTCGTATATATAAGAATTTTTCAGTCAAACAAAATGTATTTAGATGAAAACACAATAGGCTAAAAAATGTTTTCCCGCTATCAATCTCTAGCTTTCTCACAAGAGATTCTTCTAAAGATAATTTTTCTTTCATGTTAGTGTGTTATGTTATATATAATTTCTAGCTAAAGAATATGTTCAATCGAAATTTAACGACATTTTTTTAACTAGGAAGATGTTTTCTTTGGGTAAAAAATTAAAAAAAATCATTTCCCATTGTGATTTCCACAAAATAGTAATTAAGGTTCATGTTTACACCCATGTAGGAGATGAATGGGTCTAATTACAATTAAAGGGCCTAGCCGACCAATAACGATAACAAAAATATAACAATAACAATGTCATTCCCTAAGACCTAGGAATTAACATGTCTCGCCCCTTTAAACAAGTGTTTCTCTCAGTGTTTGATTAGTTGTAGATTCTTTTGTATGAATAATTCATCTTTCCATATCACATATTCAATTAGTAGGTTCTTCCACTTGATGAGGCTCAATAATTTCTCAATTTTGGAGTTGTTTGACTTGCGTTTCAATGATTGTTTCAAGTTCTAGTATGATTTTCCCCTCTTCATCAACTTTTAGAAACATAATCTAAATTGGGATCTTGTTTCCCATTACCTTCTTTAAGAAAGAAACACGGAATACTAGATGTACATGTGAATACGAAGACAACTCCAATTTGTAATCCCTATTTCCAATCCTATACAATACCTTATAGGGACCATAGTACTTGGGTGCTAGTTTATTGTCCTTCTACTGTTGCGTGAGGAACATATGTTTGTATGATTATAGCCTCGAAAATACCCAATTCCCCACATCATAGTTCCTTTCACTACAATGTTGATATGCTTGTTGTTTCATCTTATTTTGTGATATAACTAACTTGCCCTTTATTATTTTTTGAACCTTTTATTGGTTCTCTATGTGATATTCCACTACTTGAACCTTAGCTTTTCATCTCAAGGGTGACATGATGGATGGAGGATGATGCCCATAAAATTCCATAATTGGGGACATTTTCAATGAACCATGGTCCAAGGAAGTGTTGTACCACCATTTTGCTAAGGGTAACTACTTGACCCATTGTGTTTGTTTATCATATGCAAAGAAATAGAGATGACCTAGAAGTTTACTCCCAATCTCAATTGGTCCATCATATTGAGGATGGTAACTACTTGACCCATTGTGTCCACTTATCAAATGCCAAGCAATAGTGATAGAATTCTAGACATTTATTCACAACCCCATTTTTTCCATAATATTGAGGATGATAAGAGGAGATATGAACTAATTCACTACCCAAGAAAAAAAAAATTCATTCCAAAAATTATTCATGAAAATTGGATCTATGTCACTTACAATAATATTAGGATTTCCATGTATCTTCTAATGTGTCTCCATGAATTCTACAACTATTGTACTTGCTTTAAAATTGTGAGAAATAGTTTAAAAATGGGAATACTTTGTGAGTTGATCCACCATCACCATGATGACATTATTTCCTTTACAATTTAGTAGAATTGTGTTCAAATCCTTTGAGACCTCTTCCCAATGCTGAATTGGTATGGCTAATAGTTCTAGAAGACTTAGGGTATTGATTTCATCTCCTTTGTTATGTTAGCAAGCCAAACATTCTACCACAAAATTTCAAACATCAATTTTAAGATCTTCTCTAAAAAAATCCTTCTTGATCTTGTGGTAAGTTTTAAAAAATATGGAGTGTTCCCCTATAGGAGAAGTGTGTAGTTCCAACAAGACCTTTTGTTTGATTTGGGAATTCTTACATAAATATATGTGATCCTTATACCAAAGTGAACCATTCTTCAACAAAAACTTATCTAATGCATTAGGGTCCCATTGCATTTGTTGAATAATATTCGATGTCTTTTGACATACTACCATTATGTCCTTGTTCCTTCCATATGTAAAATCCCCAGCCATCCATTCCATTCCACGCTACACCAAAGAACTCTTATTGTTCTCTCTACAGAGATACTATAACATACCCAGTATCTAACTAAGCTATGCCAGATAAATTTTTCAAACTGCATGCAATTAAAACATACACACACAGAACTCTTGCGAAGGAATTATATATAAAAAGTAAACATACAAATACATATGTAAATACATGTATTCACACTGAAATAACTGTAAACATATACATGCAACATATATATGAAGTACCCATAAAAATAAACACAGTTATAACCGCACATATGATAACCCATAAAACTAAGCACGTAAATAACAATGCAGCAAGTAAATTTATCACACAATTGGCACTTATCTTGGTAAGAATGTCACCAAATGTGTGAAAACCTTCCACGAACCTCCAAGCCTTAGACCACACTGTTCATCACTCTCAACAGTGAGTCACCCCCGAGCTAGGACTAAACTCCACCTGGGTAAAGGGATTCCTAACCAGGTTAAAGGCTCATAGACAATAGAAAAGACTCGGTCTCAGGTGCCAACTCAAACTAATAACCTACACTCCCTCATTCCCCACATGCCTATCCCACCCTAGGAAGTGTGCCCCTTCTCTACTCAACAGTCCTTCGGCTTCCCCACTCTCTTTATGAGCTTCAACAATAGGTCGTATAGGAAGTCTCAGAGCCCTGTAGCTCCAATTTATCACCTTCATGAAATCAATTCCTAGCAATTCTCTCACCCAGAGAATTTCTCACAGGCTTGACAACCAGCCTCTTCAATATCCCACAGTCCTGACAACCAGCTTCTTCAATCCAACTCCCAAGCTAACCAGCTACACGAACACAAAAATGGTTATGGATACAAGTTTAGGTACAGTCATGAAGATACAAAAGATAGCTCAATGGGTGTGTGCATGCTCATGGATGATTGACTGGATGACTGAATGATGGAAGGAACGATGGGAAGAATGATGAAAAAGATGGGAAAATGAAATAAGTCCCCACAATATGTATGCATGTCCCTAACTTGACACTTGTCATGTTGGGAGCTACTTTGGCCCACTTGTCCCCAACTTTAGAACTCGGGATAAAATAATTATCCATACTTTATATTTTAATAAATATTAACATAATATTCCTTTTTGGCTAAAGCACCCTAGCTTATCCCCTTTTACTTAACTTTTATCCCTCTCCTTTCCCTAACTAGTGGAGTTTAGTCCCCCATCTCTTTTATTATGGTCGGTCTGTCTGCAGTGATGTATTTTATATTAATGATGAGACATTTACAAAGGTAGGTGTACTGGCCTTTAACATGTAGGCTCTCCGTCCTAATCTAAACATAAGCATCCTAGCTTATAATATCAGATCACCAGCCTATAAAACACCACATATACACAAAGGCTACTTGGCCTCAAAATCACGTGCACTTATGTTGTTGCGCGTGGTATCCTGGAATGTGTAAACTTCCTCATTTTACTATGTAGTACATGCACGCACTATGCCATAAAATGTGCGTACAAATGATATCAAAACAACTCACCAGCTTAAGTACATTTTCATTTACATTAAAATTGGGTTCGGCCTAGGGATATTACAATCCCCTCCCCTTATTTATGCACTACCCTCAATGCATCATGTACCCATATACAACAAAGTTTCAAAAATCCTCAAAAAGATGTGGGTATTCTTCCCGCATTGCATCCTCATGCTCCCAAGTAGCATCCTCAGGACCGTATCATATCCATTGGACCTTTACAAGCCCTATGGCTCAATTCTAGAAATGTTTGATTTTTTGGTCCAGAATGCATATCGGATGCACTTGGAAAGTGCCTTCTTGCTCCACCTAAATCACATTCCAATCAACAACATGATTAACATTAGGTATATATTTCTTGAGTAATGATACATGGAATACATTATGAATAGACATAGATGTAGGCAATGCAATCATATAAGCTACCGGACCAATCCTCTCTAGGATTTCAAACGGCCCATAATAGCGAGTTGCCAACTTTGAACAATTTACCAACTTCAGGGAAATTTTGTTGGCTTTCAATTTCAAGAATACATGATCACCCACTTTAAATTCCCTGTGAGTTATACCCTTATCAGCATAAATTTTCTTCCTATCTTGGGTATCCTTTAATTTTTGTTTTATTTTTTATCATTTTCTCCTCCATTACCCTGAGCAAATCTAGCCCAACCACTGCTCTATTTTTTAGGTTATCCCTTCTTACTGGTGTGTTTCACTTTCTACCATAAAGTGCCTCAAATGGGCTCATCTTTAGAGATGATTGGTACCCATTGTTATAAGAAAACTCTACCAAGTGTAGGTAGTCTTCCCATTTTTATGGTTTATCCATCACATACATCCTCAACATATCTTCAATCACTTGATTCACCCTTTCTATTTTCCCATCTGATTCTGGATGATAAGTTGTACTAAAATTCAAATTTATTCCAAATCTATTAAATAATCCCTTCCAAAATTTTGAGGTAAATTTTGGATCTATGTTAGACACAATTGTCTTGGGTATGCTATGTAATCTAGCAATTTCCTTCATCTAAACATCAACAATGTTGGTTTCCTTGTGAGTGCGTTTATCCAGAACAAAATGGGCATCTCTAGTAAGCTTATCCACCACTACCATGATAGAATCATGTTGCTTGTTTGTTCTAGGAAGTTTGGTGATGAAATACATTGTTACAACCTCCCATTTCCACTCAGGAATGGGTAATGGATGTAGAAAACCAGCTGGGTGTCTATGCTCAGCCTTTACTTTTTGACATTCCAAACATCTAGCAATAAAATCAACAACCTCTTTCTTCATGCCTGGCCAATAATATTGGCTCTTGACAGCTGCAATAGTTTTCTGATATCATGGGTGCCCAACATAAGGTAAATTATGCATTTCCCTCCATATCAGATTTTTCAATTTTTGAGAATTTGGTACATAAATTCTGCCCCTATACATGAGAATTTCATCATTATCTAGCTTATATTCCTCAATTTTTTGCTGCAAAATACCTTGCTAAAAGCTTGCCACTGATTCCTTGTATTGCAAATATGATTTGGCAGCCTCTATAATTATGTCTTTCAAACCTGATTGGTACATGCTAATGGTTGTAGAATGTAATTCATGTACTCTTCTACTGAGTGCATCAACCACTTTGTTCTCTTTCCCCTTGATATGCTTTATATCAAAGTCATATTCACTTAAAAATTCTAACCATCTGCTTTGCCTAGCATTTAGAGTTGGCTGATCAAATAAATATTTCAGACCATTATGGTTTGTTCTTAGCTCAAACCTTTTCCCCATGAGGTAGTGTCTCCATTTCCTCAAGGCATGCACTATGGCTGCCAACTCCAAATCATGAGTGGCATAATGTCTTTCATGCTCCTTTAACTTCCTTGACTCATAACATATAACAAACCCATTTTGATTGACTCCACCAAGTCCCTCTTTACATGCATCTGTGTACACAATGAAGTCTTCATTAAGGTTTTCAATCCTTAGTATTGGAGCAGTTGTTAATAATTGTTTCAAGTGTTGGAAACTCTTTTCACAATCCAATGTTCACTGAAACTTCACACCCTTTCTTTGCAAGGAAGTGATTGGGTGTGCAATCTTTGAAAATCCTTCAATAAATCTCCTGTAGTAGCCTACAAGGCCCATGAATGATCTAACCTATAACACATTCTTTTTCACTGACCATTCTCTAATGGATTCTATCTTCTCAGGATCCACTGCTATCGCATCCTTTGAAATGATATGCCCCAAATAATGAATTTTCTTTTGATAAAATGAGCACTTGCTCAATTTGGCATACAACTGATGCTCCCTTAATACTTGCAACACCATTCTCAACTGATGTTCATGATCTTCCTCTGACTTAGACTATATAAGAATGTCATCCAAAAAGACAATGACAAACTTGTCTAAATATTCTCTGAAAACACCATTCATTAAGCACATGAAAACAACTAGTGCATTTGATAACCCAAAGGGCATCACTGTGAACTCATAATGACCATAAGTTGTCTTGAAGGCGGTATTGCTGATATATTCCTCTATAATCCTTACTTGATGGTATCGTGACTTGATATCTATCTTTGAAAATATCTTTACATCCTTCAATTGATCAAAAATATCATCAATCCTTGGCAGAGGATACTTGTTATTAACAGTCACTTTATTCAACTGTCTGAAATCAATGCACAATCTTAATGTTCCATCTTTTTTCTTTACAAACAAGACTGGGGCACCCCAAGGTGACACACTTGGGAATATATACCCCTTCTTTAGAAGTTCTTCAAGTTGAATTTGCAAATCCTTCAGTTCTGGTGTACTCATTATGTAAGGAGTCTTTGACACCGGAGCGACTCTAGACATTAGATTTATAGAAAAATCAATATCTCTCTTTGGGGGTAGTCCTGGTACCTCCTTGAACACATCTTTAAAATTTTTCAAGACTACATAATCTTCCAAATTTGGCACCTTATCATTAGGTCTCTCTTCCATATGTGCTGCAAATATTTGATAGCCTTTTCTGTAACATTTCTTCAACTGCATTGCTGAAATTTCTTTGATGGTTACTACTCTGGGAATTCCCTGCACTTTCTTTTGGTTCCCATGATCCATCCTCATCCAAGAAAGTAAATGCCTTTTTATGACAGTCTAGGATGGCATGACGCTGGTCCAACCAATCCATCCCAATTAGGCAGTTATAATAACCTAAAGGCAATATGTTCAAATCTACCCTGGTGTTGAGTCCATTCATGTCCATAAGACATGACTTAACCATCTTATTAACTTTTCTTTTGGATCCTTGTTACAGTAAAATCACCCTACAGACAAGTGGATATCCTCTTGGATACTAGACCCCTATAACTAAGACATAAAGGTGCTAATGTGGACACTAACATTTTTTTTCACAAAGCTAAACTATTCAAGGAAGAAAAAGAAAGAAAGGTAAATACCTTTACCGACATTTGTCCTCACTCGATCCAGGCTAATATTGATCTCCAAGTTCTTCTGAAGGTCCTACAATACAATGAGAAGAAACAATGAAACATACTTCCTACTCTACCATGATTGGCTTCATAATAGATCTATCAAAAGAAACAAGTTCATAAAACATACACAAACTTAAAGGAAACATGCCAATCACATATTTATATTAATGAAAACAAAGAAAAGTGCTTACAAACATAGATGTAGATGCAGCAGCTTCAAGAAGCTCTCTTTGTCTAGACTCTTGCTCAAATAATCCACAACCAAAATAACTATGCTTCATTGATATCTCCCTTATGAGATCCTATGTTTGATGCCTCTAAACTGCCATGTGATTTTACCATGAGAAGGCCTCCTTATATAATATTGGAGAGACCCAAACACATTAGAGATTCTTGAGATAGGGTGAGGATATTTATCCTTCACTTGTGGATCCTCCCTAAGATCCATCATTGACCTCAGATTCGAATCCAACTGATTTCGAAGATGAAGGGGATTTTTCCCTGATTTTCCTCAACAACCCAAAATTTTCTCAAACAGGTCAATGCTCCCCCAAAAGGGTGCACAGAGCATTGCAACACTCCCCAAAAGGAGATTACAGAGTGTTGGGACTCCTTGACAATGGACAGGGGAGTGCTGCCCAAAAGTCCTTCAAAAAATACCAACTCTCCCCCAAAATGGTGTCTTGAGTGTTGCAACACTCCCCCAAAGAGGGATAGGGAGCGTTGGCACTCCCTGATAGTGGGTAGGGGAGTGTTTCCATTCAAAAATCATATTTAAGTGGTATTTTCCATGGAAAATAATTTGTACTCTTCATCAGATGATTTCTCCTTCTTAAACCAGTCTTTGAAGGTGTCTTAAGTGTCCTTTTGATGTCATTAGAGACACGACATAGGCAAGATGACAGTATGATGTATGCAACACTTGTGACACTTATAACGATGGCAATAGGTCATCATTGAATTGAGTAATTTTTATGTGTAACATATTGCCCCCCAAAGTACGAAGTTAGAAGATGGAAATTGATGATTGAAGTACTTTGTAGACTTTTTTGAGCAAGGTTATGGACGCAGAGAACCTGGTAGAATTTGCACACAACCATTAAACAAATATTATGACATGTTTCAAACCCAAGGCAAGCATACCTATGCTTGAGTGATAAAGAATTTCAAGGTATGGCCGCCATAAAATACACTACGGATTAATAATTATATTGACAAAAAGGTATAACCACTGAAGATAGAATGTGGATCTATACTCCTATGACATGAACTGATCATAACCATGAAGAATACATATTGGAACTATGAAATGACAAGACATATCCATGACCAATACAAAGTGGATCTATGTGACAGTATATGTGTCAATGTTCAAAAGAAACTTCATCGCAACCTGGGAAAAGTACATATAAGAGTTATTACTCAACCCAGGGTCTTCTTACCGATCATGATGTAGTACAAATCTTACCATGTGAATAGATGTCCTGATGTCGAACATGGAAGAAACCACTTGATTATCGATCAATGAGGTAAATCATTAACAAGTGTGAGGGAAATCACCATTGATGTCAATGATTCCCAAGGTACCCTAGTACATTTTAGCGAATGTGAATAAATGAGCTAATGTTGAACATCTATGGAGTCATCCGATTAGAGGTCAATGATGTAAATCCACTGTCGGAAGCGAGGAGGCCTTCCATTGAGGCATGCAGGTCCCAAGGTACTAACTAGTTTCTAAGTCTAGTTCCTAGATAATGTGTTGAAGTCGATAGGAACAGACTCGTCGAAGGAGGGCCTTGATGTATCCCCCATCAATGACATGAAACTGAAACAGGGATGTAAATTGGTGGATCAAATGAACATGG
Source organism: Picea mariana (assembly GCA_032191745.1). NCBI lineage: Eukaryota > Viridiplantae > Streptophyta > Pinopsida > Pinales > Pinaceae > Picea > Picea mariana. The sequence goes on along the minus strand of JASDQU010103301.1, from coordinate 152,835 downwards.
ATTGACACAGGTATTGAAACAAGAAATTTTTGATGGTTGACTCTCAAGGCAGATACTTCCCTTTAACATTGAGGCACAACAACAAAAACATTACATGGACCAAAACATGATGATGCAATGGATACTGTGACTTTCGTTGGGTGACCCAAGGGAGTAAGAAAAATCATAGGATTAGTTCAATGTAGAGGTTCAATGGATTAAAATGCATGCAAAGACAAAGTGTTGTGTTCAAGGGTGATTGTAAGAGTTACTTGTAATTTTCCCAAAAACGGCTTGGCTTTCTTCCTTCAATTTTTCCCCCATATAGATAGATGAGTACCTCTTTTTAATTTAACGATCTTGAGGAGGGTAACACATGCTTGATATAACTCACCTTTGGTAAGTCCCACTTCCTTTGTTTAATGAACTAGAAGAAGCAAGGGTTCGGTCTCGTATGGGCCCTTCAATGTATGATTGTGTAACGAGTCCAGAGAAGGTAAACTCAATGATTTTTCATATTTAGAGAGTCTGAAAAGAACTTAAAGAAGACTCCATTGTTGTCTTTTTTTGTAATTTTAGTCTCGCAAGGCCGAAAAAGAGATAAACTACCACTCGAAAGACGCCCTTTAAAACCTTTTAACGAGTGCGAAAGGAAGAAAGATCACTCAACAATATTTTCATGTTTAGAGAGTCTGAAAAGAGCTTAAAGACAACTCAAAGGGGTTCCTTTTTTATGTGTCCATGTGAGTTCAAAAAAGAGATAAAAGTTTAATCGGTTACGTTCTCATGTTTTTTACGAGAACGAGAAAGAACAAATACTAAGCTCGGTACTCTGCCCCCATATTGAAAGCTGGTGGCTTAACTTCAGAATGATCATCAAAGGCTAGAGACATGCCCCCCAAGATTCAATTCATTCACCGACTTTGAGGTTGTCACCAATGTTTTTACTAGATGGATAAAAAGGATAAGGGTGGATGAAACGAAGGTTCAAATACGAGACCTAACAAAAGACTCAACTCAACATCTACAAGATCTGGCGAAAGACTCGGCTTGACATGAGAGGTGACTATTTCATTGTTTAACGAGCTTGACATAGGAAGAGAACTATGCTCAAGGCTCTATGTTCAATCCCCAGATTTTTGTTTCATTTTTTAACAAGCTTTCTACAGAGAGGAAAACTATGCTCATAGCTTATGTTTCATTTTTTAACGAACTTTCCACAGAGAAGAGAAACCATGCTCAAGGCCTCTGTTTCATTTTTTAATGAGATTTCCATAGAGAGGAAAACTATGCTCGTGGACTCTTCTTGATCATGGCTTCCAAGAGGATAATGCTCTGGAAGGACACCATGTCAAGGGACAAAACTTGGTCATGGCTTCCAAGAGATATTCACTGGATGGAAGAAGAATACTCAGGAAGGAACACATGTCGAGGGCCACGATAGGGGTAAGGAGATTAGTCTCCAAAAACCCTACTGAAGAGATCACCATGTTAACTACCAGATCTAAGTCATCGAAAGTTGAAGTCATGGGAGATAACACCACATAATTGACCTGTGGCAAGGGTGACACCGAATGCATATAAGACCTATTTAGGGAGTTCATAGGATTGATGGTTAAGTCAGGGCCAACAAATGAAAGTTGATCAATAGTCACCATTCTTCCATCGTGAGGGAAAGATATCACACGAAAGAGAGTGGACACAATAGCTTTCATGGCATATACATAATCTCACCCAAGGAGTAAATAGAAATCCAAGGGGTCCTGGACTACCATAACATCAATAAATATAGTCCCCCCCCAAAAAAAAGTTATGGGAAACTGAGGAAGGATATCTAAAGGGTGACTATCTATTAAAAGTGAACAGAGTTTGGGTAACCGGAACAAGCTGAGGATAACCCAAAGCTTTCCAAGCAATAGAGGAAAAAATCCTAATGGATGAACCTTCATCTATCAACGCATGAGGAATGTCCCAACCACAAATCTGTACTGTAATCTTGAAAGGAATGTGAGAGGGAAGACGAGGTCTAGTTAGCACACCGCAATAAAAAAGTATAGCCTCATTACTTGGAGGGTTTTTCACAGGAGAAGGAGGAATCCCCCATGGCACGGTAGATTATGTACCAATGAGAAAAACGTCGACAGAAATGGGTTTACTCTCTAGTGGGAGAGTAGGATTGATTGATAATGACATCAAATCGATTACTTGGGTTTCATTCTCCAAGGGGAAAATGGGGTCGACAGGTGGAAACAGATCGACTATTTAGGTTACACTCTCTAACGGGAGAGTGAGATCAATCGAAGATGGGATTGGATCAACCACTTTGTCAACTAGTTCAACTAAGGATGTGACCAGATTGACGACATGTTAAACCGAACTGACCGATGAAGGGACCATAGAAACCACTTTGTCACTTGTTAGAGGAGGATTGGGATTGACTAAGTTAGCACTCTTCAGATGAAGGGTGGGACTGACCAATGACGATACTGGATCAGTCACTTGGGTTTCACTTTTTAGATGCAAAGTGGGGTTGATCGATGATGAAATTGGATCAACTACTTTGGTTAGTGGTTCAACTGAGGATGAAACTTGATTGACCACCTGATCAACTAGACTGACCGGGGATGGAACCAGATTGACCATTCCATCAACTAACGACGGGTTGGTAAAAATATTACCATAACTAGATGGGAGTTGAAGCTTTTCCAAAAGAGAAGAATCCCCGTCCATACGAGGACAAAGGTGAGAATAATGATCACCTTCGCATAACATACAAGAAAATTTGACAATTTTCTTCTTCTTACCAACCTGAACGTCACTCGCAGATGGGGCATCACCGGCATGACCAACAGGGGTTGATGATGTGCATGACCACATTTCTAAGACCTTGGGAAGACCAAGGAAATCCCTCATAAAGTGATCACCCTAGCAAAGACTGCAAGGGAATTTGGGTTTCAGATTCTTCATTTTAATCTTATCGACCTCATCAACACTCCCAATACTATTAATAGTAATGGGTTGCTTGGATCCAACATATGATGTAGTTGGAGGTTTCATCCCTTTCTGGTTTTTCTTCTTCTCTTTCTGTTTCTTCTTCTTCTTATCAATCTGGCTACTCGCTTGAGACATTTCACTAGGCGGAGAAGGAGAAATGGAAGGAGACCTGACATGTGAAGAAGGATAAAGGTCGATATGAGTTTGATGTGTGGGTGGTGTGCTTACATCTGAAGCACCTGCATTTGAGATCACCAGAGTGGAAAAAAACCATACTAGTAACCCAATTGTGAGACCTAGAAGGCTCAAAGTAGTGATATAAGGAGGACCAATGTTTCCGTAAGAAGGAAAAAAAAAATTCCCCTGGAAAAGGGGTTCCTTCATATGTCATTCTAGGAATTGACGCCATAAAAAATAAATAACCAACCTATATTCTGCTAGGGAGAAAAAACAACACACGCTAAAAATCTAGTAAGCAATTAAGCAAACAAAACCTTCTCACAATGAGCACACTAGTTGGTGATGAAATCCAATGTCACAGGAACAAAGTAAGAAGGGGTTGAGATAGATTGGGTGGAAAAGTTACGTTGATGACCTGCTTAACGGACTTATACCCTGGTGCAAGCTTCCACACATAAACGTGGGTATACCCTCCAAGGAGCCTGAGTGAGTTTGGCCAACGTCGATTCTAGGTATTGTGAATACTTGCCCCTCCATAGTCACCTTGTGTAAATACTCTAAAGAGATAGGCCACTAAGGTTACCAACTATAACAATGATGCCTAGGGAAACAATCGATAGTCTGATCCATGCGCAAGGGCAGGGTATCTAGCCCGAAATCAACTTGAAAGGATTGCACTCATCATTGTGGGTATACCTTCAAGCGACCACCATAATACATGCAATATGTACACCAAGAAAAACAAAGAAGGGTGAGTAACTCTGCTAGTCTCAATGCGACCTCAGGTTTGACCCTTGTGTGAGAAGGGATTCCCAGGACAAAATGTAGCAATTGGATTTCATCACTCCCTAACATAAGATTCTATGTTTTTTTGTAGCTTTGGAAAGTTATCTTTCACACCTATTCCAAATCCCTACAACTAATCTGATGTAGGTTTGCTACCAAAAAATATAAAAATATCTAATCAGTTTTTAGTTTAGTGCTTTATTTTTAAGGTTGTTGTTACTCAAAAGGAAAATGGTGTGGACAATATGGTTTTTTGACCAAATCAAAAGTTATTCAAAGAGATGAAGATGCAATCTTTTCATTTCGATGAAAGCTATGATACAAGAAGGAGAAAACATTCATAATCCCAGATGCACAATGTCCCAAAATGCCAAAAAACATGCAATTCTGCTACTTCAAATGCAAGCTAGTTTCACTACCCAAAAGAAAGAATGTATTTATCTTATTTGTTTGATTATGATGTATATATAAATTAAATACAAAACCTTCAATGCTCCACTACTTTCAATCAAGAGAAAGAGTCCCATGCATATGCAAACGATATGAAGCAAAAGGGATACAAACAAAGCATGCACTCAAGGCAATGAGGTATGAAAGAAAAAAAGTAGAAACTTTCTCTTACAAGAAAGAACACCATCAAGGATTCTACAACCAATCAATCATTCAAGGAATACAACAAAATGCAGAGAAGAATCCAATAAATGATAGGGAGAAAGAGAAATTACTCAAAACTGTCCTGACAAAAAAGCAGATGGAAAAGTCAATTTCACATTTTTGAAAAAGGTTTCAAGCTCCAAGAAAGAAAATAGGGAGTGATAAACATAAAAAACTGTCAAAAACCAATACAAATAGCTTCACAAACCAACCACTGACTATGGGTAAAGATCTCTACAAAAATGGTTGCAAAAGACTGAGCAGAAGAAGGCAAAAACTCTCAAAAAAGAGACTAACGCTCCCCCAGAAGGGTGCATAGAGTGTTACAACACTCCCTAAGACATTGTATGGGAGTGTTGGCTCTCTGGTATGGCCTAGGGGGGGCGTTGATGCTCCCCAATGGATTCGCCAATTTCTTTTACAAGAAATTCTCCCTGTGGACAAGTGGATTCCTCTTGGATACTAGACCCCTATAACCAAGATAGAAAAGTGCTAATGTGGACACTGACATTCCAATTTCATGAAGCTAAACTATCCAAGGAAGAATAAGAAAGAAAGGTAAATACCTTTACCGACATTTTCCTCGCTCGATCGAGGCTGATCTTGATCTCCAAGTTCTTCAGAAGGTCCTACAATACAATGAGTAGCAACAACGAAACATACTTCCTACTCTACCATGATTAGCTTCATAATAGATCTATAAAAAAAAACAAGTTCATGAAACATACACAAACTTAAAGGAAATAAGCCAAGCACATATTTATGTTAATGAAAACAAAGAAAAGTGCTTACAACCATAGATGTAGATGCAATAGCTTCACCAAGCTCTCTTTTTCTAGACTCTTGCTCAAATAATCTACCACTAGAATAACTATGCTTCATTGATATCTCCGTTATGATATCATAAGTTTGATGCCTCTAAACTGCGATGTGATTTTACCATGAGAAGTCCTCCTTATATAATCTTGGAGAGGTTCAACCACCTTAGAGATTCTTGGGATAGGTTGAGGATATTTCTCCTTCGGTTGTGGATCCTCCCTAAGATCTAGCCTTGACCTCAGATTCAAATCCAACTGATTTCCAATATGAAGGGGATTTTCCCTTGATTTTCCTCAACAACCCAAAATTTTCTCAAACAGTCCAACGCTCCCCCAAAAGGGCGCATAATGCATTGTAATGCTCCCCCCGAGGAGGGTACAGAGCATTGGCACTCCCTGATAGTGGGTAGGGGAGCGCTTCCCAAAATTCCTTCAAAAAATCCCAACAATCCCCCAGAATGGTGTCCTGAGTGTTGCAACGCTCCCCCAAAGAGGGGTAGGGAGCATTGGCATTCCCTGATAGTGGGTAGGGGAGAGATGCCCAAAATTCCTTCAAAAAATCTCAATACTCCCCTAGAATGGTGTACTGAGTGTTGCAATGCTCCCTCAAAGAGGGGTAGGGAGCGTTGGCACTCCCTGATAGTGGGTAGGGGAGCGTTGCCCTTCAAAAATCATTTTTAAGTGGTCTTTTCCATGGCAAATGATTTGTACTCCTCATCAGATTATTTCTCCTTCTTAAAATAGTCTTTGAAGGTGTCTTAAGTGTCCTTATGATGTCGTTAGAAACACAACATAGGCAATATGACAGTATGATGTCTATGACACTTGTGACACTTATAACGACAAAAATAGGTCATCATTGAAGTGAGTAATTTTGATGTGTAACACTCTTGTAGCTAGCTTCACCAACCAAGATTTCCCATGCTTGTTTCTTGGAAAATGCAAACTTTCCACCATCTTAGGATCTATATAACTATGAATAGCTCCTGAATCAATTAAAATAACAATGGTTTGGTTGTTTATCATACATTCCACTTCAATCATGTGTGATTGATACTCTTCTTGCTTGTTTTCCAGGGCTGCATAGATCCTTGGCACATTTCTTCCCATGTCCTCCACTATTTCAGGTTTCTATACATTGTGAACAATCCTCCCTTTTTCACCTCTGTGAGGAAAATATCTGAACATATGATATCCTTTACAACCCCAACATTGAATAGGTGGTTTCCTTGGCCTTTGACCTCCTACCTCAATCGTTCTAGGCTCTCTAGGAGTTTGTTGTCCCTGCATATTATTTATGAAGAATGGTGGCTTAGTTCCCTTCTTCCTTTGATCCACCTTGAATTTCTTTTTGTCTTCCCAAGATTTTTGGAAAGTTGGCCTTGATTTGTTTTTATCATATAGCCACTTATCTCTCCTTATGGTCTCCTCCAATGTCTTGGGATCATCATACTGTATTTTTTCATTGATAAATGATGGCAATCCACTCAAATAAATTTGAATCGTAATTGTCCCATCCTTGATGAAAGAGACATACTCCAACAGTTCTAGAAACCTTCTTTCATATTAATCTATTGTCATACTCCCAAGCTTGAGTTCAAAGAACTCTTTCATTTTCTTGTCATAGTATCTCTTAGTCAAGTATTTCTTCTCAAAATACTTTTTGAATTCCCTCCAAGTAACACTTTTCTCTTTAATGTGTTGCACCTACACAAGTTGATCCCACCACATGGATTCCTTTCCCTTGAGTTGATAGATGAAAATTCTACCTTCTACATGAGAAGAATAATTATTCAATTGAAAATACTTTCTCATGCCCAACAACCATGTTTCTACATCTTCATCCTTCTTGTGCTCACCATAAAATGTAGGAGGTTTTATTTTGTTCATTTCCCCTCGTAGCTCATCCACCCCAAACCTCTTATGCTTTCTGAAAGGGGATGGACTTGATATGCTATGTGATATCTTATTGGAATTCCTTGGGGAGTGGTGGTTATGTCTACTAACACTTCTAGTTCTTCTTTTCTCATCAGAAGGTCTGTGACTTCCATATTTTCTTGAGCCACTCTCCTTGTCCTATTTCTTTTCTATTCTGCTCAAGCTCTGCAATAACTTCATGTTGAATTCATCCTGTTGTTCCTTGGATTTCATAATACTTCCATTATCATCTTTATAGCTTTGAACATCCTTCTTCAAATTTTTAATGGTCTCTTCCATATTCATGTTTACATTCCTTTCATCTCCATGTCCATTGGAGTTTGTTCCTTCAATGCCCAAATGGACATCCATCCCTATAATCTCATCCTCATGACTGTAAGTTCCCTATGCCTCTTCCATTCATATGGAATCTATGTTGAGCTTGATCGGATCTAGTTTTTGTTAACTCTGTAAAATGTGCAGTCAACGAAACTTTGTCAGGCTAAATATTTCAACAATTTTATGAAAATATGAACCATTTTGGTTCAATAATATATATATCAAAATTCTTTCTTCTGATTTTCTGGAAATTTGAATCCCCAGATCAATTTTCTAGGTGGATAATTAGTTCCCCTTTCCAACACCTTTTCAATGCCTTCTCCCATTCTCAATCCCGATTCTTGAGCAGAAAGTTATGGTTATTTGAAGATTGCCCATTAACTTTTCTATTCACACTTCAACTAGGCTCAATTATGTGTTGTGATTATGAATTTTTGCACCTAATCCTTTGAAATTTTCATAGGATTTCAATTGTGTCTCTTCATATACATATTATGGACACTCTATCCAAGTTTCATCTCTTTTTGGGTTCTTGGATGCTAGTTACAGCCGATTGAAGTTCTAGGCCAAAATACCATATTGTAATTGGTATGCTACATGTACCTTATTTTCCATATTAAACATGTTTAACACGTTTAGAAATTTAATTCATCTCTTGCAATGTCTTATATGGTTCAATATATTTCCATTGACTACTCTTGCACCGCAATCTGATTCTGGAGAATAAAGTTATGGCTCTTTGAAGTAAGATGGGTCTTAAAATTTTCCCTTCATTGTTTGTGTTGTAACTTTCTCATAAAAGTTCTGTTTGATGAATAGTTTACACCATTAGAAATATCTCTCCTAGATATTTTATTTGAGATGTAGAGACAAAGTGTGCCTTGGCACACACACTCTATTCTTGTGGTTTTGGCGTTGCTAAAAACTCTCTTAAGGGCCTATAAAACGCGTTGCAAAAAGATGACGTTCAAATGATATAAAATGTCGCAAAAAATCATTGATTTTCTGTTGTTGTTCACCCTCCAAATGACTTCACGCACACAAATTTCAACCTGTAGCCCATATTTACCATGCACATAAACAACACAAGGTAATTTTTTCTTCGTGCACTTTAGAACCACTATGTATCACTTCTTTGTCGCGCCAATAACTACGCACTACTTTTATGTCACACACCAATATCGACTATGCACAGTTTTTGTATCACGCGTTATACTCTACACGTTGCACCATGCCAGAGTTTAGTACGTCTCCACTGCACACCAAAACTCTACGTGCACCACTAACTAAGCTGTCGCGCGACAACATATATCCACATTGTGCGTGCACCAACAAAACTCCTCTGCTCTCTACCAACACTGCACACACCATGCACGTCATTATTATGTGTGTGCACACCACGCAATGATAAAATTTATCGTGCAGTCCTGTACACCAACATTTTTCCGCGTGGCACCGAAATTTAGTGTGCACACCGACACACTAACATGTTTTTGTGCGACATCGAAATTTAGCGCACACACCTGCACACTAACATTTTTCCGCGCCGCATTGAAAATTAGCACACACACCTGCACACTAATATCTTGTCGCACAGTGCCAAATTTTACCTATCACAAGATTTTCACTGCGCATCATGCATTTTTAGTGCGCCTGCCTATGCACAATCATTTTTATGCACATCAATTCCTCGTGAATTCCACTGCATAAATTGGAGCTTTTTCTTAACTTTTTCCCCAATTTACCATAGACATTCTACAACTATGAAATTCATTCAATTTCACCCCGATAACACTATTTCAACTTATGCAACAAAAAATCGTTGTGGGTTGACATTTCTGGAATGAATTTATCCAAAATCAATTCGCGAATTGAGAATTTTAACCACTAAACTCACTCCATCTATCATGGCTTCACTGTAACTTCAAATTCGACCCATTCTAGATCTGAATTTGCTAGAAAAGATATTAAATCAAGAATATCTCATCACTTGGCCGGATTTCTCCATTTTCTCATGAATTTAACAACAAAAATTGGGGCTTTTCCCCAATTCTGCCCAGTTGTTGTTACTTTTTACCATGGACGCTCTACAAAATGAAGTTTGGCCACTTCGAAATAAATCCTCTATGACATTTCGCTTCAACTCAATTTTCTCGGCCCATCCAGGCTCGGTGTTGAAAACTGAAGCTATGATACCATATTGTGACATCCCTAGCCATCCATGTCGAGCCACACTATGCCAAAGAACTCTTACTTCTCTCTCTGCGGAACATACTCTAACATACCCAGTATCCAACTGAGTTATGCCACATAAATGTTTTGAATTGCATGCAATTAAAATATACACAGACAGAACTCTTGCAGAAGCATTATATATAAAACGTAAACATACAAATACATATGTAAATACATGTATTCACACTAAAATAACATTAAACATATACATGCAGCATATACAGGGAATACCCATAAAAATAAACATAGTCATATCCACACATATGATAACCCATAAAAATAAGCACGTAAATAACAATGCAACATGTAAATTTATCCCACAATTGGCACTTATCTTGGTAAGAATGTCACCAACTACGTGTAGACCTTCCATGAACCTCCCAACCTTAGACCACACTATTGATCACTCTCAACAGTGAGTCACCCTCGAGTTGGGACTAAACTCCACCCAGGTAAAGGGGTTCCTAACCAGGCTAAAGGCTCATAGACAATAGGAAAGACTTTGTCTCAGGTGCCAACTCAAACTAACAACTTACAGTTCCTCATTCCCCACATGCCTATCCCACCCAAGGAAGTGTGTCCATTCTCTGCTTAACAGTCCTTCGACTACACCAATCCCTTTCCGGGCTTCAGCAACAGGTCAGACAGGAAATCTCAGAGCCATGTAGCTATAGTTTAGCACATTTAGGAAATAAATTCCCAACAATTCTCTCACCCAGAGAATTTCTCACCGGCCTGACAACCTGCCTCTTCAATATCCCATGGGCCTGACAACCCACTTCTTTAATCCATCTCCCAAGCTAACCAGCTACACGGACACAAAAATGGCTATGGATACAAGTTCAGATACAGTCATGAAGATACGAAGGATAGCTCAATGGGTGTGTGCATGCTCGTGGATGATTGACTGGATGACTAGATGATGGAAGCAATGATGGGAAGAATGATGAAAAAGATGAGATTATGAACTAAGTCCCCACAATATGTATGCATGTCCCCAACTTGACACTTGTCATGTTGAGAGATACTTTGGCCCACTTGTCCCCAACTTTAGAACTTAGGATAAAATAATTATCCATACTTTATATTTTAACAAATATTAACATAATATTCCTTTTTGTCTTAATCTCCCTAGCTTATCCCCTTTTCCTTAACTTTTATCCCTTCCCTTTCCCTAACTAGTGGATTTTATTACCCCATCTCTTTTATCGTGGTCGGTCTATGCACAATGATATATTTTATATTAATGTTGAGACATTTACAAAGGTAGGTGCACTAGCCTTTAACATCTAGGCTCTCCGACCTAATCTAAACATACAAATCCTAACTTATAATATCATCTCACCAACTTATAAAATGCCACATATACACAAAGGCTACCTGGCCTCAAAATCTCATGCACTTATGTTGGTGCGTGTGGTATCCTGGAATGTGAAAATTTCCTCATTTTACTGCGCAGTACATGCACGCACTATGCCATGAAATGTGCGTAAAAAATGATATCAAAACAACTCACTAGCTTAAGTACATTTTCATTTACATTACAATTGGGTTTGGCCTAGGGATATTACACCACCTAACTAGCTTGAAGAATGAAAATAGCACAAAGTAAAGCCTAATGTTTCCTTCCTTTCTTGAAATTTCATTGGCTGCCATATTTTCTATCCCCCTTTTGTAGATAATTTCAAAGTCATAACATAGTATATTTGTAACCCATTTTCATTGATCTTCTAAAGAAAGTTGTTGTCCCAATAAGTACTTCATACTATCATGATCTACTTTTACCTTGAAGTGTATTTCTATTAGGTAAGGGTTCCATTACTAAAATGAATGTAGTATGGCCAACACTTCATTCTCATAAATGGGTTTGAGTAAGTTCTTTCCTTTAAGATAGTGACTTTCAAAGGCAAGGGGACTTCCTTATTTCATTAAAACTACACCAATGGCATCCCATAAGGCATCACAATCCACAATAAATGGTTTTGTGAAGTCAAGTGTGGTTGGGACCAGAGTTCTACATGTAGCCTCCTTAAGTTTTTCAAAAAAATGGGTTACTTCTTGAGTCCAAGAAAATGCATCCCTTTTCAATAATGTTGTTAGAGGTGTTTCTATTTCACCATAGTTCTTATCAAACTTGTGGTCATATCCTATCTATCCTAAGAATTCTCTAAGGCTCTTCAAGGTTTTGGGAATCAACAATTCCAATATAGCTTTAATTTTGTTGGGGCCCACTTTGAATTCATCATGAGATACAATTTGACCCAAATATTCCATTTCTTATGCACTAAAGGAATATTTAGAAAGTTTTTCATAGATTTTTTGCTCCTCCAATAGTTTTAAGACCATGTCAACATGTTGCACATGATCTTCCTAAGATTTGTTGTAGATTTGTATATCATCAAAAAACAATAACATGAATTTTCTGAGGAAGGGATTGGGAATATATTTCACGAATATTGGAAATGTGGAATATGTATTACTAAGGCCAAACAACATCACCAAAAACTCATAATGACCTTCATTTGTTCTAAAGGTTGTTTTGAGGATGTATTCTTCCTTATTTCTAATATAACGATATCCTAAACAAAGATCCAACTTAGCAAAGAAAAGTGATACCTATAATTCATCTAATAATTCATTAGTGACATGATTAGTAAATTTATCTTTAATGGTTACCTTGTTGATCTCTCTATAATCACAACACATATGCCATGTACAATCCTTAAATTAAACCATCACTATCAGTAAAGAGAAAGCACTTTGTCTCTCTATAAGTGTTAGTGGCCACCCTTCTAGTAGCCATATTTTTACTATATACTTTTCTTGTCACACTGAAAGCATGCTCTAGGGATTCAGGATTGAAGAGACGAACCTCATGTCGAATGATATCCTTTAAAGTTCTTGTTGTAGCCTAGGTATACACCCATGTTTCTCCTCTCTCTTTTCCCTATGCTTTCATCAAATTTTCACATTCTAGTTGGTTAAGTCAGTTTCCCATTACTGAGTGACTTGGTTCTTATTCACTTATTTCCTGTTTAAGACTTTGTGCATTTTTGTTTATGTTTTTCCTAAAAGGATAAAATACATGTCGTATTTGGTTCGTAATGCTTGTTATCACGTTTTCCATTGATTGAGCTCACAACAGGTCAACCATTCCCTTTTATATGCACATGAAACACCTATGGACAAACGTAGCATTCAAAATGGACATTTTCAGGCTTGAATTGACAAAATGAATAGGGTTATGTTCAATGGTAAAGATCCAACAGGCCGATCAGATCAATAGCTCTCGTCCATTTAGGGGGTCCAGAATTGCACAGGGTTTAACGGAAGGCATTAGCAAAGTCACTCTACCACTTCAATGTTCAGGTGTCCAAAATTATCATTGTTTCGATCATTGAAGTCCCGAAATCCCAAAGTATTTAATATTAAACACAACTTAAGCTCAATTTAATTAGTGATAGGCACTAGCTAATCACTCCGTGAGATCACCACTTTGAGAGATTTTCATGCTTTACATCCAGAAATTCCCAAAGTCTCGAAGAGCTAAAAAGCTGAAGAGTTGAAGTCCCAAAGTCCCAAAGAGATGAAGAGATGAAGTCTTGAAGTCCCAAAGAGCTGAGGAGCCGAAGTCCTGAAGGACCGAAGACCCGAAGTCCTGATAAGCTAAAGTACCGAAGAGTCGAAGAGAGAAAGTCTTGAAAAGCTTATGTCCCAAATTTAATCTGGACCACTCATCAGTCATGAGACGTGGCAATAGATCATTCACTTCAGTGTTTTTCCTACGGGATATTTTCACATTTCACATTCAAAACTCCTGAAGACCGAAGTTCTGAAAACCCAAAGTGAATTTGGACCACTCATCAGCCATGACATGCGACAGCAGATCATTCACTTTGGAGTTTTTCCTCCATGATTTTTTAATGTTTCAAATTGGAAACTACTGAAGCCCAAAGTGTCGAAAACCCAAAGTAAATTTGGACCATCCATCAGCAGGGACATGCGGTAGTAGACCATTCGCTTCGTAGATTTCCCTTAGAGAGATTTTCATTCTTCACATTTGAAACTCCCGAAGCCCAAAGTACCAAAGCACATGGAAACCATCATTCATGACACGTGGCACACTCATCAGTCATGACATGTGGCACTCATCAGTCATGACACATGACACTCATTTCAGTTCATTTGGTTGTGACATTCGCCCATTTCCATGTGACTCGTGTCACTTATCTTTCCATGACACATCAACAGCTGTGACATCATATGATGTTAGGCCACCACGTCACTTCAAATATTTTACTCAAGGAGATTTTCATGCCCAACATTTGAAATTCCCAAAACCCGGACTTCGGAAGAGAATATGGACCATTCATCGATCACGACATGTGGCGACAGATCATTCACTTTGGAGATTTTCCTCTAGGATATTTTCATGCCCAACATCTGAAACTCTTGAAACTCGTACTTCTGAAGTGAATCTAGAACGTTCATCGACCACAACACCTGGCGACAAATCATTCACTTAAGATATTTTCCTCCAGGAGATTTTCATGCTTCACATTCAAAACAACCGAAGCCCGAAAGTATGAAGTGAATCTGGACCATTGATATCATCTTAACAAGACTTGTTGATCCTTGCAGCATGTAACTATCACCCAGATCACAGATCGTAATTGTTAGGTGATTTATATGTACTAAAAAAGACACTAAACTACCCTCAATTAAACTGTCAACCTGGGGTAAGTAAACTTTAGAAAAATATATGCCAAAGGTAAAGGGTTGGTAGGAGTATAATCTAACTAATGAAAGCAGCTATCTAAGGCTAATCTACTCAAGCAAACCTATCTAATGAACAAACCTTACTAAGAAAATTCAAACTATGTAACCTAAGTACTTTTGGGCCAAGGAATGATGGATAGTTCCTAAGAAAGTAAGTAAAAACCCTATTCAAAGCAAACTAGTTCATGACAATAAGAAAAGGTAAACTACTAAGCATATTAAGCAAATGATGAAAGCAAACTACCTTTAACTTGCCAAACTACATTCAATGAGAAACTACCCTATGAAAGAAAATAAATAAGCAAATAAACAAAAGCACCTATCTAACCTATTAAAGAAAATAGACAAGCAAGCAAAAGCACCTAACTAACCTATTAAAGAAAATAGACAAGCAAGCAAAAGCACCTAACTAACCTATTAAAACAAATAGACAAGAAAGAAAAAGCATAAAGCAAGAGACAAGTAAGCAAAGACTTGTCATTGAACAACTACCTAGCCTAATAGGCAAGTGAACTAAATGCCTAATGAAAAACTATTTCTCTTGCATGAAAGGAAGTTTAAATGCTCAATGCAATGCATGAAAGGAAATTTATTCTATTGAAAGCAAGAAAGACTATCAACTAAACTTATGAAAACAAGAAACTATCTCTTCTAATATATGAAAGAAAGAAACTATCTTTAATCTATGAAACACTCAAATGTAATGCTAGTGGTTGTGTGAATGCCTTCAATGGTGATGGATGATATCTCAATGACACTTGATAACAAATGACAGTTCTAATGGTATAAGCTCAATACTAATTTCAATGGCAAAATGAAAGGTGTGAAGTAAACAGTCCAATGAAAACTCAGCCATGATAAAAGTAATGTTAAATACCCTACATATTCATGTATAAACGATCAACATCATGATGAGATCATCATTATCTAATTAAGAAATTCAATTGCATCTTAATCTATGAAAGGAAATTGCGTGAAAGGAAACTATACTATGTCTAGTTTAATCATTCAAGCTATGATAAGAAAATGACTGAAAACATAAATTAAAAACATGATATTAAAAAGTGAATTGACAATTACATTTAACCAATAACTAAGAAAGTGAAATCTATCTAAAACTGAAGTAAGCAAGCTATGATTCAAAAACTAGAAGCAAATCTATCCATCCATCAATCTTTGTTAGAAGAAACTCAGATTAAAACTATGCTCTATTCTAATTAAAAATCTGTTCTAAGATTGGTTGTAAAAATATAAAAGAAAGCACAATTTATCATCTAACTACATGCGGGGTTAGTATAATGAGAGAGAGACCTTTTAATTGCACACGGAATTAGTAAAGAGACTTAGAGACTTGCAATCCTTTTATAATCTATAAAATCAACACATACTATCACAAATCATCATCTAACCTGCAAAAAGAAGTAAAATAGTGAGCTACAACAAACTAATTAATTAAATAAAAATATGCATGTACAACAAATAAAGAAAGAGCAATTAAATTAAGAAATGCATAAATCAACATGAAGAGAGTTATCAGACTGCTGGTGGGCCCCCCATCAAGTCATGGTCATTCTTTAAAATCACACCACAACCTCAGCAGGACAAATTCACCATAAAAATCCAAAAACACAGTTTTGGCACTATTCTGGCAATGTAAAACTAGAAACAGAGAAAAATCGTTTTTCTAGCAATTCTAATGCTTATGCTACTTAGTTCTTATACTTAACAAACATCTGACCACCTCAGTGGTATTTATAACATTTACAAACCAAGTGGTCGACCACAGGAGGGTCGAACTACCTCTATATTCGAAAAATTGCAATAAATGATGCTCTAACTGTCAAAAAGGAGTAAGCCAATAATCACCCTCTTAGGACAACTAGAGTCGAGTTGTCTTGAGCTTAGTAGTTGGAGGGGGCAATGAAAAACAAAACCCATGTGTTCGATTTTTCCACCATTGGCCGCCAATACCATAACCACCAACTTGCCTTGCGTTTTTTTGCAATACTGGGTGCCAGAACGAGTGCCGGATCAAGTACTGGAATGAGTGTTGGATTAAGTGGCGGACCAAGAAACATGGTGCATTTTTCCCTGTAATAGTAGAAAAACATGAATTAACTCTTGGAAACCATAAAATATGATAAGTTAAACTTGATTGAATCACAAAACACGAATTATACGTACCTGATGCCGATTATATCATTTTACCATAAAATTCTTCAAAAGGCTCCTTTGAAAGATAAAAATGCATATATACATATGGAAAAAAGTGTATAATAATGTTATGAATATGATCATATCTCGGGCCCATCATACCCCCACACCGACGATTTTGCAGGTCCCACTACAAACAAAAAGAAGTGATCCCTTGGAACTAGACTTGTTAAGGAGGGTCGGATTTAGAAGCCTCTACTTCTTGCTATGTAGGCTTATCCTTGTGCCTCTTATGTTTCTTTAATTCCAATCTTAGGCTACAGTTAGATTGGGTCATCCCATTGACCAACCGTTGAAGGGAGTTAACTTTTGCTTGAAGGACTGCATTGTCATGATGAAGGTGTGCATCTATTATCTTCCTCTCTTCTAATTGTTGGAGAAGCTAATGGTTTTCCCTTTGCAGCTCCTCTACAATTGGGGAAGAATCAATGATCTCCAAGGAAGGCTTAGGTCCTTTGAGAGATGTGGCCAATTTATCAAATTTAGGATCAAGTGTGGGCATGGGTGAAGTAGGTGTGATGGGAGATTGGAAAGGTGAGGTAGGTTCTGATTTCATTTTCCTTAGTGGCTCTAATCCATCTACAGAGACTTCTCTAGGTTTTTTATGAGGGCTCTCAAGGTCAGAGGATACTTGGATAGGATCCGAAGCAAGTGGAGGCTTTTCATAAGGCTTGGTTCTTATGTTCTAGGTACTCTTCCGAAAGGGTCCCTTACCAAATCGGTTGGCTCCTCTCTTGTTTGTGGGAATGATGGGAAAGTCTTGCTGCATTACTTCGTGGGGCTTCTTAGGTGTAGGATCAAGAGAAAATGAAGGCATTGGGGGGTCAACAATAGGCTTCTTTTGGTTTTTTTTCTTGGTCCTTTTCCCCGATGAAGAAGTAGGAATATCAACAAGCTTTTGGTATTGTTCCGACAAAGAGGGAGTTTGGAGTTTTTGGAGAGTGAGGCTTGGATGGAGAGATATTTTTTAGGCTAAGCGGCTTTTTGTTGGTCTTAACTGTCAAGTGAGGATTTGCAAATTGGTAGATAAAGGCATCCCAACTTTTCCCCTTCTTCTCTAGTTCGGTAAGAATGAGGAGTTTGATCAAACCATGGTGGAAGAGACTATTGTGGGGGTTGGTCACATTTTTCCTCACTTGAGAGGACATTTTCTCTAGGCTTTTAAGAAAATAAAAGGGAAAGTTCAAAGGTTTATTGAACAAAAAATGACCTAGCAATCTAAAGTGACAAGCTTTGAAGGTGGAGTATCTACCTTCTTATGTGATGCAGGAGCATCGTGCAAAGCCAAAGCACATGACTAAGCCAAAGAAATAGCTGGACATGTGAAGGAAGAAAAAGAGCATGTTTTAATAAGAACCATTTTGAATTTTGAACTTAAAAGGCATTAATGTAATAGTTAGGAATAAGGCATACTTTGCATTTATATCTTGGAGGTTCTAAACAGATCTTGAGCAATTGCTCTCATCTGTAGAATATTAAGGCATTTAAGTCTGTTAAATGTAAGAGTAGGTAGATATGAATGTTAGATTAGAAAATTATAGAACATAGGAGGGAAAATGGATATAGAGACCCTCACTCTTGTATTATTGTATCATTAGCATAGCACAGAAGAAGAGAGTTGTAGCAGAGAGTTAAAAAGAAGAATCCATGTACAGGAGCTTTGAATTAATATATGAAGCTTTGGATCAATTTTCATGGTGTCATGATGTTTTCTATTTATACATGGTGAATGGTATGTTCATGGTTGTTTATTCTCTCTGTTATGCATTTATTTTAATACTATGTGTATGTATGATTTCATATTGAATATTTGAAGTCTGAGAGAGAGAGAGAGAGAGAATGAGTTTCAATTGTTTCTCTTCCTGAGTAAGAGATGTTCCTGCAAGGAGTGCAGTGAAACGTCTGCAAGGTCTACGTTGACAAGGGTTATGAGTTTTATCTCAGAAAGCTCAAGAGAGATACCATTGTTCTCATTCCAGCAGAACTGCAGGTGAAGCACAGGAGCCATGAAAGGTGTGCGTAGGCTAGTCGAGGCCTTAAACTTATCAACTAAGGTTGAAAGATGAGGGACTGTTGTTGCAGAAGTTGCACAAAGTTGAAGAATAAAATACTTAGAAGTATTTGAAAGATCACTGCAAGGAGTGCATGCAGGAGTCCTTTGTGACTCAAATTTTGCAGATGAAATCTTAGGAGGGTCAGCACCTTTGAAAGTAATCAAAGGGAGATGGAGTGAAGTCACTTTGCAGAAGCCAAGTTCAGACAAGGAATACTGGTTTCTTTCATAGAAGTCTTCAAGGAAGGAATGAGCAGTTGAAATTCTCTGTGGAGAAATCCCGAAGCCACGAGGACTGTGGGATTTAGTGAAGCTGTAAAGAGGTTAAGTGTTGGATGAATCCACCCTTCGAGAGGTAAGATCAATGTGGACCGTTGATCACAGTAGTGGAGCTGCCTGGATCACTTCGGAAAATTAGAGTTTGTAAGTCCAGAGTGTAAGCCAAAATCCTTGGTCACTCTAACTCCCAGATCGTGAAAAGGATTGGGAAGTGTGGAATTTTGGGGTTTTGTTAATTCGAGATTTGGAATATAGGGAATCCTAATGACAAGGAGCCAGGAGCCTTTGCATCGAAAACCTTGAAGTTGTGAAACCCATAATATCCTTGAAGTGGAATTTCGGCATTTCAGGGATCGACGTTTCGGCATTCCCGTTGACAAGGATTCGGGGCACTTCACCTAAGAAACCTCGAAGTCATGAAACATGAAGTATTGGTGAAGTGGTGTTTCGACATTTTGGTGTTTCGGGGTTCAGGAACCCGAGAAGGCAGTGGTTTGGGATCGAGATTCTTGAACTTTCGGTACCCGAAAGCCCGAAATAGGATGGAAGGAAGAAGGCACCATTTCGAAATTCAGGATTTCAAAGTGGTAGGGGAATGATAGTTGAAGGCTTGTTCAAGTTTGAAAGCCAGGAAGAGTGACAGGTGGCAAGAGTCCACGTTAGAGATAGAAGACATTAGAGTGGAAAGGTGGCGTGTCTTTGCCAATAGGTAGAGTCAAACCTTGTTGACCATTTTAGGGTTTTGGAGGTTGAAGAGATGGGAGCCTTGCATCCTAATTCGCGAAGTCCGAAACTCCGAATCGGTGAAAAATTCCGTTGGAAGCCAGTCCTTTGCTGAACGCATCGGGGTTTGGCATTTCGATATTTTCAAAGACAAGAGGTTGGGGTTCTTTGTTCCGAAATTCCTGAAGTCGCGAAATGTGATATAGCTGTGGAGGAGGATGCGGCCAAAGGATTTTGGCAATTTGGCATTTCGGGTTTCGGAGGTTGACGAGACAAGAAACTTGACAACAGGAATCATGATATCGCGAAACCTGAAATCCTAATTTGGAAAAGGGTGCAATCATATTATTGAGGATAGGATATTTGAGTAATTTCTTGTGCTTGATCACATGGGGCATACTCATACGGACCTGTGGATACACCATCGTGGGTGTGAGGGATTCCCTGTGGGAGAAGTCAAAGAGTCAATCAAACTCAGGAGGGCAGATTTAGAACGATCCTGAGTGGATCTTGGCCTGAGCGTTCGGGGTCTGCGTCAAGTGGTATTAGAGAATAGAAAGAGTTATTTTCTTTCTGTAGCAGAGAAAAGAGGAACATTTTACAGCCATGCCATCGAGAATAAGAGATAGGCCAATGTCTGATCTAGCAGTGGAGAGAGAAATGCACGAACTACATGCCAGGATTGATGCCATGGAGATAGCACAAAGGTGCACAATCGACATTGGGGATATCAGTGAGGCAAAAAGTGAAAATGAAGCTAGACACGAAGAAGAAGTCGCAGTCGAAGATGCTGCAGACGAACACTTATTCAGGGTTGTTGCAAGGATAGGTACTAGAGCAAAAATGGACATTCTAGTGTATGAGGGAAACTTGGATGTTGAAGAGCTTCTAGACTGGATTAGAGCTCTAGATAAATACTTCAAATATGAGGATGTCGAGGAAGATAAAAAGGTCAAACATGTCATCACTAGACTTAAAGGGCATGCAACACTATGGTGGGATGAACTACAGGCTAATAGACGCTACAAAGGCAAGGAAAAAATCAAAAGTTGGGATAGAATGGTTGTGAAGATGAAAGACAAATTTATACCCAAGGATTATCAAATTACTCTGTTTTGGAGGATGCAGAATTTGAGACAAAAGATGATGTCTGTGAAAGAATACACTGAAGAGTTCTACAATATAAATATCAGAGCAGGTCATCAGGAAAGCGATGATGAAAAGGTTGTCAGGTACATGAATGGTTTGAGATATGACATTCAAGATGAGATGAGCATGATGACCCTTCGGAATGTAGAAGATGCTTATCAGATGGCTTTGAAAGCTGAGGAGAAGTTGAGCCGAAAATAAGGTCAAAGAGGACAAGGCAGAAGTCAAGCAAGAGGAAAAACAATTGCCCAAGACAGAACTCAGAAATGTAAAGAATAGGTGAAGAGACCTCAAACTCAAACTGAGAGAGGAGGAAGCTCACAGAGAGGGTAGTATACTAATAGAAATACTTTTCCTTGAACTAGAGGAAGAGGAAGAGGTCGAGGTGGTGAAGTGAAATGTTTTTTCTATTTGAAAAGCAGACATAAATCTTATGAGTGCCCAGACAGAAAGAAAGAAGGTAGTGAGACTCACATTTCCGAATCTCAAGGACAAAATGTTGAGGCAGAAGATGTTGAGGGCAGAAGATCCTTAATGATGAGTAAAGTTCTCTTAACGCCATAAAAGGATGTAGAGGACCCAACCTAATCTATGTAGAAATTTTGATACAAATTAATGTATTCTTGTGGATCTCTCGATCTAACAATTTCTGCCACTTGCTAAATACAAAATCGCTTATACTATTATTATTGCAAAAGCAATTAAACCATGATCACAACCATAATGCACAAAGTGAAATATCAATAACACACAACACAGAAGTTTTACCGGGAAAGTGTAAAGCTAAAAATTCCACTATCATAAATTACGTATATCATGAATCATCAAACAATCTCATACAAAAACTATAATCCAAGAGCTCTCGATACAATACAATCGTCTCACACTATCATACACAAATAAACAAATACCTATGCCAATTTCCGTGTCCAGATAGCCTGCCTCCTCTGCATAATCTCTGCAATCTAAATTCTCACAATGAATCGAATAAAAACAATTTCCTCGTTTTCACATTCTCATAAGCATATTCACTGCATGTGTGAAAAAATCACAATTGATAGCCAAACTATCCCTTTCACCTGTTATCTCAACTGGATCTCCATTGGAACTAACATGCATGTAGTTAACCATGGTGAATCTTCAGTTGCATGTGAGTTCACTGATTAACTAAACTCTCACTAGTGCATGTTTAGTTACAACTAGCACAACTGATCTTAACTCACTTAACTACACTTATAATTTTGTTACAATTCCAAATCACTCAGTTATGAATGAGATAATAGATTAATATTTATTATCTAATTTAATTAAGGGAAAAGTAAATTAGACACATGTTTCTTGTTGACTTTTCAATAGTCCCTCTCAACAAGAAAGAGATTATCCTTCACCCCAATCCTGTCTCTATGATATTCGAATTTTCTTCTGATGAGCGCCTTCGTCAGAATGTCCGCATCCTGATCTTCCGTAGGAATGTATTGAAGAAACATGATCTTCTACTGCACACAATCTATGAGATGATGATAACGGATATCTATATGCTTAGATCTATCATGAAACATAGGATTAATCGAGAGTTTAATGCAACTCTGATTATCATAATAAATCACTGTCGGATCTAAACGAGAACCAAACAAACCAACCAAGATCTTCCTCATCCAGATAGCCTCACATGCAGCTTAAATCACTGCCATGTATTCTGCTTCTGCTGAACTAAGTGCCATGAATCTCTGTTTCCTGCTGTACCAAGAAGCAACTGTAGATCCGATACTAAAGATCCCTCCTGATGTGTTATTTCTGTCCATTGGTCTGCCTGCCCAATCTGCATCCATGAAGCCATGCAACTTCACCTCATCCGTCTGTCTCTACCATAATCCATACTCAGATGTGCCCTTTAGATATCGCAGGACATGCTTACGCACCTTCCAAAAGAGTTTGGTAGGCTTAACCATCGCTTGAATTAGCTGGTTAACCGCATAGCAAATGTCCAGTATCATGTTCACTAAATACATTAGCGAACCCACTAACTGTTGATAGAGAGTAGCATCCACTACCTCTCCAGAAGTAGCATCCTCTTTCCTCCAGTTTCCTGGAAGAGGAGTATCCATGGGTTTGCATCCCTCCATGTGAAACTTACCCAGTATCTCCCTGGTATACTTGCCTTGAGACACAAAAATTTCACCATCTCGCTGCCATATTTCCAAACCAAGGAAATAATGAAGAAGGCCCAAATCCTTCATCTTGAACTCATTTGCAAGGTCCTCGTTGCATGAGCGTATCAGTTTCTCATTACAAGTCAATATTAAATCATAAACATAAAGAACAATGGTTAAAAGCTTACCCTCCACCACAATTTGGTATAGGTTTGCATCTGCTTCACTTTTGGTGAAGCCCAACCCGGTGAAATAGATGTCTATCCGAGTGTACCAAGC
>JASDQU010103301.1:107581-121215 GCA_032191745.1 Picea mariana | reverse complement strand
ATATATATATATATATATATATATATATATATATATATATATATATATATATATATATATATATATATATATATATATATATATATATATATATATATATATATATATATATATATATATATATATATATATATATATATATATATATATATATATATATATATATATATATGATTGAAGGAATGAGATGAATGCATGAGTAAGAGGGTAGTAAGAAAAAGAGTATGCTTGCATGGATTGAATAAGGGGATTGCAAGGAAATATGTATACGTGCCAAGCCTGAAAAATGAAATAGATCCATGGATGAACCTATATTAAAGGGTCTAAAATATCTTTATGGAATAATAACTTGAGGATGGTGTACTCCCTTCCTTAGAAAAGATCCAATATAAAAGTTGAAAGAGAAATGAGCAAGAAGTTCTCTGTTGTTATCATAGAAGGAAATATGATTATGCCTTTGAAAATTCTATGTAAATGATTGTGAAAAATCACGAGTGAAATGATATAATCATATATGAAAGTGAAACTATGAAGTGTGCTAGTGGTGGACACACACAATATGTTGGTGCATGTGGTTAAGTGCATTGTGAATGAAAACATAATAGAATAGTGTGCATGTTTGAGTGTATAATTTGAATGCATGCTTATATTCCTTATGGAATATTGGGTGGAACTATGAAATGCTGAAGTTGAGGTTGAATCAAGGTTGAGGTCATTTTAGATAGTATGGGATATGAAACATGAGAGTTTCATGTTGAAGAAGTTCCATGTGGAGGAATTGTATAAATACTATGTTTGGAGAACATAACCACAACCTCAATGAATGTTGGAAAAATAAGTAGTGGGTTGTAAGGCTTGTTTGTATAAGAATCCTTGTTATAGGAAAATTCCCCAGTGGAAAGGTGAATTCCCTCTTGGATCTTAGACCCCTATGACCAAGACAGAAAGGTGCTGACTTTGGATACTAATATTCCTTTAGAATAAGTTAAACTAATCAAAGAATAAAGGGAAGAAGGTATGAGTACCTTTTATGAAGTTTGTCCTTGCTCGATACGGGTTGATCTTGATATCCAAGCTCTTCAACAAACCCTGCAATCCAGTGAACAACAAAGACAAAACATATTTCCTATTCTACCTTAATTAGCTTCACACTAGATCTATCCAAAAGGAACAAGTCCATGAGAAATACACATAAACTTGGAGGAAACAGGCCAAGCAAATATATATTAATGAGAACAAAGAAAAGTAATTACAAATGTAGATGCAGATGTAGCAGCCTCACCAAGCTCTCCTTGTCCAACCCCTCGCTCAAAATCTCCACGATCAGAATGACAATACTTTCACTGATTATTCTCCTTTACATCTCATGAGATCATAAGTTTGGTATCTCTAAAATCCTCTATATGTCTTTTCACCATGAGGAGGCCTCCTTCTATAAGATTTGAGAGGCCCAGCCATCTTATAGATTCTTGGGATAGGTTGAGGATCTTTCTCCTTCAGTTGTGTATCCTCCCTAAGATCCAACCTTGACCTCAGATTCGAATCTAACTGATTTCAGAGATAAGGGGGATCTTTCCCCAATTTTCCTCAACAACCCAAGATTTCCTCAAACAGACTAGCGCTCCCCCAAAAGGGTGCACAAAGTGTTGAAACGCTCCCTCAAAGGGGGGCAGGGAGCGCTAGCACTCTCTGCTAGTGAGTGGGGGAGCGCTGCCCAAAATTTCCTCAAAAAATCCTAGCGCTCCCCCAGAAGGGTGTACAGAGTGCTACAACGCTCCCCCAAAGGAGGTTAGGGAGCGTTATCACTCCCTGACAGTGGGTAGGGGAGTGATGCCCTTCAAAATTCATTTTTAAGTGGGTTTTTCCATGGAAAAATCTTTGTACTATTGATCAAATGATTTCTCCTTCTTAATCCAGTCCTTGAAGGTGTCTTAAGTGTCCTTATGATGTCGTTAGAGACACAACATAGGCAATATGACAATATGATGTCTGTGACACTTGCAGCCAAAATGAAACAATTGCGACACTGGTGATGATGATAATAAGTCATCATTGGAGTAAGTAATTTTGATGTGTAACAGATTGCCCCCCAAAGTGTGAAGTCAAAAGATGGAAACTGATGACTGAAGTACTTTGTAGAATTTTTCGAGCAAGGGTATAGACGCGGAGAACTTGGTAGAAGTTGCACACAACCATCAACAAATATTATGACAAGTTTCAAACCCAAGGCAATCATACCTATGCTTGAGTGATAAATACTTTCAAGGTATGGCCGCCATAAGATACATTGTAGATCCATAATTATATTGACAAAAGGGTATAGCCACTGAAGATACAATGTGGATCTATACATCCATGACATGGACTGATCTTAGCCACGAAAAATACACAGTGGATCTACGAGACAACAAGACATAGCCATGGACCAATACAAAGTGGATCTATGTGACAGTATATGTGTCAATATTCAAGAAAAACTTCATCACAACCTGGGAAAAGTATATATCAGAGTGATCACTCAACCCAGAATCTTCTTACCGATCCCGATTTAATATGAATTTAACCATGTGAATAGATGTCCTGATGTCGAACATGGCAGAAACCACTTGATTACCGGTCAATGAGGTAAACTGTTAACAAGTGTTAGGGAAATCACCATTGATGTCAATGATTCCCAAGGTACCCTAGTACATGCCAGCGAATGTGAATAAAATGAGCTGAATTCTAACATTTGTGGAATCATCCGATCAGAGGTCAATTATGTAAACCCACTATCAAAATCGAGGAGGCCTTCCATTGAGGCATGCAGGTCCCAAGGTACTATCTAGTTTGAAACAAGGAATTTGTGATTGTTGACTTTCGAGGAAGATACTCCCCTTGAACACTGAGGCACAACAACATAAACATGACATGGACCAAAACACGCTGATGTAGTGGATACTGTGAATTTAGTTGGGTGACCCAAAGGAGTAAATAGAACTCAAAGGATTGATTCAGTGCAGAGGTTCAGCGGATTAATATGTATGAAAATACAAAGTGTCGTGTTCAAAGGTGACTGTAAGAGTGAATCGTGATGTTTTCAAAATATACTTGGCTTGCTTCCTTCAAATTTCCCCCCCCCATCCGGATAGACGAATACCTATTTTTGATTTAACGAGCTCGAGGAGGGTAACACATGCTCGATATAACTCACCTTCAATAAGTCCCTCTTCCTTTGTTTAACTAACTGGAATAAGTAAGGGTTCGGTCTCGTATGGGCCCTTCAATGTATGATTGTTTTAACGAGTCCAGAGAAGGTAAACTCGGTGATTTTTCATGTTTAGAGAGTCTGAAAAGAACTTAAAGACAACTCTAGGGTTGTCCTTTTTCATAATGTTAGTCTCATGAGGTTGAAAAAGAGATAAAGTACCACTCGAAAGATGCCCTTTCAAACCTTTTAATGAGTGTGAAAGGAGGCAAGATCACTCGACAATCTTTTCATTTTTAGAGAGTCTGAAAAGAGCTTAAAGGAGACTCCAGGGGGTCCTTTTTCGTATAACCTTTATGAGTATGAAAAAGTGATAAAAGTCTATTCGGTTACATTCTCATGTATTTTCGAGCGTGAGAAAGAAAAAATACTAAGCTCGGTATTGGTTTCATTTTTACACAAGCTTGAAACAAAATTAAACTATGCTTGTAAATCCCAGCGTAAATTCCAAAGGTTGGGATACCCATGGATGGTTGGTACTCTGCCCCCATCTTGAAAATATAGTGGCTTAATTCTAGAATGATAATCAAAGGCTGGAGACATACCCCCCCAAGCTTCAATCCATTCTCCGACTTTGAGGTTGTCACCAATTTTTGTACTAAATGGAGAAAAAGGATAAGGATGGATGAAATGAAGGTTCAAACACGATACCTAATGAAAGACTTGAATCGATGGGAGAGGTGACCATTTCATTTTTTAACAATCTTGACACAGGAAAATAACTATGCTCAAGGCTTTGGGTTCAATCCCCAGATTTTTGTTTCATTTTTTAACGCGATTGCTAACGAGAGGAAAACTATGCTCAAGGCTCTGTGTTCAATTCTTAGATTTTTGTTTCATTCTTTAACGATCTTGATAAAGAGAGAAAAATTATGCTCAAGACCTTTGTTTCATTTTTTAATGAGCTTTCCAAAGAGAAGAGAAACTATGCTCGTGGTTCCGGATTCAATCCCCAAATTTCTATTTCATTTTTTAGCGAGCTTTCCACAGAAAAGAAAAACTATGCTCATGGCTTTTGTTTCATTTTTTAACAATCTTGCCACAGAGAAGAAAAACTATGCTCGTTACCTCTACTTGATCATGGATTCCAAGAGGATAATGCTCTGGAAGGAATACATGTCAAGGGATAAAATTCAGACATGGCTTCCAAGAGATCTTCATTGGATGGAAGAACAATGCTCTGGAAGGAACACATGTCGAGGGACACGACAGGGGTGAGGAGATCAGGCTCCAATGGCCCTACCAAAGAGATCACCATGTCAACTATCGGATCTAAGTCATTGGAAGTTGAATTCATGGGAGACAACGCCATATAATTGACCTGTGGCAGGGGTGATACTGATTGCATATAAGACCCATTTAGGGAGCTCATTGGGTTGGTAATCAAGTCAGGACCAATGCATGAAAGTTGATCAATAACCACAATTCTTCCATCGTGAGGGAAATATATTAGACAAAAAAAGGTGGACACAATATCTTTCATGGCATAGACATAATCTCTCCCAAGGAGTAAATCGAAATCCAAGGGGTCATGGACTACCATAACATCAATAAAGACAGTTTTCCCTCCCAAAGTTACAGGAAACTGAGGAAGGACTCCTAAAGGGTGACCGGTTCTTCTGTTAAAACTGAATAGAGTCTGGGTAATTGGCACAAGCTAAGGATAACCCAAAGATTTCCAAGCAATAGAGGACAAAATACTAATGAACGAGCCTTCATCGATCAGCGCATGAGGAACGTCCCGACCACAAACCTGTACTGTAATCTAGAAAGGAATGTGAGAGGGAAGATGAGGTCCAGTTATCACACCCCAATCAAAAAGGATGGACGCATTACTTGGAGGGGGTTTCGTGGGAGAAGGAGGAGTTCCCCCTAGCACGGTAGATTATGTATCAATGAGAAAAACGTGGGCAATATCGGGTTTACTCTCTACAGAGAGAGTAGGATCGATTGATAACGACATCAAATCGACCACTTGGGTNAGGTAACCGGAACAAGCTGAGGATAACCCAAATATTGCCAAGCAATAGAGGAAAAAATATTAATGGATGAACCTTCATTTATCAACACATGAGGAACGTCCCAACCACAAATCTGTACCGTAATCTTGAAAGGAATGTGAGAGGGAAGACATGGTCCAGTTAGCACACCACAATAAAAAAGTATGGCCTCATTACTTGGAGGGTTTTTCACAGGAGAAGGAGGAATCCCCCCTAGCATGGTAGATTCTATACCAATGATAAAAACGTCGACAGAAATGGGTTTACTCTCTAGTGGGAGAGTAGGATTGATCGATAATGACATCAAATCGATCACTTGGATTTCATTCTCCAAGGGGAGAATGGGGTCGACAGGTGGAAATGGATCGACTGTTTAGGTTACACTCTCTAACGGGAGAGTGAGATCAATCGAAGATGGGATCAGATCAACCACTTTGTCAACTAGTTCAACTAAGGATGTGACCAGATTGATGACATGTTAAACCGAACTGACCGATGAAGGGACCGTAGCAACCACTTTGTCACTCGTTAGAGGAGGAGTGGGATTGACTAAGTTAGCACTCTTCAAATGAAGGGTGGGACTGACCAATGATGGGACTGGATCAGTCACTTAGGTTTCACTTTTCAGATGCAAAGTGGGGTTGATTAATGATGGAACTGAATCAACTACTTTGGTTAGTGATTCAACTGAGGATGAAACTTGATTGACCACCTAATCAACTAGACTGACCGGGGATGGAACCGGATTGACCATTCCATCAACAAATGACGGGTTGGCGAAAATCTTACTATAACTAGATGGGAGTTGAAGCTTTTCCAAAAGAGAAGAAGCCTTGTCCATACGAGGACAAAGGTGAGAATAATGATCACCTTCCCATAACATACAAGAAAAATTGGCAATTTTCTTCTTCTTACCAACCTGAACGTCACTAGTGAACGGGGCATCACCAGCATGACTAGCAGGGGCTGATGATGTGCAGGACCACATTTATAAGACCTTGGGAAGACCAAGGAAATCTCTCATAAAGTGGTCACCCTTACAAAGACTGCAAGGGAATTTGGGTTTCAGATTCTTCATTTTAATCTTATCGACCTCATCAACACTCCCAATACTATTAACAGTAGCGGGTTGCTTGAATCCAACATATGATGTAGTTGGAGGTTTGGTCCCTTTCTGGTTTTTCTTCTTCTCTTTCTGTTTCTTCTTCTTCTTATCAATCTGGCTACTCGCTTGAGAGATTTCACTAGGCGAAGAAGGAGAAATGGAAGGAGACCTGACAGGTGAAGAAGGATAAAGGTCAACATGAGATCGATGTGTGGGTGGTGTGCTTACATCTAAAGCACCTGCATTTGAGATCACCAGAGTGGAAAAAAACCATACTGGTAACCCAATTGTGAGACCTGGAAGGATCAAAGTAGTGATATAAGGAGGACAAATGTTTCCGTAAGAAGGAAAAAAAAAATCCCTTGGAAAAGGGGTTCCTTCATATGTCATTCTAGGAATTGACACCATAAAAAATAAATAACCAACCTATATTCTGCTAGGGAGAACAAACAACACAAGCTAACAATCTAGTAAGCAATCACGCAAACAAAACCTTCTCACAATGAGCACACTAGTTGGCGATGAAATCCAATGTCACAGGAACAAAGTAAGAAGGGGATGAGATAGAGTGGGTGCAAAAGTTACGTTGACAACCTGCTTAATGGACTTACACCCTGGTGCAAGCTTCCACACATAAACGTGGGTATACCCTCCAAGGAGCCTAAGTGATTTTGGCCAACATCGATTCCAGGTACTGTGAAGACTTTCCCCTCCACAGTCACATTGTGTAAATACCCTAAATAGATAGGCCACTAAGGTTACCAACTACAACAATGATTCCAGGGGAAACAATCGACAGTCTGATCCATGCGCAAGGGCAGGGTATCTAGCCCGAAATCAACTTAAAAGGATTCCACTCATCATTGTGGGTATACCTTCAAGCGACCACCATAATACATGCAATATCTACACCAAGAAAAACAAAGAAGGGTGAGTAACTCTGCTAGTCTCAATGCGACCTTAGGTTTGACCCTTGTGTGAGAAGGGCTTCCCAAGACAAAATGTAGAAATTGGATTTCATCACTCCCTAACATAAGATTCTATGTTTTTTTGCAGCTTTGGAAAGTTATCTTTCACACCTATTCCAAATCCCTACAACTAATCTGATGTAGGTTTGCTACCAAAAAATATAAAAATATCTAATCAGTTTTTAGTTTAGTGCTTTATTTTTAAGGTTGTTGTTACTCAAAAGGAAAATGGCGTGGACAATATGGTTTTTTGACTGAATCAAAAGTTATTCAAAGAGATGAATATGCAATCTTTTCATTTCGATGAAAGCTATGCTACGAGAAGAAGAAAACATTCATCATCCCAGATGCACAATGTCCCAAAATGCCAAAAAACATGCAATTCCACTACTTCAAATGCAAGCTAGTTTCACTACCCAAAAGAAAGAATGCATTTATCTTCTTTGCTTGATTAGGATGTATACAGAAATTAAATACAAAACCTTCAATGCTCCACTACTTTCAATCAAGAGAAAGAGTCCCATGCATATGCAAAAGACATGAAGCAAAAGGGATACAAACAAAGCATGCACTCAAGGCAATGAGGTATGAAAGAAAAAAAGTAAAAAATTGTTCTTACAAGAAAGAACACCATCAAGGATTCTACAACCAATCAAGCATTCAAGGAATACAATAAAATGCAGAGAAGAATCCAAGAAATGATAGGGAGAAAGAGAAATTACTCAAAACTATCCTGACCAAAAAGCAGATGGAAAAGTCAATTTCACATTTTTGAAAAAGGTTTCAAGCTCCAAGAAAGAAAATAGGGAGTGATAAGCATCAAAAACTGTCAAAAACCAATCCAAACAGCTTCACAAACCAACCACATACTCTGGGTAAAGATCTCTACAAAAATGGCTGCAAAAGACTGAGCAGAAGAAGGAAAAAACTCTCAAAAAAGAGACTAACGCTCCCCCAGAAGGGTGCACAGAGTGTTGCAACACTCCCTAGGACACTGTATGGGAGTGTTGGCGCTCTGGTATGGCCTAGGGGGGCTGTTGATGCTCCCCAGTGGATTCACCAATTTCTTTTACAAGAAAATCCCCCTACGGACAAGTGGATTTCCTCTTGGATAGTAGACCCCTATAACCAAGACAAAAAAGTGCTAATGTGGACACTGACATTCCTTTTCATGAAGCTAAAATATCCAAGGAAGAATAAGAAAGAAAGGTAAATACCTTTACCGACATTTTTCCTCGCTTAATCGAGGCTGATCTTGATCAATAAGTTCTTCAGAAGGTCCTGCAATACAATGAGCAACAACAACGAAACATACTTCCTATTCTACCATGATTAGCTTCATAATAGATCTATCAAAACAAACAAGTTCATGAAACATACACAAACTTAAAGGAAATAGGCCAAGCACATATTTATGTTAATGAAAACAAAGAAAAGTGCTTACAACCATAGATGTATATGCAACAGCTTCACCAAGATCTCTTTTTCTAGACTCTTTCTCAAATAATCTACCACCAGAATAACTATGCTTCACTGATATCTCCCTTATGATATCATAAGTTTGATGCCTCTAAACTGCGATGTGATTTTACCATGAGAAGTCCTCCTTATATAATGTTGGAGAGACTCGACCACCTTAGAGATTCTTGGGATAGGTTGAGGATATTTCTCCTTCAGTTGTGGATCCTCCCTAAGATCTAGCCTTGACCTCAGATTCAAATCCAACTGATTTCCAATATGAAGGGGATTTTTCCTTGATTTTCCTCAACAACCCAAAATTTTCTCAAACAGGCCAACGCTCCCCCAAAAGGGTGCATAGTTCGTTGTAAGGCTCCCCCAAAGGAGGGTACAAGGCATTGGCACTCCTTGATAGTGGGCAAGGGAGCACTGCCCAAAATTCCTTCAAAAAATCCCAAAAATCCCCCAGAATGGTGTCCTGAGTGTTGCAACTCTCCCCCAAAGAGGGGTAGGGAGCATTGGCACTCCCTGATAGTGGGTAGGGGAGCGCTACCCAAAATTCCTTCAAAAAATCCCAACACTCCCCCATAATGGTGTACTGAGTGTTGCAACACTCCCCCAAAGAGGGGTAGGGAGTTCTGGCACTCCCTGATAGTGGGTAGGGGAGCGTTGCCCTTCAAAAATCATTTTTAAGTGGTCTTTTCCATGGCAAATGCTTTTTACTCCTCATCAGATTATTTCTCCTTCTTAAACCAGTCTTTGAAGGTGTCTTAAGTGTACTTATGATGTCTTTAGAGACACAACATAGGGAATATGACAGTATGATGTCTATGACACTTGCGACACTTATAACGACAAAAATAGGTCATCATTGAAGTGAGTAATTTTGATGTGTAACACTCTTGTAGCCAGCTTCACTAACCAAGATTTCTTATGCTTGTTCTTGGAAAATGCAAACTTTCCACCATCTTAGGATCTATATAAATATGAATAGCTCCTAAATCAATTAAAATAGCAATGGTTTGCTTTTTGATCATACATTCCACTTCAATCATGTGTGATTGATACTCTTCTTGCTTGTTGTCCAGGGCTGCATAGATCCTTGGCACATTTCTTCCCATGTCCTCCACTATTTCAGCTTGCTATACATTGTGAACAATCCTCCCTTTTTCACCTCTGTGAGGAAAATATCTGAACATATGATCTCCTTTACAACCCCAACATTGAATAGGTTGTTTCCTTGGCCTTTGACCTCCTACCTCAATCGTTCTAGGATCTCTAGGAGTTTGTTGTCCCTGTGTATTATTTATGAAGAATGGTGGCTTAGTTCCCTTCTTCCTTTGATCCACCTTGAATTTTTTTTTGTCTTCCCAAGATTTTTGGAAAGTTGGCCTTGATTTGTTTTTATCATATAGCCACTTATCTCTCCTTATGGTCTCCTCCAATGTCTTGGGATCATCATACGGTATTTTGTCACTGATAAATGATGGCAATCCACTCAAATAAATTTGAATCTTAACTGTCTCATCCTTGATGAAAGAGACATACTCCAACAGTTATAGAAACGTTCTTTCATATTAATCTATTGTCATACTCCCAATCTTGAATTCAAAGAACTCTTTCATTTTCTTGTCATAGTATCTCTTAGTCAAGTATTTATTCTCAAAATACTTTTTGAATTCCCTCCAAGTAACACTTTTCTCTTTAATGTGTTGCACCTGCACAAGTTGATCCCACCACATGGATTCCTTTCCCTTGAGTTGATAGACGGAAATTATACCTTCTACATGAGAAGAATAATTATGCAATTGAAAATACTTTCTCATGCCCAACAACGATGTTTCTACATCTTCATCCTTCTTGTGCTCACCGTCAAATGTAGGAGGTTTTATTTTTTTCATTTCCCCTCGTAGCTCATCCACCCCAGACCTCTTATGCTTTCTAACAGGGGATGGACTTGATATGCTATGTGATATCTTATTTGAATTCCTTGGGGAGTGGTGGTGATGTCTACTAACACTTTTGGTTCTTCTTTTCTCATCAGAAGGTCTGTGACTTCCATATTTTCTTGAGCCACTCTCCTTGTCCTATTTCTTTTCTATTCTGCTCAAGCTCTGCAATAACTTCATGTTGAATTCATCCTGTTGTTCCTTGGATTTCATAATACTTACATTATCATCTTTATGGCTTGGGACATCTTTCTACAATTTTTTAATGGTCTCTTCCATATTCATGTTTTCATTCCTTTCATCTCCATGTCCATTGGAGTTTGTTCCTTCAATGCCCAAATGGACATCCATCCCTATAATCTCATCCTCATGACTGTAAGTTCCCTATGCCTCTTCCATTCCTATGGACTCTATGTTGAGCTTGATCGAATCTAGTTGTTGTTAACTCTGTAAAATGTGTAGTCAATGAAACTTTGTCAGGCTAACTATTTCAACAATTTTATGAAAATATGAACCATTTTGGTTCAATAATATATATATCAAAATTCTTTCTTATGATTTCCTGGAAATTTGAATCCCCGGATCAATCTTCTGGGTGGATAATTATTTCCCCTTTCCAACACCTTTTCAATGCCTTCTCCCATTCTCAATCCCGATTCTTGAGCAGAAAGTTATGGTTATTTTAAGATTGCCCATTAACGTTTCTGTTCACACTTCAACTAGGGTCAATTATGCATTCTGATTATGGATTTTTGCACCTAATCCTTTGAAATTTTCATAGGATTTCAATTGGGTCTCTTCATATACATATTATGGACACTCTGCCCAAGTTTCATCTCTTTTTGGGTTCTTGGATGCTAGTTACAGTCGACTAAAGTTCTAGGCCAAAATACCATATTGTAATTGGTATGCTACATGTACCTTATTTGTCATATTAAACATATTTAACATGCTTAGAAATTTAATTCATCTCTTGCAATGTCTTATATGGTTCAATATATTTCCATTGACTACTCTTGCACCTCAATCTGATTCTGGAGCAGAAAGTTATGGCTCTTTGAAGTAAGATGGGTCTTAAAATTTTCCCTTCATTGTTTGTGTTGTAACTTTCTCATAAAAGTTCTATTTGATGAATAGTTTACACCATTAGAAATCTCTCTCCTAGATATTTTATTTGATATGTAGAGACAAAGTGTGCCTTGGCACACACACTTTATTCTTGTGGTTTTGGCGTTGCTAAAAACGCTCTTAAGGGCCTAAAAAATGCATTGCAAAAAGATGATGTTCAAATGATATAAAACGTCACAAAAAATGATTGATTTTCTGTTGTTGTTAACCCTCCAAATGACTTTACGTGCACAAATTTCAAACTGTAGCCCATATTTACCATGTGCATAAACAACACAAGGTAAATTTTGCTTCATGCACTTTAGAACCACTGTGTATCACTTCTCTGTCGCGCCAATAACTGCGCACTACTTTTATGTCGCACACCAATATCCACTACGCACAGTTTTTGTATCACGCGTTATACTCTACATGTTTCACGATGCCAGAGTTTAGTACGTCTCCAATGTGCACCAAAACTCTACGTGCACCACTAACTAAACTGTCGCGTGACAACATATATCCACATTGTGCGCGCACCAACAAAACTCCTCTGCACTCTACCAACATTGCACACACCACACACGTCATTATTATGTGTGTGCACACCACGCAATGATAAAATTTATTGTGCGGTCTTGTACACCAACATTTTTCCACGTGGCACCAAAATTTAGTGCGCACACCCACACACTAACATGTTTTTGTGCGACACTGAAATTTAGAGCATAGACCTGCACACTAACATTTTTCTGCGCAACATTGAAAATTAGCACACACACCTGCACACTAATATCTTGTCGCACAGTGCCAAATTTTACCTATCACAAGCTTTTCACTGCGCATCATGCATTTTTAGTGTGCCCGCCTATGCACATTCATTTTTATGCACATCAATTCCTCTTGAATTCCACTGCATAAATTGGAGCTTTTTCTTAACGTTTTCCCCAATTTACCATAGACATTCTGCAACTATGAAATTCGTTCAATTTCACCCCGATAACACTAGTTCAACTTATGCAACAAAAAATCATTGTGGGTTGACATTTCTGGAATGAATTTATCCAAAATCAATTCATGAATTGAGAATTTTAACCACTAAACTCACTCCATCTATCATGGCTTCACTGTAACTTCAAATTCGACCCATTCTAGATCTGAATTTGCTAGAAAATATATTAAATCAAGAATATCTCATCACTTGGCCAAATTTCTCCATTTTCTCATGAATTTAACAACAAATATTGGGGCTTTTCCCCAATTCTGCCCAGTTGTTGTTACTTTTTACCATGGACGCTCTACAAACTGAAGTTTGGCCACTTCGAAATAAATCCTCTGTGACATTTCGCTTCAACTCAATTTTCTCGGCCCATCCAGGCTCAGTGTTGAAAATTGAAGCTATGATACCATATTGTGACATCCCTAGCCATCCATGTTGATCCACACTATGCCAAAGAACTCTTACTGCTCTCTCTGCGGAACATACTGTAACATACCCAGTATCCAACTGAGTTATGCCACATAAATTTTTCGAACTACATGAAATTAAAATATACACAGATAGAACTCTTGCAGAAGCATTATATATAAAACGCAAACATACAAATACATATGTAAATACATGTATTCACACTAAAATAACATTAAACATATACATGCAGCATATACAGGGAATACGCATAAAAATAAACATAGTTATATCCACACATATGATAACCCATAAAAATAAGCACGTAAATAACAATGCAACATGTAAATTTATCGCACAATTGGCACTTATCTTGGTAAGAATGTCACCAA
>JASDQU010103301.1:95699-107561 GCA_032191745.1 Picea mariana | reverse complement strand
AAAAATAAACATAGTTATATCCACACATATGATAACCCATAAAAATAAGCACGTAAATAACAATGCAACATGTAAATTTATCGCACAATTGGCACTTATCTTGGTAAGAATGTCACCAACTACGTGTAAACCTTCCATGAACCTTCCAACCTTAGGCCACACTGTTGATCACTCTCAATAGTGAGTCACCCTCGAGTTGGGACTAAACTCCACCCGGGTAAAGGGGTTCCTAACCAGGCTAAAGGCTCATAGACAACAGGAAAGACTTTGTCTCAGGTGCCAAATCAAGCTAACAACTTACAGTTCATCATTCCCCACATGCCTATCCCACCCAAGGAAGTGTGCCCATTCTCTGCTCAACAGTCCTTCGACTACCCCACTCCCTTTTTGGGCTTCAACAACAGGTCAGACAGGAAGTCTCAGAGCCCTGTAGCTATAGTTTAGCACCTTTAGGAAATAAATTCCCAACAATTCTCTCACCCAGAGAATTTCTCACCGGCTTGACAACCTGCCTCTTCAATATCCCATGGGCCTAACAACCCACTTCTTTAATCCATCTCCCAAGCTAACCAGCTACACGGACACAAAAATGGCTATGGATACAAGTTCAGGTATAGTCATGAAGATACGAAGGATAGCTCAATGGGTGTGTGCATGCTCATGGATGATTGAATGGATGACTAGATGATGGAAGGAATGATGGGAAGAATGATGAAAAAAGATGGGAAAATGAACTAAGTCCCCACAATATGTATGCATGTCCCCAACTTGACACTTGTCATGTTGAGAGATACTTTGGCCCACTTGTCCCCAACTTTAGAACTTAGGATAAAATAACTATCCATACTTTATATTTTAACAAATATTAACATAATATTCCTTTTTGTCTTAATCTCCCTAGCTTAACTTTTATCCCTTCCCTTTCCCTAACTAGTGGATTCAATTCTTCCATCTCTTTTATCGTGGTCGATCTATGCACAATGATGTATTTTATATTAATGTTGAGACATTTACAAAGGTAGGTGCACTAGCCTTTAACATCTAGGCTCTCCGGCCTAATCTAAACATACAAATCCTAGCTTATAATATCATCTCACCAGCTTATAAAACGCCACATATACACAAAGGCTACCTGGCCTCAAAATCTCATGCACTTATGTTGGTGCATGTGGTATCCTGGAATGTGAAAATTTCCTCATTTTACTGCGCAGAACATGCACGCACTATGCCATGAAATGTGTGTACAAAATGATATCAAAACAGCTAGCCAGCTTAAGTACATTTTCATTTACATTACAAT
This sequence comes from Picea mariana, assembly GCA_032191745.1. Lineage (NCBI taxonomy): Eukaryota > Viridiplantae > Streptophyta > Pinopsida > Pinales > Pinaceae > Picea > Picea mariana. The sequence continues at coordinate 106,261 of JASDQU010103301.1, read as the reverse complement.
TGGGTTTGGCCTAGGGATATTACACCACCTAAATAGCTTGTAGAATGAAAATAGCACAAAGTAAAGCCTAATGTTTCCTTCCTTTCTTGAAATTTCATTGGCTGCCATATTTTCTATCCCCCTTTTGTAGATAATTTCAAAGTCATAACATAGTATATTTGTAACCCATTTTCATTGATCTTCTAAATAAAGTTGTTGTTCCAATAAGTACTTCATACTATCATGATCTACTTTTACCTTGAAGTGTATTCCTATTAGGTAAGGGTTCCATTACTAAAATGAATGTAGTATGGCCAACACTTCATTCTCATAAATGGGTTTGAATAAGTTCTTTCCTTTAAGATAGTGACTTTCAAAGGCAAGGGGCCTTCCTTCTTTCATTAAAACTACACCAATGGCATCCCATAAGGCATCACAATCCACAATAAATGGTTTTGTGAAGTCAAGTGTGGTTGGGACCAGAGTTCTACATGTAGCCTCCTTAAGTTTTTCAAAAAAATGGGTTGCTTCTTGAGTCCAAAAAAATGCATCCCTTTTCAATAATGTTGTTAGAGGTGTTTCTATTTCACCATAGTTCTTATCAAACTTGTGGTCATATCCTATCTATCCTAAGAATTCTCTAAGGCTCTTCAAGGTTTTGGGAATCAACAATTCCAATATAGCTTTAATTTTGTTGGGGCCCACTTTGAATTCATCATGAGATACAATTTGACCCAAATATTCCATTTCTTATGCACTAAAGGAATATTCAGAAAGGTTTTCATAGATTTTTTGCTCCTCCAATAGTTTTAAGACCATTTCAACATGTTACACATGATCTTCCTAATATTTGTTGTAGATTTGTATATCATCAAAAAATAGTAACATGAATTTTCTGAGGAAGGGATTGGGAATATATTTCACGAATATTGGAAATGTGGAATATCTATTACTAAGGCCAAACAACATCACCAAAAACTCATAATGAACTTCATTTGTTCTAAAGGTTGTTTTGAGGATGTATTCTTCCTTATTTCTAATATAACGATATCCTAAACAAAGATCCAACTTAGCAAAGAAAAGTGATACCTGTAATTCATCTAATAATTCATTAGTTACATGATTAGTAAATTTATCTTTAATGGTTACCTTGTTGATCTCTCTATAATCACAACACATATGTCATGTACAATCCTTAAATTAAACCATCACTATCAGTAAAGAGAAAGCACTTTGTCTCTCTATAAGTGTTAGTGGCCACCCTTCTAGTAGCCATATTTTTACTATATACTTTCCTTGTCACATTGAAAGCATGCTCTAGGGATTCAGGATTGAAGAGACGAACCTCATGTCGAATGATATCCTTTAAAGTTCTTATTGTAGCCTAGGTATACACCACTGTTTCTCCTCTCTCTTTTCCCTATGCCTTCATCAAATTTTCACCTTCTGGTTGGTTAAGTCAATTTTCGATTACTGAGTGACTTGGTTCTTATTCACTTATTTCCTGTTTAAGTCTTTGTGCATTTTTGTTTCTATTTTTCCTAAAAGGATAAAATACATGTCGTATTTGGTTCGTAATTCTTGTTATCATGTTTTCCATTGATTGAGCTCACAACAGGTCAACCATTCCCTTTTATATGCACATGAAACACCCATGGAAAAACATAGCATTCAAAATGGTCATTTTCGGGCCTGAATTGACAAAATGAATAGGTTATGTTCAATGGTAAATATCCAACAGGTCGATCAGATCAATATCTCTCGTCCATTCGGGGGGTCCAGAATTGCGTGGGGTTTAACGAAAGGCATTAGCAAAGTCACTCTACCACTTCGACATTCGGGTGTCCAAACTTATCATTGTTTCGATCGTTGAAGTCCCAAAATCCTGAAGTATTTAATATTAAACACAACTTAAGATCGATTTAATTAGTGATAAGCACTAGCTAATCACTCCGTGAGATCATCACTTTGAGAGATTTTCATGCTTTACATCTAGAAATTCCCAAAGTATCGAAGAGCTAAAAAGATGAAGAGTTGAAGTCCCAAAGTCCCAAAGAGATGAAGAGTTGAAGTCCTGAAGTCCCAAAGAGCCGAGGAGCTGAAGTCCTGAAGGACCGAAGACCCAAAGTCCTGAAGAGATAAAGTACCAAAGAGCCGAAGAGCGGAATTCTTGAAAATATTATGTCCTAAATTTAATCTGGACCACTCATCAGTCATGAGACGTGGCAATAGATCATTCACTTCGGTGTTTTTCCTCTGGGATCTTTTCATGTTTCACATCCAAAACTCCCGAAGACCAAAGTTCTGAAAACCCAAAGTGAATTTGGACCACTCATCAGTCATGACATGCGACAATAGATCATTCACTTCGGAGTTTTTCCTCCATGATTTTTTCATGTTTCAAATTTGAAACTACTGAAGCCCAAAGTGTCGAAAACCAAAAGTAAATCTAGACCATCCATCAGCAGGGACATGCGGTAGCAGACCATTCACTTCGTAGATTTCCCTCCGAGAGATTTTCATTCTTCACATTTGAAACTCCCGAAGACCAAAGTGCCAAATCACGTGGAAACCATCAGTCATGACACGTGGAACACTCATCAGTCATGACACGTGGCACTCATCAGTCATGACACATGACACTCATTCTAGTTCATTTGGTTGTGACATTCGCCCATTTCCATGTGACTCGTGTCACTTATCTTTCCATGACACATCAGTAGCTGTGACATCATATGATGTTAGGCCACCACATCACTTCAAAGATTTTCCTCCAAGAGATTTTCATGCCCAACATTTGAAATTCCCAAAACCCAGACTTTGGAAGAGAATATGGACTATTCATCATTCACGACATGTGGCGACAGATCATTCACTTTGGAGAATTTCCTCTAGGATATTTTCATGCCCAACATCTAAAACTCCTGAAACCCAGACTTCCGAAGTGAATCTAGACCGTTCATCGACCACAACACATGGTGACAGATCATTCACTTAAGATATTTTCCTCCAGGAGATTTTCTTGCTTCACATTGAAAACAATCGAAGCCCGAAAGTATGAAGTGAATCTGGACCATTGATATCATCTTAACAAGACCCGTCGATCCTTGTAGCAGGTAACTATCACCCATATCATAGATCGTAATTGTTAGGTGATTTATATGTACTAAAAAAGACACTAAACTACCCTCAATTAAATTGTCAACCCGGGGTAAGTAAACTTTAGCAAAATATATGCCAAAGGTAAAGGGTTGGTAGGAGTATAATCTAACTAATGAAAACAGCTATCTAAGGCTAATCTACTCAAGAAAACCTATCTAATGAACAAACCTTACTAAGCAAATTGAAACTACGTAACCTAAGTACTTTTGGGCCAAGGACTGATGGATAGTTCCTAAGAAAGTAAGTAAAAACCCTATTCAAAGAAAACTAGTTCATGACAATAAGAAAAGGTAAACTACTAAGCATACTAAGCAAATGATGAAAGCAAACTACCTTTAACTTGCCAAACTACATTCAATGAGCAACTACCCTATGAAAGAAAATAAATAAGCAAGTAAACAAAAGCACCTATCTAACCTATTAAAGAAAATAGACAAGAAAGCAAAAGCACCTAACTAACCTATTGAAACAAATAGACAAGCAAGAAAAAACATAAAGCAAAAGACAAGTAAGAAAAGACTTGTCATTGACCAACTACCTAGCCTGAGAGGCAAGTGAACTAAATGCCTAATGCAAAACTATTTCTATTGCATGAAAGGAAGTTTAAATGCTCAATGCAATGCATGAAAGAAAATTTATTCTATTGAAAGCAAGAAAGACTATCACCTAAACTTATGAAAACAAGAAACTATCTCTTCTAATCTATGAAAGCAAGAAACTATCTTTAATCTATGAAACACTCAAATGTAATGCTGGTGGTTGTGTGAATGCCTTCAGTGGTGATGGATGATATCTCAATGACACTTATAACAAACGAAAATTCTAATGGTATAAGCTCAATACTAATTTCAATGGCAAAATGAAAGGTGTGAATTAAACAGTCCAATGAAAACTTAGCCATGATAAAAGTAATGTTAAATACCCTACATATTCATGTATCAACCATCAACATCATGATGAGATCATCATTATCTAATTAATAAATTCAATTGCATCTTAATCTATGAAAGGAAGTTGCGTGAAAGGAAACTATACTATGTCTATTTTAATCATTCAAGCTATGATAAGAAAATGACTGAAAACAGAAATTAAAAACATGATATTAAAAAGTGAATTGACAATTACATTTAACCAATAACTAAGAAAGTGAAATCTATCTAAAACTGAAGTAAGCAAGCTATGATTCAAAAACTAGAAGCAAATCTATCCATCCATCAATCTTTGTCAGAAGAAACTCAGATTAAAACTATGTTCTGTTCTAATTAAAAATCTGTTCTAAGCTTGACTGTAAAAATATAAAAGAAAGCACAATTTATCATCTAACTACATGCAGGGTTAGTATAATGAGAGAGAGACCTTTTAATTGCACACAGAATTAGTAAAGAGACTTAGAGACTTGCAATCCTTTTCTAATCTATAAAATCAACACATACTATCACAAATCATCATCTAACCTGCAAAAAGAAGTAAAATAGTGAGCTACAACAAACTAGTTAATTAAATAAAAATATGCGTGTACAACAAATAAAGAAAGAGAAATTAAATTAAGAAATGAATAAATCAACATGAAGAGAGTTTTACTACTGGTGGGCCCCCCAGCAAGTCATGGTCATTCTCTAAAATCACACCACGACCTCAGTAGGCCAAATTCACCATAAAAATCCAAAAACACAGTTTTGGCACTATTCTGGCAATGTAAAACTAGAAACATAGCAAAATCATTTTTCTGGCAATTCCAATGCTTATGCTACTTAGATCTTCTACTTAACAAACATCTGACCACCTCAGTGGTATTTATAACATTTACAAACCAAGTGGTCGACGAAAGGAGGGTCGAACTACCTCTATATTCGGAAAATTGCAATAAATGATGCTCTAACTATCAAAAAGAAGTAAGCCAATAATCACCCTCTTTGGACAACTGAAATCGAGTTGTCTTGAGCTTAGTAGTTGGAGGGGGCAATGACAAACAAAACCCATGTGCTCGATTTGTCCACCATTGGCCACCAATACCATAAGCACCAACTTGCCTTGCGTTTTTGTGCAATACTGGGTGCCAGAACGAGTGTCATATCAAGTACCGGAACGAGTGCTGGATTAAGTGGTGGACCAAGAAACATGGTGCGTTTTTCCCTGTAATAGCAGAAAAACATGAATTAACTATTGGAAACCATAAAATATGATAAGTTAAACTTGATTGAATCACAAAACACGAATTATACATACCTCATGCCGATTATATCATTTTACCATAAAATTCTTCAAAAATCTCCTTTGAAAGATAAAAACGCATATATACATATGGAAAAAAGTGTATAATAATGTTATGAAGATGATCATATCTCGGGCCCAACATACCCCCACACCAACGATTTTTCAGGTCCCACTACAAACAAAAAGAAGTCATCCCTTGGAACTAGGCTTGTTGAGGAGGGTCGGATTTAGAAGCCTCTCCTTCTTGCTATGTAGGCTTATCCTTGTGCCTCTTATGTTTCTTTAATTGTAATCTTAAGCTGCAGTTAGATTGGGTCATCCCATCGACCAACCGTTGAAGGGAGTTAACGTTTGCTTGAAGGACTGCATTGTCATGATGAAGGTGTGCATCTATTATCTTCCTCTCTTCTAATTGTTGGAGAAGATGATGGTTTTCCCTTTACAGCTCCTCTATAGTTGGGGCAGAATCAATGATCTCCGAGGAAGGCTTAGGTCCTTTGAGAGATGTGGTCAATTTATCAAATTTAGGATCAAGAGTGGGCATGGGTGAAGTAGGTGTGATGGGAGATCGAAAAGGTGAGGTAGGTTCTAATTTCATTTTCCTTAGTGGCTCTAATCCATCTGCAAAGACTTAACTAGGTTTGTTATGAGGGCTCCCAAGGTTAGAGGATACTTGGATAGGATCCGAAGCAAGTGGAGGCTTTTCATAAGGTTTGGTTCTTATGTTCCAGGTACTCTTTTGAAAGGGTCCCTTACCAAATCGGTTGGCTCCTCTCTTGTTTGTGGGAATGATGGGAAAGTCTTGTTGCATTACTTTGTGGGGCTTCTTAGGTGTAGGATCAAGAGAAAATGAAGGCATTGGGGGGTCAACAATAGGCTTCTTTTGGTYTTTGTTCTTGGTCTTTTTCCCCGATGAAGAAGTAGGAATATCAACAAGCTTTTGGTATTGTTCCGGCAAAGAGGGAGTTTGTGCAAGGGAGTTTGGAGTTTTTGAAGAGTGAGGCTTGGATGGAGAGATAGTTTTTAGGCTAAGTGGCTTTTTGTTGGTCTTAACTGTCAAGTGAGGATTTGCAAATTGGTAAATAAAGGCATCCAAACTTTTCCCCTTCTTCTCTAGTTCAGTAAGAATAAGGAGTTTGATCAAACCATGGTGGAAGAGACTATTGTGGGGGTTGGTCACATTTTTCCTCACTTGAGAGGACATTTTCTCTAGGCTTTTAAGAAAATAAAAGGGAAAGTTCAAAGGTTTATTGAATAGAAAATGAGCTAGCAATCTAAAGTGACAAGCTTTGAAGGTGGAGTATCTACCTTCACATGTGATGCAGGAGCATCGTGCAAAGCCAAAGCACGCGACTAAGCCAAAGAAATAGCTAGACATGCGGAGGAAGAAAAAGAGCATGTTTTCATAAGAACCATTTTGAATTTTGAACTTAAAAGGCATTAATGTAATAGTTAGGAAGAAGGCATACTTTGCATTTATATCTTGGAGGTTGTAAACAGATCTTGAGCAATTGCTCTCATCTGTAGAATATTAAGGCATTTAAGTCTGTTAAATGTAAGAGTAGGTAGATATGAATGTTAGATTAGACAATTATAGAACATAGCAGGGAAAATGGATATAGACACCCTCACTCTTGTATTATTGTATCATTAGCATAGCATAGAAGAAGAGAGTTGTAGCAGAGAATTAAAAAGAAGAATCCATGTACAAGAGCTTTGAATTAATATATGAAGCTTTGGATCAGATTTCATGGTGTCATGATGTTTTTTGTTTATACATGGTGAATGGTATGTTCATGGTTGTTTATTCTCTCTGTTATGCATTTATTTTAATACTATGTGTATGTATGATTTCATATTGAATGTTTGAAGTCTGAGAGAGAGAGAGAGAGAATGAGTTTCAATTGTTTCTCTTCCCGAGTAAGAGAAGTTCCTGCAAGGAGTGCAGTGAAACGTCTGCAAGGTCTACGTTGACAAGGGTTCTGAGTTTTATCTCAAAAAGCTCAAAAGAGATATCGTTGTTCTCATTCAAGCAGAAGTGCAAGTGAAGCATAGGAGCCATGGAAGGTGTGTGCAGGATAGTCGAGGCCTTAAACTTATCAACTAAGGTTGAAAGGTAAGGGATTGTTGTTGCAAAAGTTGCACAAAATCAACGAATCAAATACTTAGAAGTATTTGAAAGATTGTTGCAAGGAGTGTGTGCAGGAGTCCTTTGTGACTCAAAGTTTGCAGATGAAAGCTCAAGAGGGTCATCACCTTTGAAAGTACTCAAAGGGAGACAGAGTGAAGTTGCTTTGCAGAAGCCAAGTTCAGACAGGGAATACTAGTTTCTTTCATAGAAGTCTTCAAGGAAGGAACGATCAGTTGAAATACTTTGTGGAGAACTCCCAATGTCACGAGGACCGTGGGATTCAGTGAAGCTGTAAAGAGGTTAAGCGTTGGATGAATCCACCCTTTGAGAGGTAAGATCAACGTGGACCGTTGATCACAGTAGTGGAGCTGCCAGAATCACTTTGGCAAATCAGAGTTTGTAATTCCAGAGTGTAAGCCAAAATCCTTGGTCACTCTAACTCCCGGATCATGAAAAGGATTGGGAAGTGTGGAATTTTGGGGTTTTGGTAATTTGAGATTTGGAATACAGGGAATCCTAATGACAAGGAGCTAGGAGCCTTTGCATTGAAAACCTTGAAGTTGCGAAACCCATAATATCCTTGAAGTGGCATTTCATCATTTCAGGGATCGACATTTTGGCATTCCCGTTGACAAGGATTCGGGGCACTTCACCTAAGAAACCTCGAAGTCATGAAATGTAAAGTATTGGTGAAGTGGTGTTTTGACATTTCGGTGTTTCGGGGTTCGGGAACCCGAGAAGGTAGTGGTTTGGGATCGAGATTCTTGAACTTCTGGTACCTGGAAGCCCGAAATAGCATGGAAGGAAGAAGGCACCATTTCAAAATTCGGGATTTCAAAGTGGTAGGGGAACAATAGTTGAAGGCTTGTTCAAGTTCGAAATCTGAGAAGAGTGACAGGTGGCGAGATTCCACGTCAGAGATAGAAGACATTGAAGTGGAAAGGTGGTGTGTCTTCGTCAATAGGTAGAGTCAAATCTTGTTGACCATTTCGAGGTTTTGGAGGTTGAAGAGATGGGAGCCTTGCATCCGGATTTGCGAAGTCACGAAGTTCGAAACTCCGAATCGGTGAAAAATTCCGTTGGAAGCCAGTCCTTTTCTGAACGCATCGAGGTTTGGCATTTCGGTATTTTCGAAGACAAGAGGTCGGGGTTCTTTGTTCTAGAATTATTGAAGTCATGAAACGTGATACAACTGTGGAGGAGGATGCGGCCAAAGGATTTCAACAATTCGACATTTTAGGTTTTGGAGGTTGACGAGACAAGAAACTCGACGACAAGAATCACGATATCGCAAAACCTGAAATCTTGATTTGGAAAAGGGCACAATCATATTATTGAGGATATGAGATTTGAGTAATGTCTTGTGCTTGATCACATGGGGCATACTCATAAGTACCTGTGGATACACCATCGTGGGTGTGATGGATTCCCTGTGGGGGAAGTCAAAGAGTCAATCAAACTCAGGAGGGAAGATTTAGAACGATCTTGAGTGGATCTTGGCCTGAGGGTTCGGGGTCTGTGTCAAGTGGTATTAGAGCATAGAAAGAGTTCTTTGCTTTCTGTAGCAGAGAAAAGAGGAACATTTTACAGCCATGCCATCAAGAATAAGAGATAGGCCAATGCCTGATCTAGCAGTGGAGAGGGAAATGCACAAACTACATGCCAGGCTTGATGCCATGGAGATAGCACAGAGGTGCAAAGTCGACGTTGGGGATATCAGTGAGGCCAAAAGTGAAAATGAAGCTGGACATGAAGAAGAGGTTGTAGTCGAAGATGCTGCAGACAAATGCTTATTCAAGGTTGTAAGGATAGGTGCTAGAGCAAAAATGGACATTCCAGTGTATGAGGGAAACCTGGATGTTGAAGAGCTTCTAGACTATATTAGAGTTCTAGATAAATACTTCAAATATGAGGATGTCGAGGAAGACAAAAAGGTCAAACATGTCATCACTAGACTTAAAGGGCATGCAACACTATGGTGGGATGAACTACAGGCTGACAGACGCTGCAAAGGCAAGCAAAAAATCAAAAGTTGGGATAGAATGGTTGTGAAGATGAAAGACAAATTTATACCCAAGGATTATCGAATTACTCTGTTTTGGAGGATGCAGAATTTGAGACAAAAGATGATGTCAGTGAAAGAATACACTGAAGAGTTCTACAATATAAATATTAGAGCAGGTCATCAGGAAAGTGATGATGAAAAGGTTGTCGGGTACATGAATGGTCTGAGATATGACATTCAATATGAGATGAGAATGATGACCCTTCATACTGTAGAAGATGCTTATCAGATGGCTTTGAAATATGAGGAGAAGTTGAGTCAAAAACAAGGTCAAAGAGGACGAGGCAGAAGTCAAGCAAGAGGCAAAACAATTGCCCAAGACAGAACTCAGAAATGTAAAGAATAGGTGAAGAGACCTCAAACTCAAACTGAGAGAGGACGAAGCTCACAGAGAGGGCAGTATACTGATAGAAATACTTTTCCTCGATCTAGAGGAAGAGGAAGAGGTCGAGGTGGTGAAGTGAAATGTTTTGTTTATGGGAAAAATAGACATAAATCTTATGAGTGCCCAGACAGAAATAAAGAAGGTGGTGAGACTCACATTTCCAAATCTCAAGGACGGAATGTTGAGGTAGAAGATGTTGAGGGCAGAAGATCCTTCATGATGAGGAAATTTCTCTTAACACCATAAAAGGAGGTAGAGAACCCAACAAAATGTATGTAGAAATTTCGATACAAATTAATGTATTCCTGCGATTCTCCCGATCTAACAATTTCCGCCACTTGTTAAATACAGAATCGCTTCTACTATTATTATTGTAGAAGAAATTAAACCATGATCACAACCATAATGTACAAAGTGAAATATCAATAACACACAACACAGAAGTTTTACCGGGAAAGCGTAAAGCTAAAAATTCCACTATCATATATTATGTATATCATGAATCATGAAACAATCTCATACAAAAACTCTAATCCAAGAGCTCTCAGTACAATACAATCATCTCACACTGTCATACACAAATCAACAAATACCTATGCCAATTTCCGTGTCCAGATAGCCTGCCT
>JASDQU010103301.1:62801-85689 GCA_032191745.1 Picea mariana | reverse complement strand
ATAAAAAGCTTACAATGCAAATTTTGAATCAAATGTGCGTGTCTCTGTGTGGACAGATGCGCGCTTATGCGCGCCTGTGGGGTATCGGACCCGCGCGCCTGTGTCAAAGAGTTCGGGAAAAATTCCGGATCGATTTCTCCCCAATCTTTGATGAATTTGCTGTTATGCAGGTCGGTTGAGGCCGGTTTCTGAACCTACAAGTGAATTAAATCAACAGGAAAGCAAATGAAGCCCAATTGAGGGAGGAATTTATACCTTCTCCCCAGTATGGTCGCCAATCTGTTTGCACTCTTTTCGTCGATGTGTGAGAAAAAAGTGAGTGCTTACATGCCTAGTTGGGCTCTGCTAGTCATGACAGCTGTATGTAAAGAGGTTAGAAAGAAAACAATAGAGCTATTAACAAGAATTAAATAAAAACTAAATAAAAACATGAGCATGAAAATAAAAATAAAAACAAATGAAAGTGGACTAATGTCACCAATAGATAGGCTGATCTGATTAGTGAAATCCAGAGGTACACAAAGGGGAAAGGGGACTTGGGTCCCTTCCTTCTCCAATGGAAGGCTCTTGAGGCCCTCAAATAGATGCTCTCCTTACAAATGAAAGGTGAAAATATGAGTGAAAGAACTCAAAGCTTCTCCACTCTAATGAGAGATGGAAAGCTTATGAAATGGTGTTGATAATGACTATTGTTAAAGAGTGAGCCTCTAACAATCCCAACAGCATAACATTACAATGAATTCCTTGAAGAAATGATGGTCATTCATGGCTTTTTATAGCCAAGCTTTGAGCTATTGTGAAACCCCTTTTGAATGTGAAAAGGGGCTCTTTAGGGCACCCTTAGGTCTTTGACCAGCCTCCCCCCGTAGATTGAGCTCGGATTTGATGTCAAATCGAATTGGGAGTCGATCCAATAGTGGTTGGGAGGCCGACCAGCTTCATAAATGCGCCGTTTGGCAGGCGCGCGGGTTTTATACTCCACAGCCGCGCATATGCGCCCAATGTACGAAGATGTAGCGTGCATGCGCGCATTTTCCGTGGGTGCGATGCGCTTTTTAATTTTTTAGCCAATTTTGTATAGTTTTGGCCCTTTTGTTGTGTTGTGGAGTTAATCCTTGTGCCATGAATGACTGTTTTTCTGTGCTGATGATGCGGAGTTCTTGTCGCCCTGTGCGAACGAAATTTCAGTGATAACACCCGACAAGGTAAAAATCTCCGCTGTGGGGCCAGCTAACGTCATATCGAAAAATCGAGATTTGGAGGATTGGGAATCCTGAGGACAAATGCGTTTCAGCATTTGAAAGCCCGAAACCCTAAAAGGGACTGCGGTCATATAGGGGAAGGTCATGTGGGCCAAGACTTAGACCTTAGGGCTATTCACCGAAAAAGGTGTTTCGGCATTTTGGAGATTCGACGTTCAGGGAATCATTGTCATCGGGAATTAGGAAATCCCAAAGGCCGAAATCACATTTCCTGTGGGAAATTGTTCGCGGTTTCATTCGGGCCGTGAAGGAAAAGGAAGGACCTATGGATCAGATTTTAACAGAGATTCCAGTGGGAATAGAAAGAGCCAAATCTGGGTCACGGATCGGAAGAGAGCGATCCTGTGAGTGGATCTCAGCCCGAGGGCTAGGGGTATGCATCAGGGGGCAGGGAGTGCTAGCACTCCCTGCTAGTGAGTAGGGGAGTGTTGCCCAAAAATTCCTCAAAAAATCCTAGAGCTCCCCCAGAAGGGTGTACAGATTCATACAACGCTCCCCCAAAGAAGGTTAGGGAGCGCTAGCACTCTCTGACACTAGGTAGGGGAGCGATGCCCTTCAAAATTCATTTTTAAGTGGGTTTTTCCATGGTAAAATCTTTGTACTCTTCATCAAATGATTTCTCCTTCTTAAACTAGTCTTTGAAGGTGTCTTAATTGTCCTTATGATGTCATTAGAGACACGACATAAGAAAGATTACAGTATGATGTTTGCGACACTTGCGACCAAAATGCAACAATTGCGACACTCGCGATGACGACAATAGGTCATCATTGGAGTGAGTAATTTTGATGTGTAACAGATTTCCCTCCAAAGTGCGAAGTCAGAAGATGGAAACTTATGACTGAAGTACTTTGTAGAATTTTTCGAGCAAGGGTATGGACGTGGAGAACTCGGTAGAAGCTGCACACAACCATAAACAAATATTATGACATGTTTCAAACCCAAGGCAGGCATACCTATGCTTGAGTGATAAATACTTTCAAGGTATGGCCGCCATAAGATACACTGCAGATCCATAATTATATTGAAAAAAGGGTATAGCCACCAAAGATACAATGTGGATCTATACATCCATGACATGGACTGATCGTAGCCACAAAAAATACACAGTGGATCTACGAGACGACAAGACATAGCCACGAACCAATACAAAGTGGATCTATGTGACAGTATATGTGTCAATATTCAAGAGAAACTTCGTCGCAACCTGGGCAAATTATATATCAGAGTGATCACTCAACCTGGGGTCTTCTTACCAATCTAGATTTAGTATGAATCTAACCATGTGAATAGATGTCTTGATGTCGAACATGGCAGAAACCACTTGATTACTGGTTAATGAGGTAAATTGTTAACAAGTGCGAGGGAAATCACCATTGATGTCAATGATTCCCAAGGTACCCTAGTACATGACAGCAAATGTGAATAAATGAGATGAAGTCGAACATTCGTGGAATCATTCAATTAGAGGTCAATGATGTAAACCCATTGTCGGAAGCAAAGAGGCATGTCATTGAAGCATGCAGGTCCCAAGGTACTAACTGGTTTGAAACAAGGAATTTTTTATGGTTGACTTTCAAGGCAGATACTTCCCTTGAACACCGAGGCACAACAGCAGAAACATGACATGGACCAAAAAATGATGATGCAGTGGATATTGTGACTTTCGTTGGGTGACCCAAAGGAGTAAATAGAACTCAAAGGATTGGTTCAGTGCAGAGGTTTAGCAGATTAAAATGTATGCAAATACAAAGTGTCTTGTTCAAGGGCGACTGTAAGAGTGAATCGTGATGTTTTCAAAAGCTACTTGGATTGCTTCCTTCAAATTTTCCCCCCATCCGGATAGACGAATACCTATTTTTTATTTTACGAGCTCGAGGAGGGTAACACATGCTCGATATAACTCACCTTCAGTAAGTCCCTCTTCCTTTTTTTAACGAACAGGAAGAAGTAAGGGTTCGGTCTCGTATGGGCCCTTCAATGTATGATTATTTTAACGAGTCCAGAGAAGGAACTCAGTGATTTGTCATGTTTAGAGAGTCTGAAAAGAACTGAAAGATGACTCCATGGTTGTCATTTTTCATAATGTTAGTCTAGCTAGGCTGAAAAAGAGATAAACTACCACTTGAAAGATGCCCTTTCAAACCTTTTAACGAGTGTGAAAGGAAGCAAGATCACTCGACAATCTTTTCATGTTTAGAGAGTTTGAAAAGAGATTAAAGGAGACTCCAGGGGGTCCTTTTTTGTATAACCTTTACAAGTCCAAAAAATTGATAAAAGTCTACTCAGATACATTCTCATGTATTTTCGAGCGTGAGAAAGAAAAAAGACTAAGCTCGGTATTGGTTTCATTTTTACACAAGCTTGAAACAAAATTAAACTATGCTTGTAAATCGACCTCGGGGCTCCCACCCAGGCCAAGCAGCCACTTGTAGGCTTCGTTGACCACCGACGACATATATCTCTCCCACATGGCCTCTACATGATGCACAATTTAAGCAGAGATACTTTGGCTCGTACGTCCCTGCCTCCAAACAATGTTCTTTGCTCCATTCCTTATAGAAGACCTCTCGAGGCACATAGATGTGTTCTTAGTCAGATCTCCCTCTGCATCAGTCACCTTGACCTCATAATGGCCTCATCCATCACTCTTCTATATGGCCTTAACTTCGGCTCAATTACCACTCTCCTTGAAATGATCTCTCACATGATGGTTACTGCAGATACTTCATACCACCTCTGGGTCTGGTTTGACCACTTTTCTCTCTCGCTTCAGCTTCTCTCTCACTTGGGTCAATTCTCCCACACCCATTATATTTACAAGCCCCTCTAACCTCCCTATTACCCCCTCTTTGTAGATCCCATGACTTGCAGAGGAAACTCTCATCATGGGCATGACATCTCATTTGCATCAAAAGGGGTCAATATGGATCCTGTCTTATAGGAGCGACTGAAAACTTTGTGAACTCTTACCATGCGCACACACCCCCTCAAATCCAGGTTGAAATAAACTTGGTGGAAGAATATGTTTGATTCCTATGGCCTATTTTCATGGATGAGGAGATTTGAGCCGAAATTAGATCTTGGGTTCTAGACACTAGAGGTATTCGCTCCCACGAATTTCATTATTTGCGAACCATAGAACTCTATTGGAAAATAAAATTTCTCCTAGGACGAGCCCTTGCAGAAAAAAAGGATGATAAGGAAGAGATAATGTTCCAAATGGACGATATGTAAGCACAGATTTGGTTCATGGACCAGAAGATGAACCTATTGGAAGGGAAGATCGTTGGCATCGACCTTGAGGCTGTGGCAGCACCTCCCACTCAGGTGCAATAGGAGGTTGGGTTGTCCAATACTTAGTTTTTTTTTCTATGAAAAATCTATTTTTGTATATCATAAGTAAGATTGTATATCATGGTCTCTGGGCCATACCCAACAATTATCTAGCTAGGCATATAATTAGACTAGTTTTAAGTCATTTTTAGGGTTCTAGATATATCTATTGTCAGTCCTCTACATTTACAAGACAACTTTAATGCAAAACATTAGATAAACTATTGCACTGTTGCTGACTAGTTTCCCTAGTGGTAGGTCAACACCATGATTTTTTGTAATATTTTCAATGGAAATATAACTAGTTCTGGATTATTGACAAAACAAAAATGTAATTGTGATGATTCCTTTTATGTGTAGAAAATATTGGAGCTATTGGGGAAGACAATTGCCAATGGTGGACAACCTCAAGTAGACGATAAATTCAAGAAGGATACTATTGAAAGAGTGATGAAGGGACTTGGAAGTTCCCTGAAGCATCACTGAGGATTTAAACTCAAAAGGTTGTTGGAAGTCAGGCAGGTATATAGTTATCATGCTTTGTGGCATGAGGTTTAAGAGGGAATTGGGTAAGGTTCCTATTGAAATAATTTATACTTTAATAATCAAATTCTAATGTTGATTTGAGGTTATGATCAGTTTGTGGCAGAAAGCATATTCTTGTTGTAATAATGAATGTGGATAGATAAGCCATGTGGTGAGATGATTGGTTGGGTCCCAACACACCATGGAAAAGTGCCTAATATGAAATATGGCAAGATGAAAATCAATGCAAGAGTGCATCATGTATGAATGTGACCATGGACATTGGTGCATCGATTAAATTCATTTAATGTTTGATTGAATTTGGAAAATTTTGGTATGTTGAAACAATGCATATGTAAGGAATGATATTTCCTTTTACTTTATATCTTTAAATTGATAAAAGTGATTTGATTTTCAGTATGCATAGTTTTGAAATAGTCTGGAATCGACTCCAAGTGTGCAATGAAAATGTATGTGCATGACTATTGACAACTTGTTTGGCTATGTGAAGTTGGAAATGAAAGAAGAAGGGTCTTGGGTATGGCATTGTTATAATCCCATAAGGAATACCAATTCCTGTTGAGCCAAACTGATATGATAAGGAAGTATCATACTTGTGGAATCTGGTTCCTTTATGGAGCATATGTGAAAATGGAAATGCGAAATTTGAAAAATAATATTTGGGTAAGATATTTGAAAGAAATTTTGATTGGAATTAATGATAACATATCACGGATTATTGTATGCATGTGATATAGGTGAGATGAAAATTACTATCCTGGAGGGACAGATGATGGATGTCAAGATGGAAATCATGAAAATGGCTATTGTTGTGACATGAGAACCCTGTGATAGGCTATTATCACCATAGAGAATGTTGTTTTGTGGTAATACGAGTCAGAGCGATGCCTCGATAGAGAAATCCATAGGGACGCCTCGGCTGTAAGACTCAGTGAAGTATCAAAAACTATTCTTGTGCGAAAAATCCTTGGCAGAAAAGATGGATCATCTAAGGAAATATATAACAGAGAAGGGTATGCTTGATCTTGATCTTGGAGGGTGAGTGACCGCAAGAAAGAGGAGCCTTTGATAGCTCTTGTTAAATGATTATTGGGATCATGCACACAATGGGTATGGAAAAGAGGACAATGAGACAAGTTAATGAGACAACCATATGGATGCATATCCATGAATTGCATAGATAAATATTGTGCTGATATGTAATTTTTTCCTCTTGAATTATGAATGACAATAAAATGTTTTTCCATGAAATTGGAATTAATATGCTTGTTGTTTTAAATTATTGTAGGTATGTTCTAAAACACCAAATCATGAGTGTGGACCAGGCTATGAGGAAAAAGAGGATAATTCTAAGGAAAACTAACAGATAAAGGCATGGCATGTGTTGCTGAGAAGAACACCGAGGGAGGTGTTCCTTTCAAGGGGGAGGGGATTGTAATACCCCCTTTTCTAAAACCCATGATTATGTGTAATTAATCATAATTAATGATTTCCATGCAGTGGCATGTAAATATTGTAAATTTAATATTATTTAATTGAAAATGCCAACAATTGACTATGGGGTGAAGACTTAAAAGTATTGGCCATGATACCACTAGAGGAAAGAGTAAGGAAAACTAGAGAGGGGGCTCATCATGGTAAGATGACACAATCCACCTTTAGAAATATTTGACTTGGAAAATAATATGTTATTTTCCCTTAGCCATGATTTCAAGGAAAATATGTTAATGAGGGAGGATTGTTAGTTGAGCAAACAACCACCCTGAATGAATGGAAGTATGGAGGGCTAGCTAAAGTGATAGAAAAATTGTCAACGAGAGGACAACATGAAAGACCACCATGGGTCCCCATGATTGACCCACGAGTTTCCTTATGACAGAATAAAGAGGACATGTCCATAACCTTCTTGAGAGATGTGTGCAAGACAAGCACATGGGTGCATGCAAGGGTAGACAGATAGTTTTCTGGTTTTGAGAGGAAAAAGAGAGTAGAAGCTTCTAGTTTGAAGGATGTGAGCCCATGTATGGGCAGAGAGACATGAGTCTCAAGGGAATAATTTGGTTGCAAGACCCCTCTAAGAGTCTAGATACCCAACCAAAGCTAAGAGGTCATGAGCTTGATGCTAAAAAGGGCATATGATAAACCTCGATGAGGCATGGGCTGGGTGGGTGCAAAGAGATTTTCACCAAGAGTGGAGTAATCTTCACACACCAATATTTCTAAGAACCTAATAGAGATTCCCTAGTGGTATCATGGCTAGGAATGATGGTGTCCAGAGTGCATAGTCTGAGTGCATATGATCCTATGGTTGGGTGGAAGGGCGTACACCCACATTTAGATTGCTAGTTACTTTCTGCATAGAACATATAAGTAATTATGTTCCTTGTGAAACAAGTAAAAATAATGTGTTATGCATGTATAGGTGTTTATGAAGGTAATGCTTGTTAATGGAATGTTTCCATGTGTTATTGCATACCTACCATGTTGTGTAGATGTGTAAATTATGCATGCATGTGTATGCATTAATATTGTATAGTTTTGATTAGAAAAATATAAGTTAAATGAAGAAATGAATGATCACTCTGACATGAGTGAGGAATAATTGAATAGAGAATATCCCTAAAATATTTCGGTCCCTAAATTGGGAATATTACCAACTGTAAACCTTGACTGGAAAGAGTGTATTGAAGTACCCAGGAAATCTAGGAGGATCTATGCGTAAGAAGATAACCTTAGTCCCTATGAAACCCCCTTGTTCTTGTATGTACAGGTTGCAGAATGAAATCTTCACCTAAATGGAGAAGAGGGAGTTCCTTAGTGGTTTTGGGGCAAGGCAAGAGATCCTAAAGACCTGATAAGACCTTGGAAAAGACTCAAAAGATTTTCCTTGAACGGTTAAATTTTGAATTGAACTGTTAAACTGGAGACTCTGTGTTGAATTGCAAGGATTTGCAACTGTTGGATCGACATGATGGGTATATCCTAGCCCTTTGTTGGAGGGATCAATCATCGGATTACCCAAGTGCACTTGCATAAAGTGTCGACGATGAAAGAGACCCAAGGCCATCGAAAACTGTTGGATCCATCATAGAGTGGTCTTGGGGGTTTTTTGAGAATTTATTTGGTGGGGCATATAGATCTCGGCCCTTTGTTTGGGAAGCCATCATTATCAGGAGGATGAGTCTTTAAATAGGCCAAGAGTTGGAATGAGGAGTTTCGATGACGATGGTGAAAACCCTCAAGTAGACGAGAGTTGTTGATATGTCAGGAAGAACCCCAATGAGATATTAACCATTGACACCAGATGTATCATCATCCAAAGTGAACAGTTAGTGAATTTGAGTGGAGACCAAAGATACAATGATGATAAAGGCTCGATAAATATTGAGGGCCATCGATTTGCAAGAAGGATAGTGATTCTTAGCCATTTATTGGGGTTGTTCCCAACTTAGAGTGAGAAAATTGGATGTGATGCCATGTTAACTTGGCATGCCAACATGTTTACAGGAGTGCCATGTGTCGATTGTTGATGGGTCGAGGGGATATGAGTAGTCTCGTTGGGCATGAAGAATTTTGGGAATTCACTTAAAATATTAGTCATTAGATCTAGAGGTGGCTAGATCTAGTCGTTCATCGGAGGTTTCTGAGCATGGTCCCTGTTATCCCCAACTCTTATTGATAACTAAGGAGATGATGTCTCAAGGCCCTAAGGTTGTAGACATGGAGTACCAAGAGATAGATTGACCAATAGTTTCCGCTTGCATAGATAGAGACCCACTTCACCACCACAGTTCCAGGATCATCGTGACTGTATTCACCACATTAGTAGGCTTCCGAAAGACATTGGGTCTTTATCCATGAGGTACATGTGAGGTATTATGGTGAGTGTCATTTCAATATTTGAGGCATCTGAGTTTGTTTCATTTTAAATTGCTTTTAATTATGTAACATCTACTTGGAAATTATGTTATTTATCCTATTTCACTTTGTTGGTTGACATTGCGCCCTAGTAACTGGGTCACCCTTGGGGATAGGTTTTCTATTGTGAGGTCCTCTTGAAAATTCTTTCTTACATTCTCGACCATATTTGTCACTTTCCACTCTTCATCCCCTCATCTCCTTACCTTTTTGGATTTTCGGGTATACTAACCCAAGAAGGGGTTGTCCCTCGTTTCATGGGAAGAAGGGGTTGAAGGCCCATAGGCTTGTAGCCGGAAAAAGATAAAATCCAATCATGAAAAATTCTATATACTTTCTCAGGGATTCCAAGGACAATGAAATGTCTCTCATAAGAAACTGATGGGACCTATGAAAAATAATTAATACAAAATTCCAACCAAGGTAGAGCATGTGTGGGCATTGTTTTTCATGCTTAGATAGAATCCCCAAACATGACTTCAACTTGGGGAAGAATGATGTGACCAAGGTAGAGTCAAGGTGGGCATTTTTTTTCATTCTTAGGTAGAATCCCCACCTTGGCTTCAACTTGGAAACATCTTAAAAAGACAAAAGGCAATAAATGGGTTTGGAAAAAGGTTGCATTAAAAACGAAGGCGCAACACACCCTCTACAAAGGTACCCATAAGTGAGACACTATGATCTCTTATATGTCATGAACTTCATGCCAAAAAGTATTTCCCCCATCCATGTCATTTCATCCACATGACCTAGAGAGAGGTCCACTTGGGAAACACTCCTAAACTTGAGTTACGATTCACCCAATAGGTCGCTTTATCAACCCTCTCATTCCTAAACTTGGAAAATTGCATAGGGTCTTTGAGAAATTGTTTATTTGGATGAGGTGATTTGGATGTACATGCTTGGGTGGATCTTTTAGTGATTTTATTTACTTATCAAAATGAATTTGAATTGAGATCCTTGGAGGGTGTATTCATTGTCTTTGCGGGGCCTAGTTGGTGGATAGATTTGGAAGAACAAGCCTAGCTTGGGATTCCTTGGGAATTGAAATACCACAGGTTGGATGCCATGGCACATACACCGAAAGATGATGAAATCCTTTGGAGGCCTGAGGAGACACCTTGGAGTACCTAACCTATCCCTTTTGTATCCCAACGATTTTCTCTTGAGGCTAAAACGTCACTTTTGAGGAGGTTGACATCACCTTAGGGCTAGGGTTGGGATGGTGGTGTTTTTTAGCTTGAAACTTGGCATGTTTTGATGGATGAGGATTTGAATTGGAGGAGAAATTCCTAACGCATGAGAGGGATGCCCTAGAGGGCCCAACGACTTTCACTTTCCACTGCAACGACTTGAAAATTTGCTAAAACGTTACCCTAGAAGAGGGATGACGTCACTTTAGGGTTTCTATTGTGTATTTTTAAAGGTTAAATTGAATTTTATAATGTAAAGGGGAAAAGTAAGGGTTTTTTACCCCTTAATTTGTGGTTTACCCTAATTTTAAGTGGACAAACAATCATAGTAGGATTTGTATGAATAGAGATCATTTCATTTCATTTTTACATCACAACCCTCCCATCTTGGAGAGGATACTTGGTTGAAATTTGTGCCCTACTTTGGCATTTTTACACATCTCTCTTGTCACTTGCTATTGTAATGGTTTTTCTTTGTCTATTGGAGGGATGGATGATGTTATATCTCTAGTGGAGGTATATTTCTTTCTTTATGGTGGATTTTCTTGGTTAAAAGAAGGTTTATCTTGTTAATACTTGGACTAGGTAAAGAATATTTGTTTTTATTTCTTCTTTTCTTGGTAACAAGGTTAATTTTATAATATTTTTGGGGGTATAAGGGCATACAACCCCACTAATCCCATCATAATTTTCTTGGAATATTTTGTTGTACAAAGGAACCCTAGGAGGATTAAAAGGGTTTACACCCTACTAGGGTTTTCATTAACTTGGGGAGTAAAAGGGATTACACCCCTAAGGAAGTAGCATAACTTGATCTTTCATTTTTAAAAACTCCATAACCTAATATTTAAAGGCACTAATCTTCTTGCGTGAGAGAAATAAAATCATTGCATTGGGATACATTAAAACATGAGATATTGTAATTGTCTCAGTTGGAAACTTTTCCTTGTGCTTTAAGCTTTCTTGATCCACTATAAAGTTTTGATTGGTCAAGGATATGTTGTTGTTGTTACAAATTTATGATAAACCCATTAGGGTTGCTTCAAACTCTCTTTTTCAAGCTTAATTTCTCACTCTTTTACCACTTAAAATAGTTGGCAAGTTGTTATTGTTTATCTACTTGATATTGGCTATTGTTGGGCAAGTTGTTGGCTAGTTCCTTGGGGTAAAGGTTGTTTCTATAGTAAATATTTTCTACATCCATGATCCAGGTGGATATCGGTGGCCACCCACCTTTTCCAGCTAGCTCAAAATAGCTTTATGGTAATTTTGGTAATTTTGGTAATTTACTATTTTTAGCAGTTTTTCGAGTCCTGAACTTCCGGAGCCGTTTTGAGGCCCTAAACGACTTTTTTTTGGGTATGTAGTAGTCAGAAAATTTCCTCGTGAAAGTTTTACCATTAGTTGTAGTCCTCAGATAGATATTTCCAACAGGCTATTGTACGCCTAAAACGGAGATCGTATGAAAAAGTTACGACCCTGGGAAGTTTATGTACTGACTTACCCAAACGGGGCCAACATGACTTTTGGCACTTCATCTCCTAGGATTAGGTTTTTGGATGTCTAGGGTTTTTGACACTCCTGTTTATTGTAAAAAGGTCTGCAGAGCCTCATTATAATCATATTCTTGTGAATGAGCACAATTGTCACATCTCTTCTAAGAGATAATCCGCCACCATTCCAGCAAGCTTGTGTTTCGCTGCATTTTACAGTTTCAACTTATTTCCTTATTGAATAGAAAACTAGTTTTATTGTATCTATGTTATTATGTGTTAAGCATCTATTAATAATCTGTAGTCATTTCGTTCTTCTCATAAAATTTGGATCACTGGTATCAGAGGGTTTTTCTCCTTGTTGTCTTAATGCATGTCCCCAACGAGGTCAAAGTACAAAGAATTGGGTCTCGAGCTTGTTTCTGTTGAGTACCAAATCTATCACACACCCAAGTGACCTCTCATGGAAGGAGAAAATAAATATGACGAGATAGGAGATCCTTTCAAAAAAATTCTTGAGGAATCCCTCATGCAACAGAGGAACGAGATGATGGATAGTTTTGTGCAAATCCTTTGGCGGCTACCAATAGGCAACACATCTTCTTCGAGTGGAGGCGTCACCCCCTTCAAGGTACAAATAAACTTCGATATTCCTATATTTGAAGGTCAGACAAATGCATATAGTGTAGACAAGTGGTTGAATCTACTAGAAGGGTAATTTTTTGTCCATAACTTTTCGAATAGAGAAAAGATTACTTTTACGCTCCTCAAAGTCATTCCCCATGTCAAAGATTGGTGGGAAACTTTCTGTGAGCAAAATGAAACAAAGGAACCCTCATTATTTACAGTCACGACCACCTGGGAATCCTTCAGGGATGTTATTAAGGAACAATACTACCCTTTTGGAAGTTATGACGACTTGTATACCAAATGGACCACATTGCGGCAAGAAAGAGACCAAGCAGTGTCAGAGTTCACAAATATCTTCCATACCTTGCGCACCAAGATGGGTGTCAAAGATTCAGAGCGAAATTTGGTGCTCAAGTATTATGGTGATTTTCATAGATACATCCATACCGAAATGGAATTTTTGTACATCTCGTCCTTGGGTGTGGCCTATCGATATGTCGTCAAAATCGAGCAAAAGCTCAAACAAAAGACGTGGAAATTTGGGCCCAAGAACCCCTCACAACAAAAGATAGGAAAGGGCATCCCCAACCCACAGAACAAAGGATAGAGAAAATATGGAAAGTATTAGGACAACCAATCCAAGCCGCAAGAAAAGAAGGACATCGGAAAGACAAAGAAAGATACTAGGAAGTGGTGCGACTTCCATAAAATCCCTTGGCATAACATTGTTGACTGTCACTAAAAGCAGTCGTTGGTGGCCGAAGTGAAAGCCTCTGAATTATATGCGAGTTCTGACTCTAAGTCAGATCCATAAAGGGGAAGAAGGCTCATTGACATGGAACCCAGTTCCAACGTTGCTACCACCAAGTTCTAGCTTGATGAACTAGACGAGCCAGAAGAAGGAGAACCCCTCTTCCATTCACAGTTGTGAGTAAAAGGCACTCCGCTGCACTTCATCGTTGATAGTGATAGCCAGAAGAACCTCATCTTAGTAGAGGTTATCAAGCGGTTGGCCCTGTTGACAATGTCGCACCCACAAACCTACACCAATGGATGGCTCCGCCAAGGAATCGATCTCCGTGTCAGCCAAAAATGTTGATTGGCATATGACATCAAGCCCTACAAAGATGAGGTATTGTGTGATGTTGCTCCTCTCGAATTTTGTGATGTTATTTTGGGCCAACCTTATTTATGGAAATGTCATTATGTATATGAGTCTAGGCCTCATAGTTTTATTATTACTTTGAACAGGAAATTGTACAGGATACCCGAGGCAATCCCACCTAGTGTTATTTCCTTTATCTCTGCCAAGCAATGAAGAGAGGTCATCTCTCAGATGGGGAAGTTTTTCTTATTCATGATTCACTCTCAGAATGATAAAAATATCATAGCCACATCCAGGGTCTCTGTGGCTGACCTCTTCACACAACAGAAGCAAGTAGATAAGGTCATCGAAGAATACTCGGATATCTTCTCCTCACCTATCGGGGTACCTCTGCACTGTCAGGTCAAGCACCCCATCGATCTGACCCCCGGTGCACCACTGCCCAATGGGCCAATCTATCGTCATTTTATGTTATAGAATGAGGAGATCAAGTGAAATATCTAAGAACTACTCCACAAGGGGAGCTCATCACCTTGTGGGAGCCCAATCATGTTGGTACAAAACAAAGATAGACCATGGCGACTCTGCATTGATTACGGGCCCTGAATAAAATCACAGTCAGAAACCGGTACCCAATTCCCTGAATCGATGACCTCCTTGATCAACCCATGGGGGAGAAATACTTCAGTAAGATTGATCTGAAGTCTAGCTACCACCATGTCCTGATAGAATAGATAGATGAATGGAATACCGCCTTCAATTCAAAGGAAGGTATTTTTGAATGGTTGGTCATGCCCTTTGAATTGAAAAATGATCCAACCACTTTCATGAGGATAATGGATGATATACAGCTACCATTCACCAATAATTTTGTAGTGGTGTATATGGATGACATTCTCATTTACAACATGTCTTGGGCAGAACACTTGCAGCATATTCCACAGGTTCTGCACACGCTGCGACATCCCAAGCTATACACCAACTTGGAAAAACGCTCCTTCTGTATGGACAGGATCCATTACCTGGGCTACATTGTTGATCAACCCGGCATACATGTGGATCTAGCCAAGATCCAAGTCATACGTGACTGGCCAGCCCGAACCACACTCACTGAGCTTCAAAGCTTCTTGGGCCTTGCCAATTTCTATCGCAGGTTCGTGTTGGGATTCTCCCATATTGCATGGGCCCTCAGCCAAATAATGAGGGGTGGTGGTAAGGAAACATTTTCATGGGGTTAGTCCCAACAAAAAGCATTCGATGATTTGAAGCAGTGCTTGTGCTCAACCCCAGTAATTTCACTACCAGACCCGTATCATCCCTTTGAGATCGGGGTAGATGCTTTAGACTATGTTGTGGGCGTCATTCTCACTCAACATGGCCACCCCGTGGCCTATCATAGTGATACACTATCATATGTTTTCCATAAGTACCCTACTTACAGCAAAGAAATGTACTCCATTGTGAAATCCTACCACCAGTGGAGACATTACATTCTTAGGAATAAGACATTCATCCAAACTGATCATAAACCACTGCAGTTCATACAGACACAAGGAAAATTACATAATGACCGCCATCAAAAGTGGTCCACATACTTACAACAATTCCACCTCAACATCAAGTATAAAAAATGAATCATTAACCGCATCATTGATTTCCTTAGTAGACCGCCAGTTGTGGAACTCACCACGGTGTTAGACTCTTGCAGGCATGAGACCTCTATATGGCCCCAACTCTATGAGACAGACCCAGACTTTGCCACCACCTACCAAATGTTGGGTGCAAACGCAGTTGTTGATAATTTCCATCTTCAGGATGGGTTGTTGTGTCATCTAGGCCATATATGCATTCCATCAAGCGAGTGAGCGAAGCTAATCTGGGAAGCCCACTACAGTTGGGTGGCAGGACACTTTGGCATCAAAAAGACAGTGGTGATTCTACAAAAACATGTCTGCTAGTCGAAACTTCGACAGGAGGTTAGCAAGTATATCAGGTCCAGCACTACCTACGTTATTGCCAAACCGACCACTAAGAAACATGGCATGTACACCCCTCTTCCTACTCCTGATAGACCATGGGAATCCATCTCAATGGACTACATGTCAGGCCTCACATCCACCAAGCGGGGAAATGACTGTGTTTTTGTTCTGATTGATTGTTTTTCTAAGATGGTGATTCTGGTTGCTTGCAAGAAGAGCATCACAGTAGAAGCCACTGCCAAGCTCTTCTTTGAATGAGTGTGGGTACATTTTGGAATCCCACAAACCATTGTCTTAGATTGGGACAGTCGATTTCTCAACACATTTTGGTCGAGCCTCTGGTCACTATTGGACACCAAGCTCACCAAATCCATGTCCTTCCACCCCTAGACAGATGTCCAAACCGAGGTCGTAAATCAAATGATCGTGCATATCTTGTGCATGTATAATTCCAAGCACCCTCGCACATGGGATGAGAGTCTTCCCTATGTATATATTAGCTATAATCGAGCCTTGAATAGCTCAACTAGAC
Organism: Picea mariana; assembly: GCA_032191745.1. Lineage (NCBI taxonomy): Eukaryota > Viridiplantae > Streptophyta > Pinopsida > Pinales > Pinaceae > Picea > Picea mariana. The sequence goes on along the minus strand of JASDQU010103301.1, from coordinate 69,695 downwards.
ACAGCCCCTTTCAAGTGGGGTTGGGATTCCAACCATTGGGTTCCATAGATGTTGCACTTTCCCTTGCAGTCACCTCGGCCAACTCATCTCCTGCTCCAACTGAAGCTCACAAAGCCACCCGATTCATTGATCGGATCTAGAAAATCCACCAACAGGTTTAGGACATCCTACAAAAGTCCAATGACAAGTACAATCAGTGCCATGATCAACATTGGGTGCAACATAAGTTTCAGGTGGGTGACAAAGTTTGGTTGCACTTGTAGAAAAAAATTCCTTACAAGACCCCATCAGAATATTTTCCTGCTTTGTTATAGGTCGTACACCATCACCAAGGTTGTGGGGGATAATTATTTTGAGCTCAACATTCCTCCTTTCCTTGGCCTGCACCCATTGTTCAACGTGGACCTCCTTCGTCCTTATTTCCCACCATTATTGGACACCTCAGACGTAACAGAACAATTGACACCAACATATCTCAACCCCAACTACATACAATAGGCATCTAGTGATCATATTGTGGACACACAGATCAAGGTCACTCGACAACAAAGGATTCATCTTTATCGAGTCATCAAAGCAGGGCAGCTCATGCACCAAGGCAAGTGGCTCACCTGGGGCCAAATTCAACAGAAATTTCCTCATCTGATGGGGGAACTAAACACAATGGAGACCATTGCTTCCTAAGGAGGGAGGATTTATCCAGGTGAATATTGGTGGCCACCCACCTTTTCCAGCTGGCTCAAAACTTCTTTCTGGCAATTTTGGTAATTTACTATTTTTAGTAGTTTTTCGGGTCCTGAACTTTTAGAGCCGTTTTGAGGCCCTAAACGACGTTTTTTTGGGTATGTAGCAATTCAAAATTTTCATCATGAAATTTTTGTCAATAATTGTATTCCTCGGATAGATCTTTCCAATGGGCTATCGTACACCTAAAACGAAGATCATATGCAAAAGTTACAACACCGAGAAGTTGATGTACTGACTTACCCAAATAGGGCCCACGTGAATTTTGGCGCTTCATCTCCTAGGGTTAGGTTTTTGGATGTCTAGGATTTTTGACACTCCTGTTTATTATAAAAAGGCCTTCAAAGCCTCATTGTAATCATATTCTTGTGAACGAGCACGGTCGTCACATATCTTCTCAGAGATAAGCCACCACCATTCCATCAAGCTTGTTTTCTATTGCATTTTACAGTTTCAGCTTGTTTCCTTATTGAATTGGTAGATCATCTTGTTTACTCTTCGGTCAAACTAGGTATGTCATCTTGAATTGGTAGATCCTCAGAAGGGGAGGTAAGGTCAATTGGATCTTCCTATGTATGAGGGATAACTATTGTTTTTCTCTACTTTACCATGCTCCTTGTAGTTCTTTTACAAGGAGGTACCGATCTCGGATGCTCACAGGCTTCCTTTTCCTCCTCTCTAATTGTGAAATGGTGACAAGGGGTTGTGCCACAGACTGTTTACTCTTAGTTTCTAAGCTATGTTTCCTTTTCTTCATCATTTTCAGATGGGACTCTTTCTCAACTTCCACCGTTGAAGTCTCCTCTATTAATTTATTTTTACCTTTTGATTCGGAGCTTTTAGAAGTCTTGTTAATTGTGGAAGAGGACCCTGCCTTTTCATGTTGGCTCACTGCCCTAGATGATGGTGGAGTTTTTTTATCCTTCTTGCTCTTTTTCTCTTGGGGTTCTTTACTTTTCTTTGGACCATGCTGGGTTTCCTCCACAGATTTTTTTCCTGTGTGAAGGTGTTGTGTGATAAGGGTTTTCCAACTAATCCTCTATTTCCTAAGCTCATGCAAAACTAGCATTTTAACGAAACCTTGATTGTAGATGCTAGTCTTTTCTATTTTGGAGATGGATTTAACACCCCTTACCATTTTATTCAAACTCATCCATAGAAAATAGGGAAAATTGATTTCAGGGCCTCCTTCAAAATGCAATAGGAGCCTAGGGTGATAAATGAAAGTCACGACATACCTGCCTTCACAGGTGACAAATCGTTGAAGATTGGTAATCATTGGATGGTATTCTTCTTTGATGTAGTTTCTAGGGATCCCTTTCTTCCAGTCAAGATGTTGATGATCTATCTTCAATAATTGTTGGCACATCTCTTTGTTAATTCCCACACCTTTGAAGTATTTAGCTCCTTTACTAGGCAGTCTCGTAACCTCCCTTATAGTTGCTTCATTAATTATCAGTTGTAGATTGCCTATACGTGTCGTCTCTCGATCATAACCTTGTATAAATTCCTGGGATATCTTCTCGTTCCAGCCTGTAAATTTTTCTAGAAATGGTATCCACCCCAATCTGGCATATTTTTCTTGACATAATTGGTATTCCTCGGTTTCCCTATAAACTTGGAAAATCGATTCTTGTCTAGTAACGACCATAGTTATAAGTTGAGAAAAGGATTAGTTGTAGCACCAGGGTTTAGTGAATTGATGGAGGGTTTGGTACCGAAAAGGAGTAGGCTTGGAACTAGAGAAAATCTCACGATAGGGGGAAGTATGGTGATAGTGTTGTGAATGGTAAGTTTAAGTGAGGGTTTTGTAAGGACAAATTATGACCAAATGAGGCTTATCTGGATCGACTCGCCACCAAATAAGCCATTTCATATCTACCCGTGACTGTAATGATGAGGATAAGACGCCAGGTATCAGGGCATCATTTTAGAATAGGTGATTGGACGTTCAGGTGGTGAAATTAATGTTGGATCGTGGTTCATGGTATAAGAGAGGTTCATGAATTTCCTTGAGGACGAAATATATTCATGGCTTATCATTGCTATGCATGTTTCATATTTTGATATGATTTTTGCCTTTAACCATGTTCAAGAGCTATGAGAGGATTAATTAGGTTTAGGCATATGGTTATGAGGGATAGGTGTATGGCTTTAATACTCAGATCGTAGGATTTAGTATATCTTTTCATATTTATTGTAGTTTTATGAGCATAGGAAAATAAATACCATTTTACCTTTGCTTTCACCTTTGTATGATCGATGCCCATAGTATGTGTGACTGCTTGTAAATTGTCAAAATTCATCCTTTTAGACTGAAGCTTCTTGAAAACTTGGTATGGGAATGTCTTGTACTTCTAATGTGTGTATCTTCTTTTGTATTTGGTTCTGCATAGTGATCATGTGAGTCTGGAAAAGAGTTCTGAAGGGGATCTTTGACCTTCCCCCATGCTGAAGATGTTGTATCTTTGTAGGCAAGAAGATTCAACATTTGATATCATAATGGAGAAAGATGACAAGAGTAAAGAAAATCAATCAAATTTTAGAAGTACAGCTTATCACTTATCATATGATATCATGTCAAAAATGAAATTGCCCCTGTTGTAATGGATTATTGACAGAGGTAGCATTCAGCAGTGAAACAGGGGAATACATATATGCTTGCATCTCATGCCAAAAAATGAAATTGCCTTACTTTTAATGGATTATTGACAGAGGTAGCATTCAGCAGTGAAACAGGGGAATACATATATGTTTTCCAAAAGAACAGATCCCACCTAACTTGCTTCAAAGATTTACTATCATTGCTTGGTATAGATAAATTTCACAATATGAGTAGATTTGGCTCCCTAGTTAGGGCTCCACTCTTAAGAAGTTTCCTTCTTAGGTAGTGTAGGCTTTAGATGTCAGACTAGTAAGTTGACTTAGGGTGATTCTCAAATGGACATTTGCTTGGAGAATTATATTGCTAATTCATCTGGGATTTTGTATCTCATGAGAGCCAATAATGACCTTTACTCTTTTTGTTTTAGATGGAAAAATGTGGATTTTTCAATCAGACAAGTATAGATGAGACATGTTTCAACCAGAACCCACTTCCAGCAAGCCTGTTCAGTACTCCGGTGGGGTAGTTGTGATAATTGGTGAGAGGTGCCTTCCCCAGGCAGAATGCCCCATTGCCAACAGGCTTGTTCAGTACCCTGATGGGTTTTCCTAGTCATACCACAGACCAGTACCCACTACCAGCAGACCTGTTCAGTATCCCGGCGGGTTAGTCTCTTAAACTTTTTTTCCATCAGAGGCTTCTTGTCCATAGTCACCTATTTTGGTTTGTATTTAAAGAGTGATTTTCACGGTGACAGGGGAGGCTCGTCTGAAAACCTTTTTACAGGGTTGGATGGTATTGGGTTGGAAGGCATATACTCTTCTTTTGTATGTCTTTTACAGATTTTTCTAAAGGAAAAATAAACCTTTTTTTTTGCACATTATTTCTTTAAAGTGATCCAGATGTATAATTTTGTCTGAAGTTGTCCATAAGAGAATGACCTAAATTTTCCTTGGGGTACTGGTACATCCTCTGCCATAAAATTTTTGGTAGTGTGCCCATGGTAGAGAGTGTTCATATACTCATATGTTACTCTTTAATAAGATAATCCAATTAATACTATTGAAATCTAGTTAGGGTGAGATAGTTGCTTATAGCCTAATATATTTTTTTCCTATAAATCATGTTGAAATGTTGGGTAAAGGAAACTTCTAGTCATTAAAGTGGATTATGGTTATTTGAGCAATCATAGGTAAATATTGTGTCCCTATTGTTATTTTGTTTTTAAGGAACAGAAGCACAAGAAATTAAAATACTTTTCAGCAACAGAACCAAAAGAAATTAAAATACTTTTCTGCAACAGAACCAAAAGAAATTAAAATACTTCCCTTTAGTTGTCAACAGGAGGGCTGCCATTTGGTACTGCATTTGGCTTTGTGGTTCCATCTTAAGTGGTTTTTGCATGGCTTCATTGACATAAGATTTTGGAATATGTTTTGTCAATATGTCTTGATAGTACTGTAGAAGGACAGACTCTGGTACCGGACTGGTACTGGACCAGAACAGGATTTCTGGTGCCGAAACAGAACAGAATATTGTTGATGCCTACAACTGATGTTTAGCAAGTTCATGAAGGATCAAATAGATTATAAAAAATTGCTTACAAAAAGAAAAGAAAATTTGTGAAAGTAAAACAAAAAGTGGTAAAAGTATTTTGTTACCTTCAGCTTATTAACAAAATTCGATCCACACCTATGTACAAAAAGTTTCAAATAAACTAATCAATCATTGTGGGTCAGTAGGAGGATCTCCTTCCTTACTAATCATCTGCATGTCTGAATTCTATAGTATACGAGTCAGGAATTCTTCTTTTGACAGAGGTTTGTTGTAAACTCGCAACCAGTGACCATTCACAAGTAGTGGTGTTTCTTGTTCATCAATTGTCTTTATCCTGATTGAACCATTATCGTAGATAGTGTCAATTTCATAAGGTCCCATCCAACAGGTGGTTAACTTACCTTTAAATTTCTTGAATTTGTTGTCATACAATAGGGCCCAATATCCTTGTTGAAAATTTTTCTTTTTGAGATACTTTTCATGCCATTTTGTTATATGTTCTTGAATGAGGGTAGTCCTTTGAAGTGCTTCCTGCCTGGTTTCATCCAACTCATTAAGTTGCAAGCATCTTTGTTGTTGGGATTCATCCAAGTTCATGCCAACTTGGACTGCAGTCCTAAAGGTTTTGATATGAAATTCTATAGGGAGAAGCACCTACTTCCCATATACTAACTCATAGGGTGTATGTCTTGTTGTATTCCTCTAGGTGATTCTATAATCCCATAAGGCTTCTAATAATTTTTCATCCCAATCCTTATGGTACAGCTGTATTGTTTTGGTAATAATGGACTCAATAACTTTGTTGGTGGATTCTACTTGTCCATTTTCTTATGGATGATAGGGTGTATATTTCTTGTGTTTGATTTGGTACTATTTTGTAACAGCTTTGACTAGATGAGAGGTAAATTGGGTTCCTTGATCAGTCATAATTTCTCGCGGTACACCAAATCTAGTAAATATATCATTAAAAAGGAAATATACCACTAATTGCTCACTGGCAGCCGGTAAATCCTTTGCTTCAACCCATTTAGTCACATAGTCAGTGCATACAAGTATATACTTTTTCTTTTTAGATGCAGGGTTAATGGGCCCTACAAAATCTAATGCCCATTTCTCGAATGGTTCAATGACTACTTGGGCTTGAAGTGGCATTTTGTATCGTGCAGTAGGCTTACCCATTCGTTGACATTCATCACAATTGGATACATAGGTTTTAGCATCTCTGAAAATATGAGGCCAGTAGTAACCTGATTGCAGAACTTTGTAAGCAGTCCTTTTGTCTGTGAAGTGTCCACCACAAGGGCCATCATGGCAAGCTTGTAAAATATCATGAATTTCATCTTCCCTTACACATCTCCTGATTACCAAATCTGGTCCTGTTTTGTAGAGGCAATCATCGTGCCACATGTAATTTGCACTTAGTTGAATTAATTTTTGTTTTTCTCTAGGAGACCATTTTTGAGGCATCTTCCCTGTCACAAGATAGTTAGCAACATCTGCATACCACGGAGTGAATTTAGAAATAGCAAATAAATTTTCATCGGGAAAGGTATCTTCTATTAGTGCATTATCTCCCAGATGAATCATTCTAGATAAGAAATCAGCCACAAGATTATCTTTACCAGGTCTATCAATAATATTGATATTAAACTCTTGTAATAATAAAATCCATCGTGTAACTCTAGGATTTGTTATAGGTTTGTTCATTAAGAATTGGATGGTTGAATGATCAGTGTGTACAAAAGCTTGATATCCTGTAATATAGTGTCTAAATTTATTGATAGCATGGACTACAGCTAGCAATTCCTTTTATGTGACCGTATAATTAACTTCAGCTGGAGACAGATTTTTACTGACAAAGTATATAGCATAGGGCACTTGATTTTCTCTTTGTCCAAGGACTGCCCCAAGGGCTGTGTCTGAGGCATCGGTACAGATATGAAAAGGAAGGGACCAATTTGGTCCTCTTAATACAAGGGTAGTTGACA
>JASDQU010103301.1:46296-58364 GCA_032191745.1 Picea mariana | reverse complement strand
GTAAAAAGGCCTTCAGAGCCTCATTGTAATGATATTCTTGCAAATGAACGCATCCATCACATCTCTTCTCAGAGATAAGCCGCCACCATTCCAGCAAGCTTGTTTTCCGCTGCATTTTACAGTTTCAACTTATTTCCTTATTGAATAGAAAACTTGTTTTACTGTATCTCTATTATTCTGTGTTAAGCATCTTTTAATAATCCATATTCATTTCGTTATTCTCATAAAATCCGTGTTGGCGTCAGAAGTCACTCCTGGATTGCAGCAGGAGTAATCCTGATGCCCATCAGTTTATGTCACTATTTGTTGATAAAGGGTGATGAATGGAAGTAAACTCAGAACAATATCGCTCTAACTCAGAAACTAGGCCAGGCATGCACAAGCAGATGAGGTCTTGGTTTAAATTCAAATAGTAAGTTGTAATAAGGGTGAGTAGGAGGAAGACTTTTGTGAGGAAATGTGAAGGCCTGATGTAGGCATCGAGCTTCTAACAGCCTGTAGAAGAAAACTTTGAACACAAGAACCTCTTATATTCAAAAGAAGAAACACTAAAAGAACATAACAGCGTTATAATAGATCCTTTATCATAACACAGTCACTACGATCCATGTGAATCAATCAATCATGAACCCTTTTAGTATGATATCGAAACCAGATGAAAAAGGGACTTGCCTTATATTGAACAAGAAAATTTCATATGCAGATACATAGCCACAAAAACTAGTGCTTCATTAAAACATTACATTCGGGATCTCTGCTCTACCATCCATGCTCACAAAAAACAAAAACTGAGTATATATACTCAGAGAAATTCGCCACCTTGGCAGCAGGAGGGTAGCTGAGACATTAAAGTCCAAATTAGCGTTGGCGGGCTCCTCTGGTCAGACGAGGACATCAGATCGGCATCACTTCTTTAGGAAAACCTGCACACAGGACGATCTTGGGTAGACTTCCTGCCAAGACCTCCATGCCTTACATTTAAGGAGTGAGGCGAGGTTTCAACCACTTCCTCCTACTTTTATTTACCTCTAGCAGGGATCAATATTGAGGCCGAGTTGAATTGGCACCTGGAGAACGCGGTGACACCTCCTGCTGCTAAACCCGATGCTTTGGCCCTTTGCGCAGCTCTTTTTATCACCCCAAGTGACCATGGGCCATGACCCTGCGCCTATCTTCAAAGGCGCTTTTTACATTTCACGTTTTGGTGATTCCAGATGCAGTGGAGGAGCGACCCCTTGTCTTTCAAAGTCTCGGTAGTCGAAATGTCGAAATGGCTAATCCGCAATCAATGGTCGGATTTGATTTAATATGGACGGTCATGATGAACCTTAATGTATTTTCGGGATTCTCCCACTGGGATTTCTCATTCCTTTTCTCTCAACCCTTGTATTTAAAATTATCGGTAGCCGAAATGGTGACCAGACTTAATCATGCACCATGTCTCCTGACTGGATCGGATGACCATGATCATTTCGACGTTTCAGGACCTGCCTCACCACACGATAAACGTTGGCGCCCTTTCCCCAGGCTTGTTTCCTTTGTGACCAGACACCTAGACTGTGGGCCCACCTCCTAGAGGATTTTCCATTTTGCGTTTCGGTGATTCCATATGCAATGGAGGAGCGACCCCTTGTCTTTAATATGGACGATCATGATGAAACTTAATGTATTTCAGGGATTCTCCCACCTGGAATTCTCATTCCTTTGCTCTTGACCCTTGTAGTTCAAAGTCCCGGTAGCCAAAATCAAGACCGGACTTAATCAGGCACCATGTGTCCCGACTGGATCGAACAACCACGATCATTTCATGACTTTGGCCTTAAGGGATGAGCCCATACGCTAAACCTCATGCAACTCCATGGTTCTGGCTTACCCAATGACCATTGATCTATTCCATCGATGGATCTTCACCGCTAAAAAGAAAAAATTCTCGCCTGCTTGATTTTTAACCCGAAAATAGAGGTTTTATGCATGCTGCGCTTGGGCGGTCATGACTACGACCTTAGATAACTTCATTTGATGGGTCTTAAGCCCCATTTCATTTGTTTCTCACCAAGGACTCGAATCCAGAGAGAATATTTCCCCTTACATGATCCAGGTGGATATCGGTGGCCACCCACCTTTTCCAACTAGCTCAAAACAGTTTTCTGGCAATTTTGTCAACTTACTATTTTTAGCAGGTTTTAACTTCCAGGTCCATTTTGAGGGCCTAAATGAAGGTTTTTCAGGATCTATTTTCTCAATTATAGCCTATATCATAATTAAGACCCCAAAATGAATCTCCTTGACAATACCTTTCCAACGAGCTATCATGTGCCTAAAACGGAGATCGTATGCAAAAGTTACGACCTCGGGAAGTTGTCGCACTAACTTACCCAAACGGGGCCCACATGAATTTTGACGCTTCATCTCCTAGGGTTAGGTTTTTGGATGTCTAGGAATTTTGGCATTCCTGTTTCTTGTAAAAAGGCCTTCAGAGCCTCATTGTAATCATCTTCTTGCGAATGCGAGTAGCGAACACATCTCTTCTCAGAGATAAGTTGCCACCATTCTAGCGAGTCTTTCACTCTGTATTTTTACAGTCTCTGTACATTTCTTTCATTAATAGAAATCGTGTATTACTGTATATCTATGACTCTTGTTATATTTCCTCTATATCTCTGTTATATTTTTGTCTCTCTTTCAATATCTCTGAATATTTCTGTGTTATATCTCCGCTCTCATTTCGTGCCGAAAATAATCCGGATCATTACAAGAATATGTGCTAACATTAGGCTCCATGGGGGATAGAGTCCCCCCTGTGAGGCCCTAAGAACTCTTTGCAGTTTCAGTGCCTTGTTGCTGGGCTATGGAGTCATTTATTAAGTCGAAAATAAACAAAAAAATAATATTTACAAAAACAAAGGAGCCTTCTAAGGATCAAACAAAACATTTCTTCAGGAAATACCCATTTATTGGGTCGTTAAATACTTCTTCACTCTCCAAATCTTGCAACTTGTACGTGTTATTTAAGAATACTTTAGATATTTTGAATGGCTTGATCTATAGGGAATCAAACTTGTTTTGTTTGACCCTATCCTTCCTAGGTGCATCCCACTTAAGCACCAAATCTCCCAGCTCGAATTCCTCCTTCCTGACCTTCCTGTCAAAGGCCTGCTTGATCTTCTGCTGATGACTATGAGCTATGTCCATTACCTGCTCTCTGATCTGTTGCACTTCCACCACTTGATGAATTCTTCTGACCATATGTTCTGGCTCTCCTTCATGATCTTGAAAGAATTTCGCTACATGTAAAGCGACCTGAGTGGGGAACACAGCCTTTGTCCCATAAACAAGTTGAAAAGGTGAGGTGCCCAGGGACTTCCTTGTTGTCACTCGATCGACCAATAGAGATAATTTGAGCTTTGAAACCCAGGCCCTCTTATTGTCTTCCAATAATCTTTTAATGAGTTTGATTATAATTTTATTGGAAGATTCTGCCAGTCCATTTCCTTGAGGATAATAGGGAGTGGAGTGAATTAGTGAAATCTCGAACTGCTCACAGAACTTAACCAGAGGCTCAGACTTGAAAGAAGCATCATTATCAGTGACAATTCTATTGGGACAGCCAAATCTGGCTATGATATCCTCCAGGAAGTTGATAATTACCTTGTTTGAAGCACTCCTAGTGGGGGCGTCTTATATCCACTTGGTGAAATAGTCTGTTGCAGTCATGATCCATCTGTGGTGGCCACTTGAAGGAGGATGAATTTATCCAATGAATTCCAACCCCCATTGTTGAAAGGGTGTTGAAGCTACTACAGGCTTTAGTGGCAGATATTTGAGTTGCTTCTTTCCTAAGAACCTTTGGCATTTGATGCAAGCTCTGACTTCTCTGTAGACATCAGTGAATAAGGTGGGCCAATAGTACCCAGCCCCGAGAATTTTGTGAGATGTGGTCTTCCAGAAATGATTCCCTCCACAAAGGCCACTATGGAAATCAAACATAACTTTATGGGCTTCCTGTGAGTTCAGACACCTCAGAAACACCCCGAGTGGGTCTCTCCAGTACAAGACTTGGTTAATAAGGCAATATCTGAACACCTTGAGATTTAAATCTCTTGCCTTTATTTTTCCCATTCCATCAGGAGGCTTCAACTCTTGCAGAAAGTACAAAATGTCTCTGTACCAGGTGCATTCTGCTAGTAATAAGCCACCCTGAGAGATTTTGTTGGACGACTTAGCTTGTTGATTTTCTAAGAAAGCATTGATGAAGCTAACCCCCAAGGCCTTGCAATTGGATTCAGCCAACAGCTTGGATAAACCCTACCCTTTAACCAACTTGGTGGGATTTATCTCCAGGTCAAACTCAAGGATCTTGGCAATCCATTTACCTCTTCTCCCATCTATGTCAGGGTATATAAGGATGTCTTTCACAGAGGCTGAAGGAACGTATGCAATCACTCTTGAGTGCAAGACATAGACTCTGAAAGCTTTGAGAGATTTCACCAAGGCATAGGCCTACTTCTCCATGATATCATACCTGATTTCTACATCTCTTAATGCCTTACTGAAGAAGGAAATGGGTTGCTCTCGCCCTTCCTCATTTTTATGCAATAAGACCGTTGCTACTGTATCAAAAGAAGCAAAATAAAAAAATTGGAAATCCTTGGAATAATCAGGATTGATCAGCACAGGTGCCTCATTCAATGCCTTTTTTATTTGGACAAAAGATTCCCTGGGTTCAATAGTCCATTTTACTTCAATTCCCTTTCTGAACATGGATGTGATGTGTTTCACCAACTCAACAAAATTTGAGACGAACCTCCTCAGAAAGTTAATCTTCCCTAAAAAAACCTGGACTTCCTTTCTAGACCTGGGAAGTGACAAGGTATGAATTTCCTCTACTTTGTTGGGATCAATTATCACTCCCTCTACTGATACTGTATGGCCTAAAAATTTCCCCTCCTTCATAGAAAACAAATATTTCTTGGGATTTAAGGAAAGGCCAAACCTTCGGCATTTCAAGAAAATTTTCCTCAAGTGTAGTGCTTTATATTGGACCTGGAGAAGACTGTGATGTCATCCAGATAGATCACCACAAACTGATCTTTCTCCCCGATGAAGGCTATGTCCATGGCTCATTGAAATGTTTCTCTTGCATTCAATAATCCAAAAGGAATTTTGGCATACATGAATGTGCCCCAAGGAGTGGTGAAGGTTGTTTTTTCTCTATCCTCGATCATGACTGATATCTGATTATATCCAGAAAAACCATCAATCATCGATATCCTAGATGCACCAGTTACCCTCTGCAATATGTGTTCCATGTTGGGCAAGGGATAGTTGTCTTTCTTTGAGCTCCTGTTCAGGTTCCTGAAATCAACACAGAACCTGATTTCTCCACTTTTCTTCCTCACCGGGACCAAATTGGCCACCCACTTAGAATATCTCAAGGGGAAAATGATTTGGGCATCTAACAACTTCTTCACTTCTCTCTCCATGACAGGCAACAACCTATGATTTATCTGTCTTAGCTTCTGCCTAAATGGCTTAGCCTCTTTCTTCAGTGGGATCTTGTGTTCAATGAAATATGTGTCATATGTCTTGAGGTCTTCATAGGTCCATGCAAACACATCAGCAAACTCTCTTAATAACTCGGTATATTCAGCCCTCTGCTCTTTGGGAAAATTGCTTGACAACTTGACAAACTTAGGCTCCTCATGTGTGTCGATGTTGCACTCCACTGTATCAACATCTCCATTCGAAAACCTACACTTTACTGCCACATCATTCCCATCAAACAGTCTTTCTAAAGGGACTAGTCCCTTTGGAATGTGATTGTTAGGTAGATTAATAATATGGTGATTAGCAATTTTATTTAAAAATACCTCATGGTGAGGGTGACTTTCGAGATCAGGATCCTGATCAATGTGCAATGCAAAATATTCATCGACAGACTGAAGAAATTTATTGATTTCAAGATCGTCTTCGAATACCTTCCAATGCTTGATATTGTCTGGTACAGATGGCCTATATCTTATCTCAACATCATATTTGATCTTAGGCGGCAGAGGGATCCTGAACAGACTAGTTGAGACAACTAAGGAATCGGCCAAAGTATTTTCCTCTCTTGGAATAAAATAAATGTTGAAAACTGAGAAGAAATTATCAATCAAGTCCCACACATTATTTTTGTAACTCCTGAGCCAAGGATGCTTAGCCCGATAAGCATTTCTAACTTGCTGGATTATCAACTCAGCATCTCCAAACACTGCTACCCCCTCAATTCCCATTTCTTTTGCATCCCTGAAACCCAAAACAAGAGCTTCATATTCTGCCACATTATTGGTAGCTTCAAATTCTAGCTTGTATGACAGGGATATGGTTTCCTGACAAGGTGACACAAAAACCACTCCAATGCCAGCGCCTTCGCTAGAAGAAGCTCCGTCAAAGAACATCTTCCAAGCAGAGGTGGTTGGATGAGATATCTCGTGATTAAATATGGGTTGTTTTCTAATTTGAAAAGGGGATTTAGGAGTATCGGTGAGCTGCAATAAACTAGACCCCAAATCAGTGTCAAGTGAAAAGATAGAATGATTGGTGGGGTCTGCTTCATCACTAACAATGTAGGTCAGCTGAACTTCTCTATAAAAACTCTTGTGTTCCCCTCCAAAGACTGGAATGGTGGCATATCTGAGATCCATCTGTAATGTTCCTCCAAGTTTTTAAATCCAAGATCTTGACAACAACATGCCGAACTTGGAGGGAACATCAGCTATTACAATGTCCATGACCACACTCTTCATTGGCAGCTGAAATAAAGAGACCACCAAGTCTTTGATAACTCCAAGGCATTGCACCCTCCTTGAATCAAAAGAGTACAAATCATGATAAGCCGTTGTCACTTCCAGTCCCAATTCTTCCATGACTATTTTGGGCATAAGGTTGTGGGAAGCTCCTGAATCCATGAGGAAATTACGCAGCACCTTATCATGTATGTTTAGGGATGTGTAGAAGGTTGGGGATGAATCATATATGTCTTCTACCATGGGACCTAGGAAAACTGTTGTATTTTCATCTTAAAGATTTATTGAGTCAGTGGAAGGCTGGGGGGACTCAGATTGTAGCAGTTCTGAGAGGGACCTTTTGAAATATTCATTTTTAACTAGTTCTGAGAGGGGTACGGGAATTCTAATATTTTGAATTTCATGCTCAAAACTAAAGGAGGAAAGAGGCTTAGGAGATTCCCTTGCCTCAGAGACAGGTTCTTTGGCTGTTGGAGAAGTATTCTGAGTTTTCTTTTCTTTAGTAGTGATTATTGCAGGTTTAGCATGCCTTTCCGCTATGAGGGGTTGATCATGGCTATCAAAATTCCCTTATTTATTATTTGACCTAAGGTGGTATCTATTAGGAGTGTTTTTGGTCGTTTCCCCTTTACTCCACTCATTTATTTGAATGTTCATAAGGGATTCATCATATGCATATTGAGTCAAATGGGGAAAAGGGGAAGTGTCTTCAATACAGTGAATTTCAGGGTCAAGCTCATCTATCTCCTCTCCTTCCTCATGAGCAACTAGGTTATTTTGGAGAGGGGTTTGAATCCTCTTATCATCTCTTTCTTTTCTCCTTTGTTCCCTTGGCAAATCCTGTGGCACATTTTTACTAGGCCTCCTGAGCCCTCTATTATCAGTATTTTGGGGATTTATGTACATGGGCTTCCCTTCTAATTCCCACCTTTCCATTCTAGCCGAAAGTGATTTTATCACTTTAGTTACCTCATCCATATGAAGGGGAAGGGGAGAGGAATTAGATGGGGAGGCTTCAGGTCTCTTCCTGGATATGTCTCTATCAACCTTATTCCTGAGTCGGTCAATAGCCAATATGTTAGATTCTACTTCCATGGTTGCATCCTGCATGTGAGCCAAAGTAGTCACTCTCCTTTCCCTCAATAGGAGGCAGAAATTGGGATCAAAAGCGCTAACATAAGTGATTTTAGCAGAGGCTTCTAAGGGCTTTATCTCAGCGGGGATCTTATTGTACATTTTATTGAATCTCTTGGAGAAGTTAGAGATAGACTCTCCTTCCTTTCTCTTCAAAGACCCAAACTCTGTCATGTAATACATGAAGTCTTTTTTGTCTCCCCACTGTCTCAAAAAGGCATTATCCAAAGCCTCAATCCCATCGATAGATCCAGGAGGCAGGGCCCTAAACCACTTTCTAGCCTCGCCTTCAAGGCTATGGATGAAAATCCTCATCCATACGTCTGCATGCATGATAACATGATCATCTCTAAAACTGTAAAAGGATTCAAGGTGTTATTTTGCAGCTATGTCCCCTTCACCTGTAAACTTGGGCAGCTGCTTAAGGTATCCATCTGCTAGGAAGCTGAGAAGAAGAAAATCAAGTTTCTACAGAAGGAGATGGAAAATTCCCTGGTTCAGCGGTGGAATTTTCTCCTTCAGAGGCCTTTCCTTTTCTAATAATCACCTCCAGATCAGCTTCAGGTGTAGCTAGAGGCAGTTGTGGATGGGACCGCGTGTGTCTACCTCTGGAAGCCACAGCTAAAACAGCAAGTTCTCCATAGTGGATTCGTCACAATGGAGTTTCCAGGTGCACAGTAGCAATCTCGTAGGGCTTTGATGCCTAATGCACCTTCAGAATCATAGGTTTGATGTCGTTCGATCCTAGGGAAAATTTTCAACTTTGATCCCCGACAACGGTGCCAGAAATGTTGTCGTCAAAAGTCACTCCTGGATTGCAGCAGGAGTAAGCCTGATGCCCATTAGTTTATGTCACTATTTGTTGATAAAGGGTGATGAATGGAAGTAAACTCAGAACAATATCGTTCTAACTCATAAACTAGGCCAGGCATGCACAAGCAGATGAGGTCTTGGTTTAAATTCAGACAGTAAGTTGTAATAAGGGTGAGTAGGAGGAAGAATTTTGTGAGGAAATGTGAAGGCCTGTTTTAGGCATCGAGCTTCTAATAGCCTGTAGAAGAAAAATTTGAACACAAGAACCTCTTATATTCAAAAGCAGAAACACTAAAAGAACATAACAGCGTTATAATAAATCCTTTATCATAACACAGTCACGACGATTCATGTGAATCAATCAATCATGAACCCTTTTAGTATGAGATCGAAACCAGATGAAAAAGGGAGTTTCCTTACATTGAACAAAAAAATTTCATATGCAGATACATAGACAAAAAAACTAGTGCTTCATTAAAACATTACAGTCAGGAGCTCTGCTCCACCATCCATGCTCACAAAAATACAAAAACTAAGTATATATACTCAGAGAAATTTTCCACCTTGGCAGTGGGAGGGTAGTTGAGACATTAAAGTCCAAATTAGCGTGTGCGGGCTCCTCTGGTCAGACGAGGACATCAGATCGGCATGGCTTCTTTAGGAAAACCTGCACACATGACGATATTGGGCAGACTGCCTGCCAGAACCTCCATGCCTTACATTTAAGGAGTGAGGCTAGGTTTCAACCACTTCCTCCTACCTTTATTTACCTCTAGCAGGGATCAGGATCGAGGCCAAGTTGAATTGGCACCTGGAGAACGTGGTAACACCTTCTGTAGCTAAACCTAGCACTTTGGTCCTTTGTGCAGTGCTTTCTATCACCCCAAGTGACCACAGTCTGTGACCCTGTGCCTATCTTCCAAGGCACTTTTTACATTTCATGTTTCAGTGATTCTAGATGCAGTGGAGGAGCAACCCCTTGTCTTTCAAAGTCCCTGTAGACGAAATGTCGAAACAGCTAATCCGCAATCAATGGTCGGATTTGATTTAATGTGGATGATCACGATGAACCTTAATGTATTTTGGGGATTCTCCCACTAGGAGTTCTCATTCCTTTGCTCTTGACCCTTGTATTTCAAAGTCCCGGTAGCCGAAATGGCGACCGGACTTAATCAGGAACCATGTGTCCTGACTGGATTGGATGACCGTGATCATTTCGGCATTTTGGGACCCGCCTCACCACACAATATACGTTGGCGCCCTTTCCCCAGGCCTGTTTCCTTTGTGATCGGGCACCTAGACCGTGGGCCCACCTTCTGGGGGATTTTACATTTCGCGTTTCGGCGATTCCATATGCAGTGGAGGAGCGAGCCCTTGTATTTCAAAGTCCCAGTAGCCAAAATGTCGAAACGGCTAATCCGAAATCAATGGCCGGATTTGATTTAATATGGATGGTCACGATGAACCTTAATGTGTTTCGGGGATTCTACCACTGAGATTTCTCGTTCCTTTTCTCTTGACCCTTGTATTTCAAAGTCATGGTAGCCGAAATGGTGACTGGACTTAGTGTTACACATTATTTTCATCATCCCTATGATCGTTAATGATGTAAACCTATCTATTGCCTTTAGAGGGGTCATAGTGGCCTGAGTTCCTGAAGAGAGAAGGAAGAAGAACTTTTCCTGAGGAAAAAAGTTACATTTTCCTATGTAAAAACTTTATAAAAAGAAATGTCCGCAGGTTGCTATATAGGCAGGGTGCGAGAATGACAAATTCCCGCAGGTTTCTATATAGCCAGGGTGCGAACAGTCCGCAGGTTGCTATATAGCTAGGGTGCGAACNTTCTCGAATTTTCTAGAAGGAGAAGCTTCTTGGGTGAGGTGGCATCCAAATAGTTTGGATCTTACTCGCTTTCATGATTTAGTGGGATCATCCTAACCTCCTCACCTTATCTTCTTTAGCTTATAAAAGGAGAGGAATTCTCATGGATAAAGTTAGCTTTGGTGAGCTTGTGAGTTCTTGGTTGTGGTTCTTTGGCTTGGAATTATTAGCTTGATTAGAGTGGCTTTGAGATTTTCTTTGTCAAGGTAGATTGTGAGTAGCTATCAGATCTATGGTTTCAGAATCCTTGGAGCAAGAAGTGTGTGGGGAACGAAGGACATTTGGAAGGGACCTTACGACATCAAGGCAATGGTTGTAATCTCTCTTTCACATTTAATATGATACAGTAATATATTTCTTTCCCATAAAGTTAGTTCTACTTTATTACATAATTCCTTGATCATATGTATAGATTAGCTATTGGATATATTATTTGCTTTCACTTTGGTTGGTTTGTGTTGTTTTGATCTTGACTGCACAAGAGCGCTGGAGCGAAGCAAGGAACAACAGAGACCAAGGAAGCGATTACAAGGTACATATCTTCTTCTCACTTCCAATTTAATTCAATAGTTAGATCTAGGGAAAGAGGTATATTCTGTCCTATTTTGTTCTAGATCCAGGTGGATCTAGGGAGATCGGTTTGTGTCCGCACTCACGGATTTATCCAATAACACTTAGTCATGCGCCATGTGTCCCGAATCGATCGGACGACCACGATCATTTCGTGACTTTGTCCCTAAGGGATGAGCCGATACTCTAAACCTCGTGAAACTCTATGGCTTTGGATTACCCGATGACCATTGATCTACTCCATCGATGGATCTTCGTCGCTAAAAAGAAAAAATGCCCGCCTACTTGATTTTTAACCCGAAAATAGAGTTTTTATGCATGTTGCGCTTGGGCGCTCATGACTGCGACCTTGGATAACTTCATTTGATGGGTCTTAAGCCCCATTTCATCTATTTCTCACCAAGGACCCAAATCCATAGAGAAGCTTCCCCCTTACAATAATATGTGCTAACAATCCAGATCAGTGGTATCAGAGTGATATGCTCCTTGTCGTCTTAATGCATGTCCCCAACAAGGTCAGGGTACAAATAATTGGGTCTCGAGCTTGTTTCTCTTGAGGAAAAAATATCTCGGATGCCCAAACGACCTCTCATGGAAGGAGAAAATAAAGATGACAGGACAGGAGATCCTTTCAAAATTTTGCTTGAATAATCCCTCACACAATAGAGGAACGAGATGATGGATAGTTTCACGCAAATCCTTCGGCGGCTTCCAACAAGTGACGCATCTTCCTTGAGCGGAGGCACTACCCCCTTCAAGGTACATATCAACTTTGAAATTCCTATATTTGAAGGTCAGATAGACGCAGATGTTGTAGACAAGTGGTTGAATCTACTAAAAGGGTATTTTTCTGTCCATAACTTTTCAAATTGAGAAAAAATT
>JASDQU010103301.1:10557-36717 GCA_032191745.1 Picea mariana | reverse complement strand
TTAGTTTTGACTTTCTATTTTTAGAATATCAGATCCATTATTTTAGGATCTGAAACTGATTGTAAGAGGCTATAAATCCAAAGACATTTGGAGCTCTAGGGGGTTCGATTTTGAGTACTATGATGTTGCTACTGTAATCTAAAGACCTATTCTTATTTTATAAAAAATCGCAAGCTTCTTTCAGTTCTGTGTCATATTTTATCTTCTATTCTTTTATAGCTTATGAGTGGAAGTCCTTTGTTGAAACTCGTTCAATTTGCAGTGACTGTCATCTCACTAATTAATTGTCTTAGTTGATTATCATAAGTTATTTCTTGGTTGTTAGACCCATTGTGTTTGTTGGTATGAAACATAATCTGGTTCAATAGATGTTTTCTTTCCCTTATTCAATCAAACTTTATCTGACCACGGTGCTAGAAAGCCTTGTGAGATTTTGTATCTCTAGACAGTCTTGAAAACACAGTCAAATACTTAGATATTCATTTTGACCCAAAAACCATATCAAATATTGAGAAAACATTTCCCAAAAAAGAGTTAGTTACCAGGCATCTCTGACTTACAGCCTAGGAGAGTTTCCTGGAGAGATAACACACATCAGCACACTCCATTTCTCCTAAATGTCGAATTTCAGAACTGTTGTAAGATCTACGACTCACAACCATCCGCACGTAGATCTGATGGTTGAGATTCGTTCTTCGCCAATGCATCTTACCTTCTTCTCTTGGCTTGATCTAACGGTTTTGATATGTCTTTGTCCAAAACCAACAGTCAAGCACTTATCCCTGGATCTATGGCATAGATCCACTCCAGGACTTCAGAGCTTCGATGCTTTAGCCCCTTTTTGGAAAGTAACTTCAAACAGCCGAAGCGGTGAAGTCCTAATGGACTTAGGTGCTTAACCTCCATGCTCCTTTTTCCAGATCTGACGGTTGTGAAAGGTATGCCTTCTCCCGAATAGATCCTACGACCCAATTTTAAAATTTTTGGCCCAATACCACCGTTGCGGTGGTATCTTTTCTCTATATATTTTCTTGAACCGCTGTACCTCCTGAGATTTTGAACACAGTCCAATTGTTCACGCAGTGCCTTCTTGGCACTTAAGGATGCTATGAGGTTCAAATTTCATCCCTCTCTACCATAATACACTCTAAAAC
Source organism: Picea mariana (assembly GCA_032191745.1). Classification (NCBI taxonomy): domain Eukaryota; kingdom Viridiplantae; phylum Streptophyta; class Pinopsida; order Pinales; family Pinaceae; genus Picea; species Picea mariana. The sequence goes on along the minus strand of JASDQU010103301.1, from coordinate 35,563 downwards.
CTTTGTTTCATTAACCACTTACACGGCCCATCCAAGCTCAATGTTGAAACCATGGGCTCTGATACCATTTTGTAATGTCCCCTGCCACCAACAGGTCGGGCAACATCACTTCGTAAACATATTTTTCTCTAATACCATTTTGTAACATCCCTCGGTTAGCCACCAGCAGGCCGGGGGCACGCTACCTCAGACACACGCGGTCTCAAGCTCTATTATGGGTAATTAAAATTTTCCATGCCCAGACATAGACCTACTAGGAAATGGCAGACAAAGCTCTTTACGAAATAAATCACATATAAACTTAATAGAAATAAATAGTGATAACATGAAAACATACATGCAACGAAACACATGATATTATTACAAGAATCACGGGCATGCACTAAAATACATCATTTAACCATTAAGCATGAAAATGATACTTATCTCTTAATTCTAGTACACTGATTGCGTGCAGAACTTCCACGAACCTCCCATCCTTAGACCATGTTGCTCATCACTCTCAGCAATGGGTCACCCCGAGCTGGGACTAAAATCCATCGGGCAAGGGATTCCTAGGCTAGGCAGGGACAATAGGAAGTTGCACAATACAGTAGGAAGGATTTCCTCCAAGGAGCCACTTACGCCCACCACTCACAGACTCTCATTCCCCACATGCATGTCCCACCCTAAGAGTATACACCTTCACTGTCACACAGTCCATCGGCTTCTCCACCTCCCTTTTCGGGGCTTCAGCAATAGTTTGGATGAAATTTTCAGATCCCTGTAGCTACTACTGGACTCCCTCCATGAGAAATCACTTCCTCAACACACTCTCTCACCTGGAGAGAGTTTCTCACAGGTCTGACAACCTGCTTCTTCTATCCACACTCTCTCACCTGGAGAGAGTTGCTCACAGGTCTAACAACCTGCTTCTTCTATCCACGGGCATGAAAACCCGCTTCTTCACTCCTACTCCTCAACACATGGGCACGGTGATGGAAACAACAGAAACTGGACATGGGAAACAGTAATGATGGAATAATACGCAGGAAACCTGCAGGGTACAGGTGCAGCAAGGGTATCAATTCAGGCTTGTTGCAGAGGTTCAGGTCGTTGGAAATTTCAACATTGGCATTCCAGGGTTACCGTGTGCTTGTTGGGTGCATTGGTGCAAAAATGGAAAAAATATCCCCAAAACAGTAAGAATTCTCACTTATATTGCATGTGCCTGAGCTGACACATGGCGCTCATGAAGCGCATTCCTCTCCATTTGGAAGTCGTACCTTTTCCCCAAAGGAACTTAGGATATAATCATATCCCACTCACAACATTTAGAATAATAATATATTATTCTATCGGACTTAATCTCTTAAGATTATCCCCTCTGTCCAGCCTCTCAGCCCCCTTCCCTTACCCAGCCTAGTGGAGCTTAGTCCCCCATACTCTTTCTTCGTGGTCGGTCTACACACAGCAATGTTGTTATATTAAAAACATGAATATTTACATGTACAAAACAGGCTCCTGGCCTTTAACATCTAGGCTCTCCAGCCTAATAAACACATAAACCTACCATCTTATAACTACTTGGCTCACCAGCCTACAAACATGTTACATTCATAATTACAACCGGGGCTCGGCCTTGGGATATTACAGGATTTCTCTTTGTTGGTATCACGCCCGCTACTCTCAAGCAAAACCTAATGACATTGTAAAAGACTCAAGGGTTTCGTAATGAACATCTCACTCTGAATTCATAATAAGATATATGTGACAATAATTGATTGTAAAATGATGATGATTTACAAAGATAGGACTTGCCTATATATATAGGCCCTTCGTGGTTTTTTATGAAGAGTCGTGACTTTTAGTCGTGACCTTTTATTACTTAATGTTTAATTTACTTTATTTATTACTTTAATGTTTTTATATTATTTATTTATTGTAACATTTCCCTTCCCTTAAATTTTTCTTTGTCCTCAAAGCAATGGTAAGGAAGGATATAACTGGCGGAAGTGTTCTGACTCCCATGATGCATCTTCTTCTGGTAGATTTTTCCATTTAATCAGGTATTCCTTGATTATACGAGACCGTAATCTCTTTTCCTGGGTTGTGATAATGGCTTCAGGATCTAAAAGGATTCGCCCTTCCTCATCCAACATAGGAAGTATATTTTTCACCTTGTGTTGTTGCCCCAACACTTTCTTTAGACATGATACATGAAAAATGTTGTGGATACGACTTTTATCTGGTAAATCCAATTGGTAAGCTACGTGGCTGATTTTTCTATTTATTTGATATGGTCCATAAAATTTTGGAGCCAATTTATTCTTTCCGTGTTGTTTAAGGGATAATTGTTTGTAAGGTTGAAGTGTCACAAATACCCAGTCTCCTACTTCGAACTCTCTTTCTGTTCGGTTTTGGTCAGCTTGTTTCTTCATTCAATTCCTTGCAACTGTTAAGTTTTCTTTGAGTAATTGAAGGATTTTTTGACTTTCGTCTAAATGGTCTTTTACTGATGCAACTTTTATGTGGCTAGTGGCCAACTCCTTCCACGATGGGGGTTCATAACCATAAAGATCTTGGAAAGGTGTAATTTTAGCTGATGTGTGATAAGTGGAATTATACCACCACTCAACAAGGTGCAACCATTGAAACCATTTATTTTGTTTGTCGGAGATAAAACAACAAAGATAGGTTTCTAAACATTTATTGACAACTTTTGTTTGACCATCTATTTGAAGGTGGTAAGCTAAGCTAATATTGAGAGAGGTTCCGATCTGTTTGCAAAATTCTCTCAAAAAATTCCCTTTAAATTTGGCATCTCTATCGCTGACGGTAACCTTAGGGAACCCATGTAGTTTGTAAATATTCTTACAAAATATTTCAGCCGCTTGTTTTGTTGAATCTGTTTTCCTTACTCCAATAAAGTGTGCATTCTTGGCTAGTTTGTCTACTACTACTAATATTTTATCTTTTCCATCGGATATGGGTAGTCCTTCAATGAAATCCATTGAAAATTCTTCCCATTTTTTGTTGGGAATGTGTAATGGGTGGAGTAACCCAGGGGTCAACACATTTTCATTCTTGTTCCTTTGACAGAGATGGCATTATGCTACATATTTTCGAATATCTGCACTCATCCCTTTCCAAAAAAATGATCTTTGTGCATTATAGTATGTTTTGAAAAATCCTACGTGACCTACAGCTGGGAATCATGAGATTCTTGAAGAACCTTGGCTTTAAATATTGAGTTTGTATTTAAGTAGATTCTCCCTTTATACCATAAGATGTCATTCTTCAATTCGAACTTAGGGTATTGATTTAAACTGTTGATTATAGAGAAAGTATCTGGGTTTTTTGCGTACTCGGTAAAAATTTCATCTAACCATTTTGGAATGGCTATTGATATTGCAAAAACTTGTGTTTCTTCAGCTTTTCATGATAGGCATCGGCCGCGATGTTGTCTTTTCCTCTTTATGTAGAATTTCCATATCAAACGTTGCAATTTTCTCTATCGACTTTTATTGTTCGGCTGACAAGGTTTTTTTACTGTAACAAGTACTGGCGATTGTTATGATATGTACGTATATAGAACTTACTTCCCAATAGATATTGGCGCCATTTTGTTAATGCATGCATGATGGAAAGCATTTCCTTGTTGTAAGTGGATTGTAAGCATTATGTTTTATATAGTTTCCTGCTCTCAAAAGCTATTGGGTGCCAATCTTGCATCAATATTGCTCCAATTCCAAAACCCGACGCATCACTCTCGATGATGAAAGGTTTGGAGAAGTCAGGTGTTGCTAATACATGGCTTGTGGACATAATGTTTTTTAAGTTTTCAAAACATTTTTGTGCTTCCAAATTCCATTAGAAGGAGTTTTTCTTAAGGAGATTTGTTGGGGGGGCGGTTAAATGAGCATAATTCTTGACGAATATTTGATAGTATCATGCCAATACTAAAAATCCTCTTAACTTGGATATGTTTTTGGGTTTAGGCCATTTTCTGATTGCCCTGATTTTCTTGGGGTCTACCTTGACTCCTTTTTTGGATATGATGTGACCAAGGTACTCTACTTCTTCCTTGCCAAATGTACATTTTGACATTTTGGCATAGAATTGGTGTTCCTCCAGAAGAGATAATACTTGTCTCAAATGCTTCATATGCTCCTCCCATGTTTTATTGTACACAAAGATGTCATTGAAGAAAACTAAGACATGTTTCTATAAGTATGGGTAAAATAATTCATCCATTGTCGCTTGGAAGGTGGCAGGGGCATTAGTTAGCCCAAAAGGCATCACCTTAAATTCATAGTGTCCTTCATGTGTCTGGAAGGCAGTCTTGGCTACATCTTCTAGTCTAACTCTAATCTGATAGTATGCAGATCTTAAATCAAATTTTGAAAATTATCTTGCTCCATGAAGTTCATCCAACATTTCGTCAATAAATGGGATGGGAAATTTGTTTTTAATTGTTATTTTGTTTAGCCCTCGGTAATCTATGCATAATCTAAATAATTCATCTTTCTTTCGAACTAGCACTACTGGAGCTGCATATGGACTTTTGCTTTTCGTGATGACACCACATGTTAATAGGTCTTGGACTAATCTTTTAATCTTTGTTTTGTGGTGATGACGGTATCTGTACGGTCTAACCTTGACTGGGCTTGATCCTAGTTTAACTTCAATTATATGTTCAATTCTTCTTTAAGGTGGTAACTCCATGGGAAGGTCTTGAAATACCTTCTTGTGTTTTTGAATTAGATCTTGGATGTTTTATGTTCTAGAGTTATCCTATTCTGATTCTTGTATTTCTATGTTGTGGCATTGGATGAAGTATGTGGTTGATCCTTTTCGGATCATTTTTTCCACTTGTTGTGACGACACAACCTATGTTTGTGGAGGTTGAAAACCATATAATTTATAACTTTTCCCTTGCCACTTGAATTGGATGAAATGTTCCTGGTGATTGACTAAGTATGTGCCTAAGTTTTGTAACCATTGGAATCCTAAAACCACATCTACTCCTCCTAGAGCGACGATGTAGAGTTCTGATTCCAAATTGAAATCTTGGATTTAGAGTTTCACCTTATGGCATTTTCCAACATTTCCAATTTTTTTGTCGTCTGCAACCATTACTTTCATGTCTGGGACTGGATATACAAATAACTTGAGTTTCCTTGCAATATTAATATGAAGGAAATTGTGGGTACTTCCAGTGTCATTTAGTACAGTGATATTATCATTTTTTATGTGTCCTTTTAATTTAAGAGTTTGTGGTTGGGTAATAACTCTGATGGCTGTGAGCGATATTCTTGGTGTGTTGTCTTCTATGAGCTCTGAAGTGTCATTTTGGAAATTTGTCATTTCTTCATCTATTGATTATGTTGAGTCTAATTGGTCGTCTTTTTTTGCTTCACAAGTGTACAATTTTTTAGTTATCTTCGATCTGGCACCTATGTCTCGGGTCCCATTTCTCTACACATCATCTACATTTTCCTTATTTTATCCTTTGGGACTCTAAACTTCTTCCTCTATATTCACGTAGATTGGGTGGTATGTATTTGTCATTTCATGTGGTCTGAGGTACATTCCTTCTTGATTAAACCTTGTTAAATCTTGATTGGCCTTCTAGTTTTTCTTCTGTGGATTTTGCCTTGTGTATTGCTATTTCTACTGTAGTAACCTCATGTAATCTTAACTCGTCTTGGATATGTGTTTTGAGACCACCTATGTAAGACTAGAGTAATTGATCATCAGATAGTCTAAATACTCGGGTGGCGAGAGCTTCCCATTGATGCATAAATTCATCTTTATTGCCTTTTTGTTGTAATCTGGTCAGTTTTGAAAAAAAAACATTTCTCGAGATGCCCTGGAATCTTTTAAAAAAAACATTTTTTAAAGAATTCCAATTATATGACTGAATTCTTCCTTTCCACCATAGGTACCAATTGTATGCAGTGCCTTCGAGGTACATGGACACGTATTTGACATTTTCTTCATCGGTTGTAATATTATATATGTGGAAATATTCTTCAGTTTTGTTAAACCAAGCCAAGCATTGGTTATCACCTCCATTGTATTTTGATAGTTCAATTTTGGCTTTGGGAGGATAAATTATTAAGGGTTGATGTTGTGATATAGGTTGGGAATTTGAATTGTAGGGAGGTGATGGCGGTGCTGGTGGGGGTGATGTGTTAGATGTGCTTGAGTCACTTGGTTGTGGTTGGGTGGCTCATTGGTTCCCTTGGCCTTTTATTGTATTTCAAAGCTCATTAAACTTTTCTTCCTGATGTTGTGTCATCACAACCAAACTTTGTTGCAAATCATCATTTATTTCTCGTTTAAAGTTTCCCAAACCTCATTGTAGGTTAACCTCGAGTTCTTGAAAAATATCGTCTTTAAGATCTTGTTTTAGATTATCCAAGCCTTTTTGTAATTCGATTCCAACTTCCATTGAAATTTTTTCTTTAAGATTATGGGTCAACTCTTGTTTGAGTGCTTCATTGTTGAGCCTCATTTCTTCTAGTAACTCATCGCAATTTTTTTGTATTGACTTTTCGAATGATTTTCTAATGCTTTTACACTCCTGGTCTATTTTTTCCACTTGAGTTTTTAATTTGGACATCCTTCTAGTGTTTGGGGATGAGTATTTTTCTGTAATTTTGATCTTGCTTGGGATATCCCCTTTTTAATTATTTGAAAATAATTGCATGTAATTACGGTGGAGGGATGTGAGCCAAGTTGTGGAGAGTGGAGGTGTATGGTGGGTGGATGATAAGAGTGATCATTTTATGTGCCTTTGATCTTCAGATTTGTTCATGACGATTAGGCTCCATTTGAAATATATTGCCCATTTAAATTCTTGGCGTGGCAAAGGCTCAAATCTATTCTTCACAAAGTGTTGAGAAGGATTCATCCATCTATACATGCGTGCTACTAAGGATCATTTAAATTCAATGTATACTTGTGTGTTTACTTGTTTTTTTCTTGTAAACGGGTGCATTTTCAGTAGAAGCCGGCACCCTTCATTTGTTGTCTGCATAGTTGAGTATGCATTGTAAATTCTAATTGTGAAAGGGTGGAGTTGCAAGAAACTCTATGACGTCTAATTTTGTCTATATGGCTCGAGTTGAGGAACTGTTAGAATTATTGAACACTCTAATCCTCTCCTTTGTGGACAATACATTCAACATTAACAAAATCACTTTGCGGTCTATTGTGACATGTTTGCATGTTTCGTAAGCCAAAGGAGCACTACTACAAAATCAAACTCGACTTATTCACGATGCACTTGGGCAAAAGAATCTTCAACAGCATTCTAAACTAGTCCTTGTTTAGAACCCTATTTTTGAAGATGATGATGATGATTTAGACCAACTGCTAGCGTAGGAGCCATTAAGTGAGACAGCTCCAAATTCAACTACGGTTGACGTTCATCCTTCTCTTTCCAAGTGGATCATCAAACCTTGGGAATAAATCAGAAATAACAAGCACAAAATCGATATCGGATATGAAAAGGATGTCACGTTTCATATTTCAGATTACACCAAACCGATCCAGTTTCAGAGTGTTGTATTTCTTCAAGAAAGTTCAGATTCACCTGCTCCAGTTCAAGACATCAGCTTCTTTTCTTCAATGCATCCATTTATTAACATCAGCAGCACCCATCCCACCAGCCTGGTCCTGAAGAAGCAGTAAGACCTGCTCCATGAGGTAATGAGTCTGGGTATCATGGTATGTGTCACTCTGATTATTGAAGCACTTGGATATGTTGTGTTAAATTCTCCTTCATTTCATAATGTTTTCTTGGAAATTATGCTCTTTAACTTCTTCATACCTAGGAAGGGTGACATGATGCCCTAGCAAGTTGATCTCCCTTTAGGATGGGTTGTCACTGGGTGGGTCTCTGAAAGTTCATTGTCCATTCCCTCCATACTTACCACTTTCCATCTTCATTCCTCTCATTTTTCCCCACCTTTGTTCGGGCACTAGGTTTTCCACACTAGGAAGGGTTGTACCTTGCCTTGTGGGAAGAAGGGGTTAAAGGGCCAGGGGGTAAAAGTAGTTGGCAAGAGTTAAAAGTCAAAATGAAACCTTTGAGATGCTTTGCCCAAGGATTCTTGAGAAATCATTAAAAATCTTCTCAGTAAGCAAAGGGGACCGGTAAGATAAATAAACACTCAAGGTATTAGTTGGTGGATGGGAGGTCTCATCATGAGCAGGCCTATTATGACCATGGGTATGTAGCGGTATAAAACTACCATCTATCTGGTCACCAAACCAGGGTAGTGGCTCTTGGTGGCATAGCCAAGAGAAAGGGGGTCTCTTCACAAGCCATCCTTCACATCTCTGTGAAATTCATGTGGGTAACGTTGTCACCTCTAGTCACCAAGCCAGGACAGTGTCCCTCATCTCTTCCCTTGAAGCATAAAAGAAAAAGATAAAAAAAAATAAAAATAAGAATAAAAGAATGGGTTGGGAAAGAATGGCATCTATGACAATGTGCAACTCGCCCTCTACAAAGGCACCCACAAGTAAGACCTACATTTCCATGTTATCACTGCACCCATGCCCAGACACTAACCCCATGCCACCTCACACACACTTACATGGCCTAGATTGGTTATCACATAGGAAATACCCCAAACTTGATGAGGATTAACCCAATAGGACACCCTGAGACCTTCTCCAAACTTGACTTGTTAAACTGCATAACGTCTTTGAGCATTTGTCTGGGTAAAGGGGGGTTTGATGCACATGTTTAAGTAATTTGATTATTAGATGTGATTAACATTACTATGATCCCTGTGACTTATGAAACCACTAGAGGGCATACTTTTTTTTGTTGCAGGACTCTACCCAGTGGACAGGTACATGTGGGGGAATGATTGGCTCGGACCTCCATGGGGATAAAATCCCACAGATGGATGTTGTAACCCCAACCAGGGGTAGGGAAACATCAGGGACTTTCATCAGGAAGAAAGAAGGATGTTACCCTCAGAGACACTCTGGAAGACCTAGACCTAGGGGGATATTGCTCTTCCACCTGGACATTGACCCTTGAGAGCCCATGACATGATCATAATGACCCTGGACATCATCCAGAGCTAAGGTTTTCATTTATGACGGCAGTTGTGTGTTGGTTGGCACATGTGGCATCATCCATGGGCCTTTGGAGGCCAAGCATTCTGCATGTGGGGCCCAACGTTCCACCCTAGGATCCCAACATCACCCTAGAAGTGCATGGCATCACCCTTGGAGATGATTTTAGGGTTTAATTACTTTCATTTATGTAAAAATTGGATTTTTGATGTAATTTTGTCAAGTCGGCCTTTTTATGACCTAATTTTAATTAAAGGTCATTGATATTGTATAAATAGAGAGAAAATACTCTCATTTTTTCATCATCACTCATCACACAAGTAGTGTGGTCTAAAATTTGTGCCATTTTGGGGAGTTATTCATTGAAATTGGGAGACGCACTTCTCTTGGAGGCTAAAATTTGTAACTTTGATCATTTCTTGGTGAATTTGCTTGGCAATCTAGGGTTTTATTGCTTGATTATTCTTGGTGAAGTAAGTAAATTTGAAATTTTTCATTTTATTGTGAATGTTATGGTATATTTGTTTATTCATGTTAAAGATTATGAAATTGTTTGCTTGACAAACCCTAGGATAAAAGGACTTAAGTTGATACTTCTTTACTCTTCATTTGCTAGACGTTTACCAAGGTAATTTGACTTAGATGAACTTCTAAAACCCTAAATGATAGCTCTTTAGAAGCCATTGTCTAGTTATTGTTTCCCTTAATACCTTTTAGTAGTCCAAGGAAGTAAAATTTGCTAGGGCCTAAGATCCCTTACTCTCTAGCAAATTTGTCACTAGGAATTGGATTCTTGAGGCCTTGGGTTGCCAACACCTCATCCATCCATTCCCTCTCCTTAGAAAAATACAATTACTTTGTTATTGCTTCCAAGAGAAAACCGTCATCTCTAGACTCCATTTACCCTAAAGGAACTAGTCCACTTACTTTAGTGAATTGATTGATCAAACAAACACTCAAACCTTCTTCCTCTAAGATTTTACTAACATTTTCTAACCCAAAACTAGACTAACTCCTTAGCTAACTGGATGTTGTTGCAAAACATTGCTACAGCCACACTTATTCATGTTAAATTTTCGCATCCACCTACATAACTCACACTTAGCCCATCCATAATTCAATTGTGACAATTGCTAGTTAATCTACTAGATAAGTGTTGAGTTTGCATGGTGTTTTCTTGCACTTTTGACCACTAGAATTTGTTTTTGTTGCAAAAGATTGTTACATCCATATAACTGCAGCAAATTCTCTGCAAAAGTGACTTATTATGATAGCTAGACATTTTCAAACTTGCTTGTGACAAACTTTTATCATTCTTCTAGGTTAAAGCTATTTCTTCTTGTCATTTTCAAGCACTTTCAAGGCATAACTCTTATGGTTGTTATAAAATATTAATTGTTGTTATAAATTGTTGCATTGCTGCAAATTCATATTAGCTAAATTACTTTTTGAAATTTTATGGTCTTAAGAAGCACTAAAATCATATATTTGTACTTGCAAGTTGCTATATTTTCTTTTTGTCTTGTTCTAGGCAAGTTCACTTCATTTTACCATTTGCTTCATCCCTTAAAGACCATAAGGACCTTCTAAATTGAGTGACCAGTGAGAGGGGGATTTTCTTGCATACTTACCTTAGTCATCATCCCTTTTGGTCACTGGGGACGTCTCCCCTGGGGTAATCTTGATATATCCCTAAATAGAAAGGGGTTTCTTATTAAGGTGGCAGTGATAGGTCACCCCCTGTTACGCCAATCTTGTATCCACTTACCTTGGGCTTTGGGCAAGTACATATTGTGCGATAACATTTTGGCGCCAATGTCGGGGAACATTGAGTCAATATTCCTCAACAACACTTTTTCGGTAAGCCTTTCCCTCAAAGCCTTTATCTTACTAAGCTTACTTGGTGACTCCACTGAGGGTGATTCCCTCATCCCTTTGATAGTTTCAAGAAAATTATTTGGCGACTCCACAAAGCTCAGGGAGGTATACCAATCCTCCCAGGTCTTATAGAAGAAATCCTCCCCAAGATTCTCCTGTATTAAAATCATTATTTGGAGGCAATCTTCTCTTAAACACAATGTCTAACACTCATACTCAGACCCTTAATCTGAATCAAGATAATAACCAGAAACAATGGTCATCCAAGCTTTTCAAACTATTAGACATGACAAACATTCCAAGATACCCTAGACAAATGCCCCCTAGGTATGAGAAATGGTTGCCTACGTTCACTAGTAATGATGTAGTTAGCATTGAGGATCATATGAGCAATTTTCGGGCCTTCTTTTAGCTTCATCCTATCAATGATGATACTGAATATTTAGCTATGAAATTGTTCTATGTTACCCTCTATGATGGCACTAGACGATAGTACAACGGTCTCTCTGATGCTAGTATTACATCCATGGATAAATTAGAGGAAGTGTTCCTCAAACGATGGAGTGTCAAGGAAGACCCTAACATGCTTCTAATAAGGCTCAATAACATCACAAAAGTTGATAATGAAACTCTTAGGGAATTTCATGATAAATTTGAAAGGTTGGTACAACAGATCCTGGTGAGCTATTTGTTAGAAATAATAGATGTGCGCGTTTAACCATAGACAATATAGCAATATTGTCACCCAACCATAGGCTGAAGCCACTCCCGAGCACCTTAACCTTGACAAAGAATGATTTCGGAAGAAAACCTCAGGCCTAATAGCCAATAAATGTAGTGTACCTCTCTCCAGAGCTAGCATACAAGGCAGAAAGTCCAAACCATAACCAATAGAGAGTTTGATCCTAAACCGAGAATACAAGTTGCAGTAGTTGCAGCTGCAACTACTCTCCAGACTTGTGCACTTACCCAATTTCTGCAATGCACACTATTTCATTTCTGTAGTTGCGAGTTGTGTGTACCAAATGAGATCTGGAGTCCTGTATTTATATTGTTTCTCCTTAGTTGTCTAGGTCGACTTCTCATTCTGGAGGCTAAACACTCAATAATAAATATTATCTTGAGCCGAATTGCCTCCTAGGGTTATTATCCATGCTTTAGGGTTTCTTCTTGCTTCCCGGAATATTCTATTCTTGTTAGGGTTACACATGGACGTTAATACCTCCCGCAACTACAATAATATCAACACTCCCTCCTAGCTAGGGAGGTATTGAAGGTAATGGTCTTGAGAAAAAACATACCATTCAACCAGTAGCATCATCATATCCATACAGGATATCTCATGATTAGATCACGAGCACCATCATCACTATCAATATCATTCGATAGCATCAACTACAACATCTCTCGAATTCATACTCCATCTGAGTAATCAAGCATGATACTGAATAAGCCACTCACTCCACGGAGTGATACAATGACCATTCTTCTAATCCAGACATACGTCCTAGAAGAATGATTGTTCCAACAGATGCTAAAAGTTACGCCATGGGCTACAGAGACCATTCCTGTAGGAATGTCAGTCTAGGACTATTTTCTAATCAGGTCATATGTACCATAGAGATCTGTCTCAACCTATATTCCTTAGAAAATATCAATCCTGAACCACTTTCCTAATCGGGCCACAATCTATGCCTTAGGAAAATACTATTCCATGACATGTCAACAAACTGTCAACCTGGACCATTCTCCACAGAGAGAATACTTGTCCACCAGCAATCTATTCTATCTGGACCATTATCTTCCTGGAGAATGTCTGTCCACAAGCACACTGACTATCCATCTAACTGATAATCATTTTCAACACTACGAATAGTCTACATGGAAATCAGAAAAATGACATTCAATAGAACACAATTGTGTCTATCCATAGTAGTACACAACTACAATTCAGTGGTACACTACCACACCAAGTAGCACACGGCTACTTAATCAGTGACACATAGTCACAACCAGTGGAACACATCCACCACAGTAGCATACATATATTGCCCAGAGACATACCATCTCCATAGAAATCATATCATCTGATATAAACCTGCACAGAAAACAATATCATGATATAAACTGAGTCATCTGGGCCATTCTTCCACTCACATCTGTGAAATTTGGAAGAGCATATTCCCTCAAAAAGTAAAACATCAGCCATGGGTTATCTGGACTATTCTTCTCAAGCATAGAATAATAAATTTCCATGATTTTTGAGCCTGGACCTTTCACCTAACTGGGCAATTCCTCCGGCACTAAACATAGTGAAACTTGGATAGAATGAGTCTACCCTAGGGAATGTATGTCCTTGATTGTTGAACCTGGACCATTCACCTAACTGGGTCATTCCTCCGGCACTAAACATAGTGCAACATGGAGAGAATGAGTCTGCCCTAGGGAATGATTGTCTGAACCATTTCCTAAGGAAATGATTGTCATGCACAAACCTCCAAAATGAACCATTCTTCGAAACTGCTCACAATTGTGAACTTTTAAAGAATGATTTCCCGATGAGGCGAACCATTCTACTTGACCACTACTCAGAGTGACTGCCAAGAAGAATGATTGTCCTAGACCATTCCCCCACACTGGCCACAAGGGGAATCGTTGTCTATGGTACATCAGCAATCTCTCGAACCATTTTCATTACGAAAATGATTGTCCGATCTAGACCATTTTTCAAACTAGAAAATGCATGTCCATCAGAAATCTCAAACCACTTTCCGAACTGGAAAGGAACTACTCATCTTGGACCATCTTTCGAACCAAAAAATGACTGTTCATAAATCAATAACACATCAGTGATCCCTCCCAACCTAGGAGTAATCTCTTCCTTTTTCAATAAGGAAGTCGTCTCCACAAGCCCCAACTTGCAATCTTTTCATCTTGGACAGAGGTTTTACCAAAATATATGTTATCTTCTCATCTGTGGAGATATATTGGAGAACCACTTCTCTTTTATGGACTTCATCATGGAGAATTTAATGCTTGATCTCAATGTAATTTGGTCTATTATGGAACACTGGTTTTCTCTGAAGGCTTCATGTAGCTCTGATCATTACAATATATTTCATGGTCAAATTCAGCACTTTTGTTTCCTGCTAGCTCGTGACATCGTGGCAAGGCTCAAACTGAAACATATCCAAGTAGCACTTCTTATGTCATCATGAGAGTTTTCCATGGATTAGCAATCCATCATCCCAGACTTCTGAGTAACTATTATAATATCTTTATCATAGAAATTTTTCACCGCGCTTTTGTTGTATAGAGATACTATGCATCAAGTTGTTTGAATCCATACAAGGTCTTCTTATATCTGCATACATGGGTCTCTTTCTGGTATACCTCAAATACTTTAGATTGATTTATATAATCTTTCTTCCTCAAATGATCTATTGGGAGAGTAGTCTTTTACAACCAACTAATGTAAACTTCAATCCATGAATACTGCAAGAGATATAATAGCTCAGATAGAGGTGTATCTATTTTACGGGAACAAGATGTTATCATGGTCTTCTCCTCCTTCTGGAAGAACCTCTAGTTCTAAATCTCACAATGCTTCCATTCATAATCTTTTTTCACAATTTCTTACATATATTTTTCTTCATCATATCTTTCATTACTTTTGCTTGATTGCTTCTAGTGGGTTCAAAACAAGCTGGTAGTCTTGTGATTCTCAGTATAATAACTGGTTGTTCTGGATTTTCTTTCTCCCTTGGAATCTTCATGTTCTTCCTCATGTTTCTCTTTAGCTCTTGGGTCCATGGAGTTTTCTATAGATTCCATGCCCTGAAGATTCCAACTTCTTCCTTTCATCATAGGATCATGGATGTAGATGGACAACCAGGGATACTTTAAGGCTTCTTTTCGAAGAAAACTTCTTCTAAAGTCAAACTAAACACATGTTGTTTTTCATGGCTGCTACTATCAATGGGAACATGGATAGATACTTCAATGGATCATATTATTTAGGATTATCTCCCTCTTGATCCTTGCTTCATGTATGAATGCATGCTCTTCTTTTGGAATTATATAATCGGCTCCCTCCATCTAAGAGAGTCCACGCTTATGTATGCATCCTTATTGCCTTCTGCAAAGTGTCACAAGTCTTTTTCCAATTTCCTCTTGATTGTTGACGTCTTTTTGTTCTTACTTCTTCCAGGTTTTTTCAAGTTTGATTCTGATTTCGGCTTATCTTGCAGTTGTTACTTATGTAATAGCTTCCACAGGAATTGTTACCAAAGATTGTCAATGTACTTCATCTTTTTATGTGTATTGCTTGACTTGTAGTCATCGTGATAGTAATCCTTATCTTGTTATTCTTCAATAGGTATTGTTTCACTTGAACATATTATCTTCTAAGAAATAGATATGCAATATATGTACATAAACTATGTAAACATGGTATGTACAAGAACTATGAAGAATATTGTTACCTTGTTTTAGAAGAAGATGTTTTATCATGCTTGGCCTTCTTTGAGGGCTCCCTTTCTTCGGCAATTCATGCTTCATGTGTTTCCTTCCTTTTCTTTAACTTGGTACAATGATTCTTGTAGTGACCATATTTTTGGCAGTTGAAGCATTGTATTTTTGACATATATTCCTCTTGATTTGGTTTCTTCCTTGAGCCAAACTTCTTTTTATTCCTATAATTCTTGAACCTTGTTGTGAAGGCTTGATCATCGTATTTATTTTGGGGTTTCTCTTTTGCATTAATCCTTGATTATTCTTGTGCACAGCAAGTCCAAAGTTCTTCAAATGTGGGATACTCCTTCCTTGTGTTCATGCTTGCAAAAAATGCATCCCATGTCTTGGGAAGACCATTGAGTACTATATTTACCAGTTCCTTCTCTGAAATGATTTCTAAAATAGCTTGTAGTTGATCTCTTAACTGAGAGATTCTCACAAAGTATGATGTTATGTTGTCGTCATCATTCATATTCATGTCATGGAGTTCATTCTTCAGACTCATTACTTGTCCAATGTTTCTAACTGAGAAGAGGTTAGTTAGGGCATCGTACATCTTCTTAGATGAGTCAAGATGAGAGATGTAGGGTATCAAGGGGTCTTTTACAGAGTCCACTATGATACTCATGGAATTGATGTCAATGTCCTTGAACTTCTCCATAATTGCAATGTTCTGAGGTTCCTTCTCTTTTCCTTCTTCAAGTTGTGGTTCCACAATCTTTCCTTTCACGATATCCAACACTTTATTCTTGGTAAGGATGAGATCAATCCTTGTCTTCCATGATCTGAAGTTAGAATCCCTTTCTAACTTGTTTTTTGACTTCATAGAATAAGTCATGACTGCTTTGACTTGGTCAACCTTTAACTTTGACTTGGCCAACTTTCGACTTTGACCAAAAACTCAAACTTGGCGTCTTAGCTTGCTGAAAGTACCAGGAGGTGTGATGGGTTAGGGCGCACTAGGATATCCAGAAATTAGGTCAATCTCTTCACTTAAGGTGCCTCAACAAGAGGATTAGTGTTTCGTTGCTGCAACAAAAACTAACTGCAACTGCAACTGTAACTGAGAAAATCTTCCCAATCTATCTTCCAGCGGTTAGACTGTCTGAAGATAGTGTGGGTCCATAACCTGTTAGAAATAATAGATGTGCTCGTTTAACCATATATAATATAGCAATATTGTCATCAAACCATAGGTCGAAGCCACCCCTGAGCACCTTAACCTTGACAGAGAATGATTCTGGAAGAAAAACCTAGACCTAATAGCCAATCAATGTAGCGTACCTCTCTCCAAAGATAGCATACAAGGCAGAAATTCCAAACCATAACCAATAGAAAGTCTGAGCCTAAACCAAGAATACAGGTTGTAGTAGTTGCAGCTGCAACTACTCTTTAGACTTGCGCACTTACCCATTTTCTGCAATGCGTGCTATTGCATTTCTACAGTTGTGAGCTGTGTGTACCAAATGAGATTTGGCGTCCTATATTTATACTATTTCTCCTTAGTTATTTGGGCTGAATTCTCATTCTTGAGGCTAAAGACTCAATAATAAATATTCTCTTGAGCCGACTTGCCTCCTAGGGTTATTATCCATGCTCTAGGGTTTCTTCTTGCTTCCCGGAATATTCTATTATTGTCAGGGTTACACGTGAAGGTTAATACCTCCCACGGCTACCATAATATCAACACTATCACCCTTCAAACAATTTCCTTCTCTTCCTTTACACCAAAGCCTTTATAGGACAAATGGGATTTCTCCTCATATACAAAGCTCCTGGGATGATCTATGAAGCCCAAGAGATGGCTACAAAAATTGAAGATAACCTATCATCATCCAAAGTGGAACCTTTCTCCGCCCCAAGAGTCAAAATGGATGATAAACCCAAAGTAGTCCATAATGCTAAGTCTACTTCATATATTGGCGCTAGCTTGGAAAAGCTACAATTGACTGTAGATGGCATGGTAAAAACCCAAGAATTAATGATGAATAGGATTGTAAATGTAGAAAGAGCCCAACAACAAGCTCCTAGACCTTCATATAAAGGGTAATTCCAAAGGGGTACTCAAGGTTTCAAGCCAAAGAATGATCAAGAACTCCCTAATACTTTATCCCCCATGAACATGGTAGAGGAAAATCCTTGGTGCTTACAATGCAGAGAGTCACATTGGGAGCATGAATGCCCCCTAAACAATGGTGAACATGACCAAGTGAATATTATTGATCATGCCATTGAGGGCCCACAATGTTGCCTTAATATCACACTTGAAGAACATCAAGAGGGCATAAAGGAAGAAGCCAGGAAGGCTAGGATGGAAGTGATAAATAATCTTGATCAAGAAACGAGAGAAAAGTTGAAAAAACAAGAATTCCAAGTGTATACTAGAAAAAAAAATGAACCAACCTTTCTCTACTGGACCTACAACTTCACAACCAAGACCTTTTCCTATGAACATACTTCTTCCTAAGAATTCTCCCAAATCTAAGAAGATTGACATAAATTTTGACTTGGAAGGCGCATTGGCTAAAATGCATGTGACCATTTCGTTGAAGGAAGTTATCAAGGTTCCATATGTGAAAGAAAGGTTCAAAAAAAAAATCAACATATCAGATGAGCCAATGGACCCTCCTATTATGTTACAAGTAGACCATTTTAGGGTTTAGTATGATGGACACCCACCCTTCTTCATGACGTTACTAGTGAATAACAAATGTCTTAACAATTGTATGCTTGATTCAAGAGCAGGTGCTAACATGATTTCTTTGAGAGTCATGGAGAAACAAGGCCTAAAGGCCACACAGCCTTATAGGAATGTATGTGGTTTTGAATCCAGGGCCATACCCACTCATGGGGTAGTTGAGAATGTTGAAGTACGCCTTGGTAAATATCCCGAGAGAGTGATCCATATGGATATTGTGGTGGTGGATGTCCCTAATGTGTGGGGGATGCTTTTGTCGAGGAAGTTTGTTGCAATGTTGGCAGGTACATTAGAGATGGATCTCACTTACATCAATGTGCCTATGAAGAATGGGACCATAGAACGCCTTTCAAATATGCCAATGGCCAAGGCTCATGTGCAAGAAATTAACAATAATGTTGAAACTAGTGTGACACATGATCTGATCAAGGAAAACCTTCCTATATTTTCTCTAGAGGATTTTCCTTTCACTTCAGAGAAAGATTTTGATGAGATGCAATGGCCAAAGAAGGAAGAGTATCAACGACTCTTAGATAAATATAAGGACAAGGAAGTTGGAATAGTCAAATTACTAAAGAAAGGGGATAATGACATATTGATCAAACCAAGCCAACAGGAAGTCCTTACAATTGAATCCCACCCTCCTCCCTCAAAACAATATACTAGAGTTATACAAGAAAAGGCCAAGTTTGAAGAAAAATAGTATCAAGAGGGAGATACGGTCTGGATGTGGGACACAAAGAAAGGAGAGCCTACTAATGTTAAAGGGAACGCGCAATTTGGCTTGGACCTTTCAAAATCAGAATGAAGTCAGTCAATGATGCCTACTATTTATCCACGTTGGAAGGAAGAAAACGCCCATTGCTAGTTAGTGTACACCTCCTTAAACCCCATCATGGGGCAAAGACTTGACTTCACAGGTAAGTACAGGTAAGCTAGGAATTTGCATCCATTATATATACCATCTACATATCATGCTAGTATAGTGTAGTTTCATTTTCATATTTGTATTCCTTCATTATGTATATATGCATGTTTATCTTCATTTTATTATATCATATATGAGTGAGGGGTGATATCACCACCCTAAGGATTATTGATGTATCTTGTTGAGATATAGCAGGCACAGGTCATACCAGAGATGTTGATGTTCTCATGCACTCTACGATGAGCACATGTCCCTGAGTTGGAGCCAAATGTTATCCCCTATCCTAGGGAAAAATAAGGAGATCATGTCTCGAACCCCACGAATCCTAGACATGGAGTGTCGAGAGTCAGATGACTTGAGCATGGCCCTGGAGGGCCCCTCTTTTCTTCAGTGCAGCCATTTATCAACAGCAGCAACATCCATCCCACTAGCCTGGTCCTGAAGAAGAAGGAAGTCTTGCTCCATGAGGTAATGAGTCTGGGTATCAGGGTATGTGTCACTCTGATTATTGAAGCACTTGGATATGTTGCATTAAATTCTCCTTCATTTCATAACGTTTTCTTGGAAATTATGCTCTTTAACTTGTTCATACCTAGAAAGGGTGACATGATGCCCTTGCAAGTTGATCTCCCTTTAGGATGGGTTTCCACTGGGTGGGTCTATGAAAGGTCATCGTCCATTCCCTCCATACTTACCACTTTCCATCTTCATTCCTCTCATTTTCCCCCACCTTTGTTCGGGCATTGGGTGTGCCACACTAGGAAGGGTTGTACCTTGCCTTGTGGGTAGAAGGGGCTAAAGGCCCAGGGCATAAAAGTAGTTGGCAAGAGTTAAAAGCTAAAATGAACCCTTTGAGATGCTTCACCCAGGGATTCCCGAGAAAAGAGTAAATAGCTTCTCAGTAAGAAAAGGGGACCCGTATGATAAATAAACACTCAAGGTATTAGTTGGTGGATGGGAGGTCTCATCATAAGCCAGCCTATTATGACCATGGGTATGTAGCGGTATGACACTACCATCTATCTGGTCACCAAACCAGGGTAATGGTTATTAGTGGCATAGCCAAGAGAAAGGGGGTCTCATCACAAGCCAGCCTTCTCATCTCCGTGAAATGTCTGTGGATAACGTTGTCACCTATGGTCACCAAGCCATGACAGTGTCCCTCAGCTCTTCCCTTGAAGCATAAAAGAAAAATATAAAAATCAATAAAAATAAAAATAAAAGGAATTGAATATGCTAGGAAAGAATGGCATCTATGACAAGGTGCAGCTCGCCCTCTACAAAGGCACCCATAAGTAAGACCTACATTTCTCTGTTATCACTACACCCATGCCCAGACACTAACCCCATGCCACCTCACACACACTTACATGGCCTAGATTGGTTCTCACCTAGGAAACACCCCAAACTTGAGGAGGATTAGCCCAATAAAACACCCTAAGACCTTCTTGTTGGCAGCCAATTCAATTTTTTTTTATTATTGCCCTGAAGCTGCCTACACCTATGTCTCTTGAACTTCAAATTTCTGTCGCATCTCGCAAAGAGACGATGTTTTCATTTCAAGCGACATTTGCAAATTGGTTTTAATTTAGTTTTCACGACTGAAAGCGTGAAAACTCTTCCATCTTTATTTGAATTGTCATGATCTGCTCATTGATATACTGATTGGTACTTACCTTTGGTTTATTTTTCGAACTATGTCCATTTGCCTATTATCGCTCTGATTGCGCAACTTGATTTTGATTTAATTGATAAGGCATTGAGCATGCAAATTTATGATTTATACTTGATTATATAGGGGTCATAGTGGATTAAAGGTTTTTATATAATGTGATCCTTATTATTTTAAGATCTTGGCTTATCGATTTTATCTATTGTCACCACGTTTTTGATCAAAACGTTGGATTATGTAACAAGCGCATGAGTTTGATTTCATATTGAATGGCAATGTTTGATTATACACATGGCGTGTTGGTGAAACATTTGGATTTTACTTTGGTTTGAATTATACTATGGTGAATTGATTTACGGTTTTGGTTCTACATTGATTAATGGCACGTTGATATGATTATCCACCGCTCAAATTTTCGGGTTGGCCGATTAGTATGGTTTAAACGATATGATGAGTCATTGAACAGCACTATACTGTGCCATTAATATGTTGCATGGCGGTGATAATCCCACCACCTTCGCACGCATACATTAATTCATTCCCCTTTGAGCGCTTGCAGCTGTTAGCCATAACGATTTTTGCTCCTGTGTATTGTATGTTCAACCCAAACCCTACCATGCACCCGCACCTTGGCTCTAGTCGTAAGGGCTTAACCCAATGGTAGTCAGGCATTGTTGATGTTCGATGGTGCTTACAGCGACCTGGAAGAATTCGGATGGATCCCGTTCATACGAAATTTTGATGGCTATAACCCTAGCGTGGCTCGGCAATTTGCATTAACCTTTGATGGCTGTCGAGCCAAGGTTGGGGATGTGCAGTTGGAAATTGATGAGAAATTTCTCAGTCTAGCTACCGGTCTGCCTGTTGTCGGACAGAGATGGTCGAAAAATTGTAAAGTGGAAGATGTCCCGTGGACATTTCTCTTCCAGTCACGAAGAGTGAGCTCCTGTGACAAAGGTTTTCCCACAAATATGCTAAAACAACGATGGCACGACCTGCTGATGATAACCAAGCAATTCATCACTTGCGAGGGCCGGTATGGTTTCGTTTTCCTGTACCACCTTCGGCTACTTATGGTTTTCATAGGCTATGAGCTTAACATGCCTTACTACTTGCATAGGAGTCTGTTTAAAATGTCCAAAAGGTACAAACGGAACCAGGCCGATAACAGCCTATTTCATTTTGGGTTAATTAAAATGCTTGTGGTTTGTCATTTGGGGTTACGCCGAGACTGTTGGAGTGACTTTCTTTATCGCAATAAGTTTGAAGACTCAATCCCACCATAGGTTGACAAACCTGTGTTGAGCGAGAGTAAGTTAGTACCCCCTGTTCCTTACAGTGCTCTACTACCCAAACCCCTACCCGAACCACCCAAACCCCTACCCAACTCTGTCACCGAGGATGTGGAAAATGTTAAACCCGTGGCTAAAAATCCTAAGACTAAACCTGATGCGAATTTTAAAGGTAAGAAGAATGCCCGGTTAATCTCTCGCATGGAAAGAAACAAACCAAGACCTCCTGTCGATCCTGACTCTATTGTGCTCAGTGAAGATTCTGACTCGGAAATTGAACATTTCCTAGCAAGTGAGTATCCCTATTCTGAAGGTTTGTGTGATAAACCCGCATATGATTTTGTGAAAAACCTACCACCATTTTTGCAAAATGATCCTAACTATCCTGGCATCAAAATGCCTTGTGAAAACCCCGGTGACTCGTCGAAACCCCCTCCTGTTCTATCCCAACCAGCTGCTCCACCATGTGATCAGTGTGGCTCATGGTTAGAAAGGTATTACATCGATGTGCCAATGCTGCAGTCCAGAATTCATGCATTGGAGGATCAAGTTGCAAGGCTCACTAGTCAAAAGGCGAAGATGCCATCCACTGATAAGAAACAGCGAACAACAGGTTCGATTTTGTTTAAAAACATGGAGTCGACTACAGCAATCGTCAATTCAAAATTGACGTAGCTCGAACAACCTCACTGGTATGACTTTCACCTATTTATATGACATAATCATAGACTTTGTTTACACTGTGGATTTGCTCTGTCAACACAAGCATGCACTATTGTATATAATTTTGTTTTGATAAATCAATTTTCATTATTGTTTAAGTTTTGATTGGATTTGGCTTTGATTCGAGTGATCTCGAGATAGATTTGATTTGTTTTAATTTGGCTTCAATCGAATGCTCTGTTGATAATCGAAGTTGTTAATATTTTCTAAACACAGGCTGTTTTTGGTATTCCAATTTTGAACACAGTCAATATCTCATTTCGAATTGGTTATATTCTATGCGATATGGTTGGCAATTATGGTTAACTGTTGTGGTTGTATATTCTATATTTTCTGACCAATTCGAATACCATTCTATTATTGCATGACTGAATTGCGAATAGATACGAATCGTAGCTGTTATACCCAACCAAATCGATTCGCACTGTTTTATTTGATCATGTTATCAGATTGCAACAAATATATTGTTTGAATTCGATTTGAGGAATGAAATTAACTGCATCCAGTCTCACGATTTGTTTCTATAATTAAACTCAGCCATATTCGTTTTGATTAGTCACCCAGTTTATATTATGAATTATGTTGATTCTATCACGCTCCTGTCTGTTGACTGAGTAATGATCGATAACGAGATTCGTTGGGTTTATACTCATTGAGTATGATTTCATTTGAATATAATTGAAACAGCTACCTATTTTTACACAAGATTGAATGATATCAATCTATTGCTATGACTATAACGAGTCAATGATGGTTGTGATTGCTATTTGATCCTATCGGTTAACTGTATGACACTCAGTGATCGAAGACTATGGCAAAGTTTGTGGATACTATTATGCATGTTTCGTTTTGACTATAGTCGTAACAGTTTGGTATTTGATTAACACGATGTGAATTTTATGCATAGCCGTAACCAATCGATTGTGATTGTGTTCGATTATAACTATATGGATTTTGAATACGATGCGATTTACTTGCAATTGCATTTGGATATGAAACAGTGTGGTTATTATTTGACCCGATTTAATGGCAATTTAAAAACAGATCATTCTTATCCTGTTTCGATTGCATCCTTTTCGATTTGGTTTGATTTGAATGATAAATTTGTTTGAACCATTAGTAATTCGATTTTAATGTTTGTTAAAAAGATTTGGTTTGATTGTTATCTGATTCTATATGTTATTTTAGACTAGCTACAGAATCAGATGATTATGTAGCTAAGTCTGTAGGATCAATTTTTTATTGTTTTGTTACTGAAATATCTTTCTAATTGGATATTTGTGTCCTATTGCAGGTAAATTCGAATTGCAGTTGAGTTTATGAGTAGTTAGGGGATATTTCAAAGATTTCACTTGCATTTTAGTTGCTTAGTTTAGCTGATTTTGGGATTTTTCCCTGATTATGTAAAAATGTTTGATGATTATCCACAGGGATGTTTTACCCTGTGGAGAGACTTATATAAACTTATGATTTTTGTAATAATGGACATCCTCATTCGTGGGAGAACAAGGATGTGGAGTTCTAATACAAACTGAAGCAGAATTGATGTTTTGTCACAGCTTTAGCTTCTCAATATATCAACATTTTGTTTCATGTTTTGTATATCAATTTGCTTATGGTTTATGACTACTTTAGCTATCTACATCATGTGCAAATGATATAATTTTAATCATTGTAATCCATATCTGGTTTCTTCCAATTGTATAAAATACATAACAATTCTTTAATTCAGTTTGTGAATGACAGGTTTATCTTCTTCATTGATTGAATTAACAAATATAAGTTTTTGCATAACAGGTTTCCCTTATTGCAGATATTTATACATCTTATAGTTGTTATGATATTTTTATGTCTTGTTTGTCATGCAAACCAACTCGAAGAGCAGTTCAGCTGATCGTTTACGAGAAGCTATTGAACCAATTCGGTGCAAGTTTACTTCCTCCGACCAGCTTCAGAGTCATCACACACGGGACAAATTAGGAGCGCTTCCAGGTTAGCTAATCTTTTATTTGCTATTTTCATTAAGTAGTTTAGTTTAGATTTAAGTTTAATTAGATTTATATTAGATTGTTTAATTTCAATAAATATATTAGATTGTTTAATTTCAGTAATGCTTACTTCTTTTTCATAAAATATAAAAAATCAAAAAACATATCTTGTTGTCTTAGAGCAGAAAACACATGAGTTTTGTAGGTTTTAATTAAATCTGTAGG
>JASDQU010103300.1:343174-374533 GCA_032191745.1 Picea mariana | reverse complement strand
GATGGAGGCTGGTACTGCTGGCAGGACAAGTCTGGTTGAGAAGAAGAAGATGGGTCCTCTAGGACCATGCTCAGGTCGGTCCTGCTCTCGGTACTCCATGTCTAGAACCATGTGGGCCTCGAGACATGATCTCCTAGTTATCCCTAGATATCGGGGATAACAGGTCTCACATGACCTTGGGATTCCTTCATCCAAACTATTTGTGCAAGAAAAGAGAAACTCAAATTTGACAGTTTATGGGAATAATGTGTTCACGAAGAAGCAAGAGTGGCCAACCGAGAAGCCATCCTATTAAGATATGAAGATCAAGCCCTAGTTTCTCATGCTAAAGGTGGAAAGAAAAAGTCTCATTTTCAAAAGGAAGCCCACTTTCATAAAGAATCTCACCCTCCAAAGAGATTCCAGAAATATCATAAGGGTCAAAGAAAGGGAAAATAATTCTCCTCTTATCGATGTTATCATTGTGATAAGATGGGAAACATTGCTAAGAATTGTCTTTCCAGAAGGGAAGAATACAAGAAGAGAAATAACAAAAGACATCATGTCCATGCAGCAGAAGATGATGAGCCACCCAAGAAGTTGACTAAAGAAGAGATTGAAGATTATGTTTTTTCTTCCGCCCTCTCAAGATATGTGACACCTGGAGAGGATACTTGGCTCATAGATAGCAGTGCCTCTAAGCACATGACAGGTCAAAAAGAAATTCTCTCTAGCCTTAAAAAAAAGGCCTTTCCCTAGAAAGTTTCACTTGGAGATGATTATCAGTACCCTATCAAAGGAATGGGAGAATCCACTTACAAACTTGATTTAAGAAAAACCGATGAGAATGAAGGATGTACTCTATGTACCGGGATTGAAAAATAAATTACTTTATATTTCAGCCCTAGATAAGAAAGCTTTCAGGGTTGCATTCATAGATGGTGAAGTTCTTATGTGGCCTAAAGGAAAAATTATAGAATATGTAGCTGTAATTGGGACATAAGAAGGTGGTTTGTACAAGTTAAAAGGTCACTCAGATGTAGCCTTGAATCACTCTACTGAAAGTCCTTGTGAACTTTGGCATAGAAGACTGGCTCACATCAACTACAAGGCCTTACCATATGCAAGCAAGGTAGCTACAGGTTTACCATAATTAAAGGTTGATCATGAAGGTGTATGCAAAGGATTTGCATAAGGAAAGAACATAAATAATCCTTTTCCAAAGAGTGACAATAAAGCATAAGGAATCTTGGAGCTTGTCCACTCAGATGTATGTGATCCAATGCCATCAACCTCTCTAAGTGGGTATGTATACTATATATCCTATATTGATGATTAATCTCGTAAGAATTGAGTTTATTTCTTGAAGTCAAAATATGAAGTACTCGGAAATTTCAAGGAATTCAAAACCTTGGTAGAAAACCTCTCCAAAAGGAAAATCAAGATACTCGAGTTAGATAATGGAGGAGAGTACACCTCAAATGAATTTGGAAGCTTTTGAAGAGATGTCAGGATTAAGAGGGAGCTCATCACTCCCTATAATCCTCAACAATATAGTGTATCATAAAGAAATAATAGAACGATTATGAAAGAAGTAAAGATTATGATTCATGATCAAGATCTTCCAATGCACTTATGGGATGAATCAACAAGAACATCATTATATGTCCAAAACAGATTATCCCATAGTGCAATTGGATTCAAAACTCCTAAAGAAATGTTCACCAGAAAGAATATAGAAGTAAGCCATCTCAAAATATTTGGTTGACCAGTATTTGTACACATTCCAAAATAAAAGAGAACTAAGTTGGATCCTTCAGGAAAGAAGGGACTATTTGTTGGATACTGTGAGGTCTCTAAGGCCTTCAGAATATATATACCAGGTTACCATCATATTGAGATCAACAAAGATGTAACCTTTGATAAATATGCAACACTCTAAATATCAAGGAAATGCCAGCTTGAAGAAGTATATGAAGAAGAACCTGTAGCTCCCAGAGTTGCAGAACCTGTGAAGGAAGTTACAGTTACCCCTGATGATGAGATTCCAGAATATCATGATATTATAGAATCTCAAGAAACTCCCCATATGACGATATCTCAAAAGATAAATCCATATTTGGCAAGAGAACTTATTCAATATGTAGAGAAGTATGGTTCCCCAGAAGGAACCATGATACAAAGAAAGAAACCTAAGCCATTCTCCAACTATATGGCCTTGATGTGTGATCTCGTAGAAAACAAACCTACCTTCTTTGAAGAAATATTCCAAAATAAAGAATGGATTAATGCCATGACATAACAATACCAATCCAATATAAAGAATGATGGATGGGAAGTAGTTCTGAGACCAAAAAACAAAGATGCAGTATCTTCCGAGTGGATATACAAAATAAAACATGCAGCAGACAAAAGTATTGAATAACATAAGGAAATATTTGTGGCTCGTGGTTTTTCTCAAAAGGAAGGTATTGAATATGAAGAAACATTTTCTCCTGTATCTAGATACACTTCTATCAGAACCATCATAGCTCTTGTAGCCAAAATGAAGTGGAAGTTACACCAGATGGATGTGAAAACACTTTTCTTAAATGGTGTTATTCAATGAGAAGTGTATATAAAACAACCAAAAGGGTTTGAAGTTGAAGATAGAAAGACTCATGTCTATAGGTTGAAGAAAGATCTGTACGGGTTGAAGAAAGCTCCTAGAGCTTGGTATGGAAGAATTGATAGTTTCCTGATGAGCTTGGTCTTTACCAAAAGTAAAGTAGATCCTAACCTTTACTTCAAGGTTATGAATGATGAGCTAGTTATATTGCTACTATATGTGGATGAATTATTCTTAAAAGGAGAAGAAACACTCATCACATATTGCAAGAAGAATCTTGTTGCAGAGTTTGAGATGAAAGACCTAGGCCTGATGCATTATTTCTTAGATATTGAAGTTTGGCAGAGCCTAGAGAATATCTTCCTTAACCAAGGGAAGTATGCAATTGAAATACTGAAGAGATTTGACATGTTGGAATGCAAAGCCATGAAAACACCTATGGAAATGAATTTGAAGCTCCTGGTTGATACTTCGTCAGAGTTAGTTGATGCTACTCTATAAAGACAAATTATTGGTTCGTTGATGTATTTGATGAATACTAGGCCAGATATATTCTTTTTTGTGAACACTGTGAGTCAGTATCTACTGAATCTTAGACGTGTTCACCTTGTATCTACAAAGCATGTGATGAGATACCTTAAGGGTACATTGGATTATGGTCTTTGTTATACTGGAGATAATGTCTTCATATTTTATGGTTATATTGATTCAGATTGGGCTGGAAGTGCTTCAAAAAGGAAAAACACTTTAGAACGTTGTTTCAGTTTGGGGTCAACCATGAATTCATGGAAAAGAAGGAAGAAATCCAATATTTCTCTCATCACGATAGAAGTGGAGTACATACAACATGTTCCACCAATTGTGAAGCCATATGGCTTCAGAATTTGTTGACAGGTCTGTTCGATCTGAAGATGGAAGCCACCTTTATTCTATGTGATAACCATAGTTGTATCAAGATGTCAAAGAACCCAGTGTTCCATGATAAGTCGAAGAACATAGAGATTCAGTATCACTACATTCATGATATGGTGCAAAGGGGAGTTGTAAAGATCCAATATCTTGGCACAGATGAGCAGGTTGCAAATGTGTTGACCAAGCCTCTGTCTCGTGTGAAGTTTGAGTACTTATGAGGCAAGCTTGGTGTTGTCCGAAAGGACCTCCCTCGAAAGGGGGAGTGATGCTGATGATACTATGGTATCCTGACCAACAACAACTAGCTCCATTAGGATTTATATCCTAGGGGATTGATCATCTCTGGGCAGATCCCGAAGGTCTGGTAAGGACGTCTGTCAGAGTACCTATGCATGTATATTCCAGTTGTGGTCAGTAGTGGTAACTCCATTAGGATTTTATATCATAAGGAATCTTATATTATTGTGCATATCCCAAAAGTCCGGTAAGGACGGACTGTCAGAGTACAACATGGTAGCTTGTTAAGATTTTATATCCTAGGGAATATTATGATTCCTGGGAAGATCTCGAAGGTCCGATAAGGACGGTATGTCAGAGTACCATAAATTTTGTTTTTGATATACATGCCTCATTTTTTTGCCACATGTTGATGATGATGTTGTTGTTCCAGCCTCATGTTGTTAATGATGTTGTTGTTCCATCCTCGTGTTGTTGATGATGTTGTTTCAGACTCGTGTTGTTGTTGATGATGTTCCAACCTCATGTTGTTGATGATGTTGTTGTTCTAGCTTCATGCTATTGATGTTGATGTTTCAGCTTCATGCTGTTGATGATGATGATGATGATGTTTCTCCATCTCCATGCTGTAAGCGATGATGATATTGATGATGAGAAAAAATTTCGATGATTTATAGATGTGCCAGTCAATGTTCCAGATGTTGCTAATGATGTCGCCCTCTCCTTCTCTTGAAGATGTTGTGTTGGGTCATGTTAGTAGAATACCCTTCTAGTTAAGGGGGAGTGTTGAAATATTGTAAATTCAAAGAATATTCTAATTATATTTGAGTTATTATCTTACATATCAAATCCCCTTTTGCAAATTGATCATGTCGGCTCTTGTATAATATCAAATTACCTTTTGTGGATTGGTCAAACCATATTTGTATGGTGGTATTTGTGAAGTCATCCCCTAGTGTTTATAAAGTGGTTTTAACCATTTCTAGAAGAAGTCCACCCTAATAAGTGAAGAGACATAACCCTAGCGCCTCCTCAAATAGTATTTATATGTGAGGAGGGTGCCTCACTTGTACACACTCACTCTCACTCATATAGTGTGCATATCTTGAAGTCAGTTGCAGTTGCAGGAGGAATGAGAAGAGAGGCACATGCTCAGTCTTAGTTTATTCTTGTTGTTTTGGTCTTATTCTTGGAATTGTATTGGCAATCTATTATTGAGGAAGTTTTTGCTGGGTTTTCTCCTCCATGAGGGTTTCCCACGATAAAATGTTGTGTACCTTGTGATTGTGTTTTTTTCGGTGATCCTCTTTATGTTGTTGTTTTGGAAATGCATTGAATGCTCATGTGATTTGGAAATAACCTAATAACAAAAGTAAAAAATTAACACGGTATCAGAGATTGATTGAATAGAGCATATTTCACTAGGTATCTCGAGGTCACTGTTGATGTACAAGAAAATTAGGCATTTTCACTGAAGAGGAATTTCTGACCAAAAAATATCTTGGCAAGTGCGCCCCACCCTAACACATCTTTTGGCAGCTTGGGAAAAATTTTCCAGTGGCAAGATACCCTGGAAATTCAAACCCCATTTTTGACTGGTACCAACAAACCAGAACCAGTACCAGAAGTACCAGTCCATAATTATGCAATTCAAGGGAAAAACTTGGAATTTTTTGAAACAGTCAGCTCCAGCAAACTCACCTTAGCCCAACGCATCTCCTGGTAAGCTCGGTTTCAATTTTTGAGCACTTTCATTTTCTGGTCATTTTATTAGCTCCAGGTCAGGATGTCTCCAACCACCAAGCTTGTTGACAAGCTAGAAGGTGTGGAAAATTTTTGTGCCTGGATGTACAAAATTGGACTCATTCTTGAAGAGAATGACCTTGCAAAATTCATAAAAGAAAATGTATCGTAACCCAAAAAATGTAGCCAAAGAAAAGTACAAAAAGGATATGAATAAGGCTAAAAGAATAATTGCAGATTCCATTAGAGACCAGTTAATCCCTCAAGTGTCTTCTAAGAATACTCCAAAACATATTTTTGATTCCCTAACTAGAATGTATGAAGGAAATAACATTAACTAAAAGATGAACTTGAGAACCCAACTCAAGAATACAAAGATCCAGAAAGGAGAAACAGTCCAAGACTATTTCTCTAGGGTTTCTCAATTCAAGGAACATTTAGAGGCAATTGGAGACAACTTATATGAATATGAACTCATAATGACAACCCTTAATGGTCTCACAAGACCTTGGGATTCTTTCATCCAAACTATTTGTGAAAGAAAAGAATAACTCAAATTTGATAGTTTATGGGAAGAATGTGTTCAAGAAGAAGCAAGAGTGGCAATCGAGAAGCCATCCTTTTAAGAGATGAATATCAAGCCCTAGTTGATCATGATTTTCACAAGGAAAGAACATAAAGAATCCTTTTCCAAAGAACGGCAGTAAAGCAGAAGGAATCTTGGAGCTTGTCCACTCAGATGTATTTGGTCCAATTCCATCAACATCTCTAAGCAGTTATGTATACTATGTATATTGATGATTACTCTCATAATACTTGGGTTTATTTCTTGACGTCAAAATATGAAGTACTCGAAAATTTCAAGGAATTCAAAGCCTTGGTAGAAAACCTCTCCGAAAGGAAAATCAAGATACTCAGGTCAGATAATGGAGGATAGTACACCTCAAATGAATTTGTAAAATTTTACAGAGATGTCGGGATTAAGAGGAATCTCATCAATCCCTCTAATCCTCAACAAAATGGTGTAGCAGAAAGAAATAATAGAACGATTATGGAAGCAGTAAAGACTATGATTCATGATCAAGATCTTCCAATGCACTTATGGGCTGAAGCAACAAGAACATCAATATATGTCGAAAACAAATTATCCCATAGTACACTTGGATTCAAAACTCCCGAAGAAATGTTCACCAGAAGGAATCTAGAGGTAAGCAATCTCAAAATATTTGGTTGACTAGTGTTTGTACACATTCCAAAAGTAAAGAGAACTAAGTTGGATCCTTCAGGAAATAAGGGAATAGTTGTTGGATACTGTGAGGTCTCTAAGGCCTTCAAAATCTATATACTAGGTTACCATCATATTGAGATCAATAGAGATGTAACCTTTGATGAAGATGCATCACTCAAAATATCAAGTAAATTCCAGCTTGAAGAAGTATATGAAGAAGAACTTGTAGCTCCCAGAGTTGTAAAACCCGTGAAGGAAGTTACAGTTACCCCTGATGATGAGATTCCAAAAGATCATGATAGGATAGAATCTCAATAACCTCCTCATATGACGATATATCACAAGATAAATCTAGCTTGGGAAAGAGAACTTATTCAAGATGCAGAGAAGTATGGTGCCCCAGAAAGAACCATGAGACAAAGCAAGAAACCTAAGACATTCTCCAGCTATATGGCCTTGATGTGTGATCTCATAGAAAAGGAACCTACTTGCTTTGAAGAAGCTGTCCATAAGAAAGAATGGATGGATTCTATGACAAAAGAATACTGGTCCATTATAAATAATGATGTATGGGAAGTAGTTCCGAGACCAAAGAACAAAGATGCAATATCTTCCAAGTGGATATACAAAATAAAACATGCAGCAGATGAAAGTATTGAATAACATAAGGCAAGATTTGTGGCTCGTGGTTTTTCTCAAAAGGAAGGTATTGACTATGAAGAAGCATTTTATCCTATAGCTAGATACACTTCTATCATAACCATCATAGCTCTTGCAAACAAAATGAAGTGGAAGTTACACTAGATGGATGTGAAAACAACTTTCTTAAATGGTGTTATTCAAGAAGAAGTGTATATAAAACAACCACAAGGGTTTTAAGTTGAATATAGAAAGACTCATGTCTACATGTTGAAGAAATCTTTGTACGGGTTGAAGTAAGCTCCTAGAGCTTGGTATGGAAGAATTGATAGTTTCCTGATGCACTTGGGCTTTACCAAAAGTAAAGTTGATCCTAACCTTTACTTCAAGGTTATGAATGATGAGATAGTTATATTGCTACTATATGTGGATGACTTTTTATTAACATGAGAAGAAAAGATCATCGCATATTGCAAGAAGAAGCTCGCTGCAGAGTTTGAGATGAAAGACCTAGGCCCAATGCATTATTTATTAGGTCTTGAAGTTTGGCAGAGCCTAGAGAAGATCTTCCTTAACCAAGGGAAGTATCTAGTTGAAATACTGAAKAGATTTGACATGTTGGAATGTAAAGCCATGAAAACACCCATGGAAATTAATTTGAAGCTCYTGGTTGATAGTTCGTTAGAGTTAGTTGATTCTACTCTATAYAGACARATTATTGGTTCRTTGATGTATTTGATGAATACCAGGCYAGATATATGCTTTGTTGTGAACACCTTGAGTCAATATCTRGTGAATCCCAGATGTGTTCACCTTGTAGCTGCAAAGCATGTGATGAGATACGTTAAGGGTACATTGGATTATGTTCTTTGTTATACTAGAGATCATTTCTTYAKATTGTATGGTTATACTGATTTAGATTGGGGTGGAAGTGCTTCAAACAAGAAAAACACTTTAGTATGTTGTTTCAGTTTGGGGTCATCCATGAMTTCATGGAAAAGAAGKAAGCAATCCAATATTTCTCTCAGCATGACAAAAGCGGAGTACATTGTAGCATGTTCCACCAGTTGTGAAKCCATATGGCTTCRGAAGTTGTTGACAGGTYTGTTCGATMTGGAKATTGAAGCCACCTTGATTATATGTGATAACCAGAGTTGTATCAAGATGACGGAGAACCCAGTGTTCCATGATAAGTCGAAGCACATAGAGATTCGATATCACTACGTTCGTGATATGGTGGAGAGGGGAGTTGTAAATATCCAATATGTTTTCACAGATGAGGAGGTTGCAAATGTGTTGACCAAGCCTCTGTCTTGTGTGAAGTTTGAGTAATTCTGAGACAAGCTTGGTGTTGTTCGAAAGTACCTCCCTCGAAAGGGGGAGTGATGCCAATGATACTATGGTATCATGACCAACAACGGGTATCTTCGTTAGGATTTTATATCCTAGGGGATTGATCATTCCTCAGTAGATCCCAAAGGTATGGTAAGGATGATCTGTTAGAGTACCTATGCATGTATATCCCAGTTGTGGTAAGTAGTGGTAGCTCCAATAGGATTTTATATCATAGAGAATATTATATTCGTGGAAATATCCCGAAGGTTCAGAAAGGAAGGTCTGTCAGAGTACGACATGGTATCTTGTTAGGATTTTCTATCCTAGGTAATCTTATGATTCCTTGGTAGATATCGAAGGTCTGGTAAGGATGGTCTGTTAGAGTACCACAAATGTTGTTGTTGATACACCTGCCTCATTTTGTTTCCACATGTTGATGATTTTGTTGTTCTAGCCTCATGTTGTTTGTTATAACCCTAAATTTCTCTACATATGCATACCTAGCATTTGGCCCTCTTACTTGCATTTTTTTCCAAGCCATCACTGAGTTGCTCTTCTAAAAGACCCATTTTTTGACGATGTGCACGCCCTGCACCACTACTTCCCACGTACATATGCTTGTTGCACCACTACAACTCACATACATATGCATGTTGCACCACTACATCCCGCTTATACATGCAAAAGTTGCAAGAAAAAAAAATTTGCAAGGAATTCATTGATATTACGGGCTATTGGGTAGTTTCCCAACTAATCCACTGCCTATAGCCCATCACCCAACCGAATAACCATCATTTTTCCATATAAAATGAGGTGTTGGGGTCTCATTCCATATCTAGACATAAGAACAGTGAAACTCTGCCCATTTCACTTCCCCTCCTTGCACCAAGCATTTGCAGCCTTGTTGTGAGAATTGAATCAGAATTCCTCATTTTTTCCCTTTTTCCTCCATAAGAACCCATTACATTTCCTGAGAAGAAGGTGTTAGCATTGTAAGTCACACTTTGACTACTAAAGTGTAAGCTCAACGCCCATCAGAATGAAAAAGATAATTTGGTTTTGAATAGGTAGATCAACAAGATGGAGAAAGAAAGAGAGAGGGATGCAAGCTGCAGATCAGTATGCTACACCAATGGGCAATGGAGTCACAAACATCCTACTCATCGAAGGCACAAAAGATGCTCAACAAAAAAACAAGATTATATGCTGATAGGTGGAAGAATGAAGAAAGAAAACATAAGATAGAATGTTCAATAAACAAAGATTCTCTCAATTTAATGAATCAACGGATACTTGAATATAAACAATGATTGATGGGCAAAATACAACAGATCCTCTACTGCTTAGGGATCCATAAATCATTGACAACTTTTGATCCTCAAATCTACAATATATTCAAATAAGAAGAAATATAAAAGAAGAGTTACAATCTGTAATCACAGCTCTCATGAGTCTCCAATAGCATTAATTATTATAATCATAAAATGCCCACAGTCTTTCAAATGAACACACACAAGAAAATTGCCTACTCCTACTCTCTCTAGCCTCTCTTGGCTCATCCATCCTCTTCTACAAGAGATATTTCCTTCTTTAAATAGAAAATAACATCCAAATGAACTAAGGAGGTCTAATCCCATCTCCTACATTGGATTCTAAGCCTAGGAGATAGGTGGAAACAATCAAAGAGACAAAAATCCAACAAACTACTGATTTTCAGGAATTTGTTGGAAGTCATTAATAAAATGTCTCCATCTCATTGCATGAAGCCTTTGCTGGAGATAAATCTTAGGTGTAGGTGTCCCTTGACATCTAACTGATCCTTAAGAAGTCATTCTAAACCTCCTTGACATGTGGCAACCCCCCAACAATGCGAATATCAAAACCATGACCGCTACAGGAAATTAGTACGCAGTGCCACTGTGCAGAGTACGCAATGCCTACTTCTATATCACATATATCTCAAAAAAAAAAACATTTTGATAAAATGAGAGAGGTTTTTGTTATTTGGAATGTTATGAACAAAAACCTCCTCCCATATTCAAAAATACATCCTCAACTGCTCATAACCCAAGTTTTAAATTAGTGACTCAAAACTGGTAGAATAACTCTGCACAATTTAGCCTCTGCCAGAATATTACACAGCACCTGTAGGTAGCGCCCGAATATGTTTCTTCATGCAATTTGGTAGCATAAATCCATGGGTGCTTTGATTCTTGAACTTGGATATTGGAAATAACTCAATATAATTTCAATTTTCCCCAAAACAAATAAAAATCTTATAACAATTGTATTCATTTGCCAAAATGAATAATGAAATGCAGATTTTGTTCTCTGTGAAATATTAGGTAGCGCCTGTAGGTAGCGCCACTTATGAAACGCTGAGGCATAAACCAATATTGTGCTAACATAGGCTCCATGGGGGATAGAGTCCTCCTTGAGAGGCTCTACGAACTCTTGTAGTTTCAGTGCCTTATCCTTTGGGTTTGTGGAGTCATGTTCTCAACCTTTAACCTCTGTAATCTTCTTTGATCTATGACCTTCAACTTAAAGATAAATGAAAATGAAAACTAAAACTAACAAAATGATGAAAATGATGCTTGTCCAGCAAGCTTATTGCACATACCTACTCTAATTATTGGGAAACTGAAGCGTTCAAGTTACATGAAACAACCAATGAGGCCATTTCATCATTTTTTCAACTGTTTGAAGTTTTGAAATGTGCTTCCTTAAGCACCAGAGATAATTCTTACTTGAAGGCATGTCAAAGAAACATTTGGAAATACACTTTCCATTGAAGAAATCAATGAGCCTAGGCCCATTTTCTGCTTGCAATCAGGCTGCAAATGGATCCTGAAAAACATCATCAATACTTGCCCCTGCAACATTGCTTTGTGTAAAAAGGAAAAGTATTGCATTAGGTCCTTCATCCACTGTTCTTGGTTGTTGTATGGCTTGTTGATTCTCTGATTCATCCTCAATGCATATGACCTTGGTCCACTCCTGTTCATGAGGTGTATTAGTAAAAAGGCTTAGTGATGCTTATCTTTCTTTAATTTCAACCTTTCTCATCTGATCACATGGCATTTGATCTTGGCTGCTTGATGAAACTGATCTTGTTTCTTCAAGAGGAATAAGGGGTTGATAGGGCAGTTCATCATAATTAGAAATTCTTGGGAAACTAAATTCTTCTATCTTATCTTCTGATTGTGAGGGATATTCATCATAACTTGGCTTATGGTCCCAATTACTTAGTTTTTCACCCTCTAAAATTAGATTATCATCTTTTTCTTTTTCAGCAAAAAAAATATGACATGAGGGTTGAAACAAGCTATTGTTGCTTTGATGGAAATGGTACTTTTCTGATATAAGGTTTTCAACAGATTGTTCATGGAAATCATCTTTATAATCATCATACAAAGGTGAATCAATGACCATTTGACTATTAATGGCTAAGGGGATTAGTACAATGGCTGGGATAGTTGGTTGCTTAAGGAAAACATCCTCATAGTCATCAAAACTTGGCAAATCATGGCACATTGGTTCATTAAAAATAGGAGGGACTGATAAGCTATGAATTTGGTCATGACAAGATGCAACACTATTCTCATGATAAAATAAATCTGAATCTAAGATGACCTCTTGACTTAAAGAATCAAGAAAAGGAGAAGACAAGGAAATTATGGATTGTCCATATTGATCTTTCTCTTGGGGACCTAGATTTTGACATGAATGATGCATTTGTTCTTCAAATTTAGGAAAAACATTATGAAACTCACCATCTAAGTCCCGCTCTTTACAATCATCCCCTTCATCATCACTGCTAGAGGAATCACTTGCTGAATCTTGAATATATGATGCATACCTCTCACAACAATTCTCAAGAAGTCTTCCAGTTGGATAAATTATCTTGCAATGAGAATAAAAAACATCATGAAAGTCCTTCAAAGAGGAAATACTAGAAGCAGGGAGTGCTCTATACCATTTCCTCACATCGCCTTCCAATGAATACATGAACATTTTCATCAATATATATTCATGATGGATGTCAAGTTACTGCATCAAAACATGAAATTCATGAACATGCTCAACCGGGTTTTCATTCTCATCTTCATAAAATATGGGCAGCAGATCTTGCCATTCATTAATTTGAGGCACAAGATGTGGATAACCATCTATGGCTGAGAAATTGAGTGGGGCAAGCCTCTTGGCCAGGATAGCCTTCATAGCCATTTGATTTTTCTCATCCCCAATGGATTCACCAACATATTTTGAACAATGGAGTCACCATGGTGAATGTGCAACCTTGAAGGTGTCCAACTTCAATCACCATCTAAAGTTGGAGCTGTGCAATGTTGTTCTTCCTGGGGAGATTTTCAATCTGCTCAAATCCGTCCCCGAAAATGGCGCCAAAAATGTTAGCACTGAAAGTCACACTTTGACTGCTATAGTGTAAGTTCATCACCCTTCAGAATGTAAAAGATAATTTGGGTTTGAATAGGTGGATCAGCAAGATGGAGACAGAAAGAGAGAGGGTTGCAAGCTGCAGATCAGTATGCTACACCAATGGGAAATGGCATCACAAACATCCTACTCATCGAAGGCACAAAATATGCTCAACAAAAAACAAGATTATATGCTGATAGGTGGAAGAATGAAGAAAGAAAACATAAGATAGAATGTTCACTAAACAAAGATCCTCTCAATTTAATGAATGAACAGATACTTGAATATAAACAATGATTAATGGGAAAAATACAGCAGCTCCTCTGTTGCTTAGGGATCCATAAATCATTGACAGCCTTTGATCCTCAAATCTACAATATATTCAAATAAGAAGAAATATAAAAGAAGAGTTACAATCTATGATAACAACTCTCATGAGTCTCCAATAGTAGTAATTCTTATAATCATAAAATGCCCACAGGCTTACAAATGAACACACACAGGAAAACTTCCTACTCCTACTCTCTCTAGCCTCTCTTGGCTCATCCATCCTCTTCTACAAGAGATCTTTCCTTCTTTAAATATAAAATATCATCCAAATGAACTAATGAGGTCGAATCCCATATCCTACATTGGATTCTAAGCCTAGGAGATAGGTGGAAACAATCAAAGAGACAAAAATCGAACAAATTGCTTATTTTCAGGAATTTGTTGGAAGTCATTAATAAAATGTCTCCACCTCATTGCATGAAGCCTTTGTTGGAGATAAATCTTAGGTGCATGTGTCCCTTGACATCTAACTGATCCTTGAGAAGTCATTTGAAACCTCCTTGACATGTGGCAACCCCCCAACAATGCAAATATCAAAACCGTGACTGCTACAGGAAATTAGTATGCAGCGCCACTGTGCAGAGTACGTAGCGCTTACTTCTATATCCAATATCTCTCAAACCAAAACACATTTTGAAACAATGAGAGAGGTTTTTGTTATTTGGAATATTATGAAAAAAAATCTCCTCCAGTTTTCAAAAATACATCCTCAGCTGCTCATAACCCAAGTTTTAAATTAGTGACTCAAAACTGGTAGAATAACTCTGCACAATTTAGCCTTTGCCAAAATATTACGCAGCGTATATAGGTAGTACCCGAGTGTGTTTCTGCATGCAATTCGGTAGCATAAATCCGTGGGTTCTTTGATGCTTGAACTTGGATATTGGAAATAACTCAATATAATTTCAATTTTCTCCAAAACAAATAAAAATCCCATAACAATTGTATTCATTTGCCAAAATGAATAATGAAATGAAGATTTTGTTCTCTGTGAAATATTAGGTAGCGCCACTTATGCAATGCTGAGGAATAAACCAATATTGTGCTAACAAAAGGTTGAGATGAGAAAGATACACGGAGGTGCACTTGGAGCTTAGTGAAGAGGAGCCCAGACCAGGTTCGAGGAGTAGTAGCCAACTTTGGTTGTAAGTGATCATTGTATTATCAATAAAAGAAGTACTTTTCCTGTCCCAAAACATGATGTGTCGAATGTTTGCATTTGTTTTATTTTTTTATTCTAACATCTAGCCTTTATTTGTGTATGAAATGTATTCTTGTAGCTTTTTGTTTGTCTATCTTTGAATGCAGGGCAGCCTTGGGAGTAGGTTTGCATTCAATGAATTTATCAAGCGTGAGAGGATCAACATTGGACGCGGAGTAGAGGTACAATTACCAAACCATTCTCATTTTACTTTTCTTGCATAAGCCTCGAGTATGTTTGAGGTAGTTAGAAAAGTAGGAGACTTTTAGACAATTGTGATCTGCCTACATTATGAACCCTAGTGTAGTCTTAAGGGGGGTTTTCCCACTCTATTAGAACTGGTGACCATACTAGGGAAACCTCTAGGGTTTTAGGGGATTTTTTGGGTGTTTGATTGGTTTTATACCTTTTGAGTTTCTGTTGAGTCCGTTGAGTCTTTTAAGGGTTCTGGTCACCTGTTGGTGTCATACCAGTTCTCCTTTCCCTGTCAGTCTGTCTATTTATTTCTTTTTTTGAGGAATTACAAAGGTGTACGCGCCCTATAGTGGGTCAGCCTGTGTACATACACGCCCTTATTTATAGACAACCTGCGTACATACACAAGCTTCTTAAGCATCAATAGCGTACCTATGTCAAGAATTTTTTTTTAAGAAGAGGAATCCAACCTCTTCCTTGATTGAAGTTTTACTTCTCAAGGTTTCTTGATTAAGTGCAATGTCTCTGGTTTTTACAATCATAGCTTGGGTTAGATGTCAATTTGCTTATCTTTTTGAAGATTTCTTGTGTTTACTTAGAAAGGGTTTTAGGCAAGTCTTTGAGTTTGTTGATCAGCCTACTTGGTGTCTTTAATGACTCCCTGCGATCCGCAGTGGGATAGAGGTTAGTTTCAGTCTTGTATTTATTTTCCCCCTTTCAGTTTCTTTACAGAAAAGAAAAAAAAGATTTATTTCAAGTTTTTCTTGTTTGAAGCATTTACAAAAAAAAAAGAAAAAGGCTTCATTTCTTAGTTTGGTAAAGTAGTTAGGGTTAGTTATGTTACTTGAAAGGAAAAAGATTTCAGTTTTTAAGTTCTTTACTAATTTATTAGAACATTAAGTAGCTCGTAGTCGAGCGAAATTTTGTTTTAGGTCTTCTTTTTAAAGATCTTGAAAAAAAAAAGTTAGTTATGAAAAAGTTGGTTTAAAGAGTTAGTTGCAAATCTTTATTGTTAACTAGAAGTAAATTTGCTTTCAGTTTCATTTACTTCTCCTCTTTCTGTCTCTCATACACATCACTAGTTTTACTACCATATCCTTTGAATTAAAACAAGCCATTTAAAAAGAACTGTCATTAAAATTAACTAGAATTTTATGTTTGTAGGGTCAATCAACTAGTTTAGGATAGAGCCTTGAATTAGGTTGGAGAGGAAACTCTTCAAGGATTATAAACAAACATTGGAGTCAGATCTAGGGAGTTTTAAAAGTCCAGTGATGTGAAATTTATCCGGGACCCCCCTCTAACACAGGGGATAAACACGAGGTCGCATAAGGAAAGGTAGCAGCAATAACCCCTCCAAAGCTGGACCAAACGTAGTGGGGAACGCATATTGAGGATATGTCATGGGATACTGTCATTTTCATTTGCCTACAGAGCTTCGTGGACCTTGAATCTATTCGATATCCTCAGTTGTCTTTCAGACCACTTGCTTTCAATACCCTTGGTAGGTTTCAGACTTGTTATCCTACTCATTAGGTCCACCTGACTGTTGACTGTACCTGCCTAGTGACTGTTTGCAAGCTGGCAACTTAGTTTCCTTTATTCTAGGGACTTACATAGGTGATTGTGGGGGTATACCATGGTACCTAGGGAAAATGTTGGGCCACACTTTACAAAGTATACTCAGAGGGTGATTCCATGTTCGATTTGCACTTGCATCGGTAAGTTTCTCTAGTGTTGGTTGGCATAACTGTTCTTCCAACTAGATAGTGGTTTGCTTGCTTTATCTTGTGGGAATGTTTCTAGTGTGTTCTTGGTTTTACATGACAGTTAAAGCCTTACTGTGTCGCTGATATTTTCAAAAAGTGGAAGATCAAGAGCTCTTCCGATCACGAAGGCTTCAGGGCCTATTGCTGGTTAACTTAGAGCCACCACTGCCACTATTACGGTGAAGACTTGACCAGCAAGGGTAATTTGAAGCGACCGGGCCGCAGGAAACTGTGCCCGAACCAACTCCGAGAGGAGAGTACTCGAATCCAGAGGAACTCACTATTTCTGAATTTGGAGCGGAAGCTCTCGATCCAACCAACCCTCCAATCACTGACTTGTCAGCGCCAATATTGGTACAAGTTGTACCTCCAAGGGTAACACCTCACGAGCATAATATAGTCTTACAAGCAATGATGGAAGAAAATGCTGCTACTTCGTTAGGGAGTCCTCACTCTCCCTCAACGGATGCCACCACAGGGGGTATTCCACCTCCTAACTCACCTCCGTCGGTCCATACCACAATGGTCTCGACCACATCTACTTTGGGTAGTGGTCCAATACCATCTTCGGTGGCGACCACTGCTCCGTTCACACAGAGTGCGATGGGCCCTCCATTTTTATATGGGATGCCCGAATTTGATACAAACTTCATCCTTACCTACTCCACCCTACAGACAATGGGTCTGGGGGCAGGGATCTCAAACCCTCCCTTGCAAGGGTCCATGGGGGGAACCTCAGCCTCCTATAACGTTATCCCTTACGGTGGGGGTCATATACCCCTTCCATCCCCCTCACTCGATAGTGCTTTCTAGCCATCCGTTAGGCCAAACATGAACTACAACTTGTTTGGAGCAGGCAGTATAGGACCTTCTTCTTACACTATGTTGGTGGGTTTAATATCATTCTCTTTGTTCGATGCATTTGGTAATAATACTTTTTCGTCAGTTGTCATCTCGGTCGGGGGAAAACTTGGTTTTGGACAACAATATCCTGTGCAGGGTATTATTCCTACACAGGGGGCAAGTACAGAAATTTTCTCCTCACAAGGAGTTTTCCCCTCATCAGGAATGTTGACTAGGGGAAACCCCTTCCATGGTCAATGGAACCCTGGGCAAGGCTCAGTACCTATGCCTTTCGGATTGACAGGGGGCAACCCTTTCTAGAATCTTTGGAACACAACACAGAGATAAATCCCCACCCAACCGTTGACATCCAATTATGGGAATTAGCCGATGATGTCCCAACAAATGCAGTTTTCGTATGATGGTCAAGGCCATGGTGTCTACCAGAACCTTGGCCAGCAACCCAACGTTTCCTAGCAATCTGGTGCCAGTCAAACTTCATGCTCCCTTTTTCCTGTACATAGTAACCAGCCCAAGCTACTATTTCTGGCAACGTTACATCTTCCGGACTTGTCAAGGTTGCTTAACGAACCAATTTTTTGTGATCCGCATTGGCCCCCAATGCCAACTAAGTTTCCCTCAGATATTTCGAAGTTCGAAGGCAAGCCTAGCGAAGACCCGGGTGATCAAGTGACAACTTTCCCCCTATGGTGCTCGTCAAGTTTGCTGTGAGATGACTCCGTACACTTGCACCTATTTCAACACACTCTTATTGAGGGTGCCGCAAAATGGTACATCGAGCTCGACCACTCAAGATACTCTTACTTTAGCGATTTGGCAATGGTTTTCCTAAACCATTTCCAACTACCCGTGAGATACGATGCTGACACTGAATTGCTAGCTAACTTTGAGTAGACGAAGGATCATATCTCAGATCACATCCAAGAATGGCGGCAATGAAAGAGTTTGATTAAGGTACATGTCCCACCATATTTCCTGCTGGAGTGGTTCCTGAAGTCTTTGGTACCTCAGTTATCCAAGGACATTGCGACTTCAGAAGTGTTTTCAAAGGAGGAGGCGATAATGAGAGAGAAACAACTCGAACTGATATACTCTCAGTCTGGCTTACTCTATGATACTTTTCCAGATGCACCATGGTCCATCCTTGACAAGGCTAGACAAAACTCTGGACCACATGTTGATGGTATAGTTTGTTCAACACAAGAAAAACCCACTGATCAGTTTTCAAATCAATTGCAACAATTGTCAATACAATAGACAACAGCCAGCCATACCTCTAGTTTGACTGTTCCCCCTACTCAAACTTCAGGCGTACATAGTGTGCATTCGATGAATCCGAAGGCCAACAAGTATCTTGATGGAAAGAAAAAACATCGAAAAAAGAAGGGTAAGGGGGATAAGAAACCCAACAACAATGTTGGCAGGGGCAACATAGAGAAGAGAAATTTGAAGTATCAGTGTAACCTTTGCACGRAGGCCCATCCAACTCACCTGTGCCCTTGACTTGTGGAGGCCCAGAAGTTATTGGCGTAGCAA
This sequence comes from Picea mariana, assembly GCA_032191745.1. NCBI lineage: Eukaryota > Viridiplantae > Streptophyta > Pinopsida > Pinales > Pinaceae > Picea > Picea mariana. Next base: position 355,514 of record JASDQU010103300.1, on the reverse strand, counting down.
YRACCTTCTATGTTAATGAACCCATTTCCACATGGGAAAAATATGACTCAAGACTCTTCGAGCGCGGATGGGGGCAATCAGGTACCCCCCGCATCTTCTACTAATCCCTTAGTCGCAAACATTTATATGATGAAAGGTGAAACTTATATAGCAACTAGGGAACATGATTACAAAATGTCAGAATCTGCTAAAAAGGGTAAATAATCCGTAAACCCATCTATTCCTCTCCATATTGAGAAGACGATGGACGAAACAATGACACACATCCCGAAAGGGGTGTTCAAGAAAGCTTCTCATAATCCGAATGTGAGGGCCACCCATAATTACTTGGTTATGGAGGATTTGTCAAAAACCCTTTGCGCAATGTCCGCTATGGAGGTCCTCCAGAGAAGCCCTTCGTAGAGAAAATCTTTGGTATTTGCTTTGGGATTTGTCGAGACTTGTAATCTAGGAACAATCATGCTTGATACAACCAAATTGAAACCTCATCTCCCTTACCACATTGCGTTTCATATAGTAGTGGTTCACCCCACAAAATATTTTACTTGGAATATCTTCCACACAGTGGTTGATGAGGGCACCTTGACTTATGTGATGTCATTGGCATGTTGGAAGGCCATTGGCCAAATCGTTTTGTCTCTATCACCTACTCTGCTTACCGATTTCGACGATTATTCTTTCAGACCACATGGAATCATTCCTTCTTTCTTCATGCAGTTAGGAGGGAATACCATGTGCATCGAATTTGAGGTGGTCGATGCGCCTCTCGACTACAACCTTCTGTTAGGAAGGAGTTGGACCTATGCAATGCATGCAATGGTTTCCACAGTTTTTTGAGTCTTGTTGTTTCCACACGAGGGTCGAATCGTAACCATTGACCAATTATCCTTCTCCTAGCCTGACCCTTCATCGGGGGAATCCACGGTCCCAATGATTTATAACCCTCAACTTAGTGTCGTCAACGTGGGGGTTGGTTTTTGCCCACCCTTGATGGGTACTTTCGATTACCTGCCTCCTTCTGGTGATGTCAAGTGTATATCAATTGCCCTCGACCAGCCTAGGGCTGAAATATTTCAAGTATCATCATTCTGAATGACTTACTTTCATGATCTGTGGACTCTTCCTTCCCCATCGGCCTTGATGGAAGGGACAGGGCATTGTGGCATGGTGTTGGAAGAAGACCAAAGAAGAAAACAAGGTGATTTTGGGAAAGAAGGCGTGCACAAGGAAAGTGACAGCTGGAAAGAAGAACAACACACATGCATGCATGGAATACCTCACGACGGTAGGGTTAGGGTTTTTGCAATGTATTATAACGGCTAGGAAGCTAGAAATGTATAAATTTAGATACCTAGGCCATATAGGGGGTTGGATTTTTGATATAGAGAGAGTTTTTGTAGCGATTTGATATGTAATATTTTGTTGTATGACCTAATTTTGTAATCTATTGAGCTAGAGAGGATTGAGGAGTGTAGATCTTGAGGTTTAGATCGCAGGTTGAGGGGCCTGGTGCGATCTAGTCTGCCTCATAATAGATATTACTCGACTGATAAGAGTTGTAAGCATGAGGCACTGAAGTTCAGAACTACTATAATAAAAGAGTGAAGAGCCAGATCTTTGTGGACGTAGCCGAGGAGGGGGTGAACCATGGTAACATCTGTGTTATGTGACTAGATGCACGCATGTCTTTATTATCTTTCTTTGAATATTTCTATGATGAGTGAATGATTTGTTATATTTCTTGCATAATCATAATAAACAGTCTATTGCATTTACAAGTTATAATAGTGGTTCCATATATAGTTATCATATCTCGCACTCAATCCTAGGTTGTAAACTCATGAGTATTACAACCACCTATTAAAGTTATCTCGGGTGAGACTGCGAAGTGCACCCCGTGTGCTGTGTTTCCTTCTGGTTTACCAGGAAGGCTGAAAGTTTTAGAGGATTTGTTGGAAAACCGAACAGACATGAACCATGGGTCAATAAACTCAGTAAAAACTCAGACAGAATAGAATAGTAACCAACAAATGGTTCTGTTGTCGTTGATAGGAACAGAAGAGGATTGAGTAGATGAGATAAGTGGAAGGTCTGTCGGAGGCAGATCAAGAAAATATTAGGACAGAGAGCAATGAGCCACTAGAAGGGGATGTTGAGACTGTGGAATCCCACAAAATCAAATATCGAAAGCTGGCTAAGGAAAAACAAGTTGGAGTTTGCACAGAAAGATAACATAAACCCTAAACTAACACCCCACAAATATCTTGAGAAATACGTGTTTACGGATTTACACAAAGTCTTTTTCTATGATTTTCCACATTTATTGCAGGAGTGGATACTAAGGTTGAAGCATAACCATGCCACGAACTGGATCCAACAGTTAGAGTGGACCCCAGTACAGATCGAGCAGTTACAACACATGAACAACAAATTCACCCACGCAGTAAACTTTTGGCTTGATAGCATTGTGGCAGGCTTTATAACAGAGTTTGTAGTAGATACAACAAAGTCATACAGCGCAGTAGATCAGAAGTTTCTACGAGGACCTCGAGGAAGGTAAATTAGATCGTTGTATACTTCTATTAAGATATTGCTATACAACAAAGGTGTAATGACAATGGAGTCAGACAACTAAATTTCCCTGCATGCATGGGGGAAGGGGGGAAGCACTGACAGAGAAAGGAAAAATGGAAGGAGGAAAGGATAAGGGAAAGAAGGAGGAACCCTTGGACCCAATCATGATGGATGAAGACTAGATCAAGTGGATCTTGGCAACAACTGGAAAGACATGTAGCAGAGTACCCTACCAATACAAGGTGAATACCAAGAAGAGAGTTGTAGCCGCGAGGGAAGGCTTGGCGAGCGATGAGGAAGAGATAGAGGATCTCCGAGCTATGGAGCATATTGAGGAAATCCTGCATGAAACATATGAGAGGAAGACAAGAGGTCCAATAACGGGAAGAGAAGGCAGAAATCCTATCCATATTAATGTTAGTGTGGAACCCATAAACCCATGTGCGACTAATACACCAAAGAGAACACCACTGTTTAGACAATTGAAGTTCAGAAGCAGTCAGATAGTAGGAAGTACATCTACACAAGGAACAACAACTGGAGGAACTAGTTGAGGCATCACTAGTCAGGTATCTATACTGCGCGGAGGCAGTAGTTCAACATTTAGAATGGCAGGACATGATCCCACCATCAAGTTACTAGAATTTCAAAGAGAAGTAGCAGAAGACCCTGAGAAACACTTGTTCATTTGTGCAAAATTATGGGAAGCAAAACAAATCACTGATGAAGATACCAAACTTGCGTAGTTAGATATTATGCCAAGAGACCACGGACTAGACTCGTACATGAGTCTAGACGCAAACAATGCACCTGGGATGAAAAGGAAACTAAAAGACATTAAGAATTTGTTGATAAATGAGTTCCAGAAGCTGAGATCAGAGGATAAATACATGAATGAGATGATAGAAATCCAACAGAAACTAGGAGAATCTGTTTGGGAAATTAACCAGTGATTTAAGCGTTTAAAAGGAAAGTTGAAATATCTCATGACCGATATGCATCATAGGCACTTTTTCGTTAATTCACTACTACCACACTTAAAATACCCATTGTGACAACAAAAGTTCCATATGCATTCAGAGGTTCTGTAGGCAGCTGTGCAACTGGAAGAAAACCAATATCAATAGACAGACCCAACTATTGAAGAACTGAAGGTGGATTTGAAGAACTTAACATTTCAGCGAAACCATAATAAGAGTAAGGACAAACGAGAAGTTGTTTGGTGTACTAAATGTAGGACATAAGGACACTACAAGAACAAATGTCCAACATTCATGTAGTACATGGTAGCAGGAATATCAAATCTGTTACCAATAGGAGGACTATGGTGCAAAGCCTATAAGAAACTAAGCCACGATCCATATCACTACCCAATGATGCAAAAATACTAGACAGTCCCAAAGAGTTCATATTGCAACTTTTGCAAGTTAGTGGGCCACGATGACAAAGATGGTAGAACTATGGAGTTGATGCGAGAAAGGAAATTAGATGCATATAGAGTGCAAGAAGAAATGATGACTGGGCAAGCCACACTACAATTTAATCAAGTTCCATCTCCATACAACACTACGCAACAACAATATAATACTGGGAAACAACCATATAATATCGCGCAACCAGAATACAACATATCACAACCTTAGTACAATACCGTGCAGTACAATTAGGTGCCTCAGTATAACACGCTGAGACAAGATCGAACAGGTTACAGAGGTGGAGGACGAGTGAGAGGAGGTTTTGGATGAGGTAGAGGACCTGTGGTATGTAACAATTGCCAACAACCGGGACATTACACAAGGGAATGTCCACTTGCACCAGCAACGTGTATGTATTGTCGCACATCGGACCATGATATAGAAGAATTTCCAACACTATTAGTAAAGATCCAGGAAAAGAGGAACAAAAACAACCAGAATGTTCAGTGGATTTCAGCTGAATCAAGGGATGAAGGACGAAACATCAACATAGTTACTCGTGGAGGAGCGAAAATAGGAAACGACACAGTTCGACAAGAGCTGGTACAAAAACAATGGGTGAATAAGAACACTGAACCAAGGAATCAGTTCAACGTGAAAAATGATAAGGAAATATTTAAGGAAGACAAATAGGAATTTTAGAAGGAAGACATGGCGTCGACTTCAACTGCGCAGCAAAGAAAGGAAGCACCATAATCTGAGATGCCTCCATTACTGGATCATACCAATGAAATGCAACCCATGGGACAAGTAAGTACAATAAAAGGATTTTTGCAATCATGTGTAAAAGTATTAAATGATCCAACATCTGTGAAAATATTGCAAAACATACTAGAAAAATGTAGTATTGAGACGGAAGGAAAACTAGAACAAAAAATAGTCAATCACCTACATACAAGAAGAAGAACAAGTAGAGAATTCAGACTGAATGCCAACATCAGAGATTTCAGCATGGGAGATATCATACTGGATATAGGATCTGAAGTGAATGTATTAACAAAGAAGACATGGCAATGCATGGGAGAGCCCACATTAGGATATCCACCTGTTCAATTGAAACTAGAAAACCAACACAGAGTTCTACCAATTGGTAGACTGAATGGAGTAACAGTAGACCTGGATGGAGTGTGCACGAAATCATATTTTGAAGTTATTGAAATAGTGGATGGCACAACACCATATCCAACGTTGCTTGGTTTGGATTAGGCATTTGAAAACCAGGCCATAATCAACTTGAACACAAGAAAAATGACATTTGAGTCAGGGGTATACAGCGTCATCGTGCCATTAGACCCATCAAAAGGGGAAAGGTTCGTAGAACCTATGTGCTTAGACTTAGAGGAAATTAGGTAGTTGTATAGAACAATTGTGCATGATGAGGATTACGTAAACCCAACTGTAGATGGGGTACTCAGTAGGTGGAGAATTACTTCATGTGTAATAGACTCAGATACCGGTTTAGAGAATTGGCAACAAAGGATACATGAAGTATCCATGAAAATATGTGCACGAATAGACCGCGCAGTAAGATGGCTAGGCACAGAAATAAGGGAACCACCCAGTTTTCATGGAATAAATGATTTGGAAACATTCTTGGCATAGTATGAAGATGAAGTTTTAGAGAATCAGAGACTCTTAGCACTTGATATAGCACTCAAGGCCACGCCTACAAGATGGTGGGGCACACACAAAGAGACAATCACAGATTGGTACCAATGTAAGAGGTTATTGCACATAAGGTTCGACGCAGAACAGAAAGACAACAAGCAACAAAAGTATGATGGATAGGGGGCACCAGTGGAACCCTTGGAGAAGTGTAGAATGTTGTGGAAATTGACACCCCCATAGGAATAGCCTCATCATTTCATACACACCTTAGACAACATACCGGCAAACTGGTACATAGACCAGAAACTACGCAGAGGAACTGCGACTTGGACGACATTGCAACAAAATTTTACAGTCACTTTTTCATTCGAACATGAAAACCCCAAGATAGATGCAGCTCTTAAACGAATAAGAGGCATGATATTCATCAAGGAACCGGAAGTCGAGCTCATAACAGAAGAGAAACAACGGAACAAACAAACAATTGAGGAATTGTTGTCATGTTACCATGTGCAAGATGAAGCACCGGATGAACATGATCCATGTGATATTCAGATCGAAGAAGAAGAAGGAAAAATAAAAGTGGAGGGACCACCTATAGAATCGAAAGGTATTGCCACGCTGATCAAGGTGAACAAAGTAAACATTGAGATAGTTGAGCATCCAAAAATAGCCAGCATTGGAGAATACTGGGAAGAAAAAATAGTAGAAAGCATAACAGAGTTACTGCACGAGTACATCAACCTATTTCCCACAACATTTATAGAGATGAAGGGTATAGCAGAAGAGCTAAGAGAAATGAAGATACCACTCATACCTGAAGTGAGGTTGATCAGACAATGACCATACAGACTGAATCCAATATATAAGCAGAAAGTCAAAGCTGAGATCGACAGGATGATTAAAGCCGAAATCATAGAACCAGTGGAAGAATCTGAATGGATAAGCCCAATGGTAGTTCAGGAAAAAAAATGAGGGATAAGGATATGCGTCGACTTGAGGAAGTTGAATGATGCATGCCTACATGACCCATTCCATACAACTTTCATGGATGAAGTGTTAGAGAACGTAGGAGGACATGAAGCTTACTCATTTACTGATGAATTCTCAGGCTACCATCAGATTAAGATAGCATAGGAAGACATATACAAGACCACGTTTTCAACTGAATGGGGATCCTACACCTACACCTTTCATGGATGAAGTGTTAGAGAACGTAGGAGGACATGAAGCTTACTCATTCACTGATGAATTCTCAGGCTACCATCAGATTAAGATAGCACATGAAGACATATACAAGACCACATTTTCAACAGAATGGGGATCCTACCAATACACAATCATGTCGTTTGGACTGAAGAATGCACCAACAATATTTTCCAGAGTAGTCATTGTCGTGTTTAAGGAATTCATCCACCAGTTTCTAGAGGTTTCGACGATTGGACAGTCTACATATTTTTGAAAGACCATGTAGAAGTCTTACGATTGATGTTAGAAAGATGTAGGCAGTGCCAGATATCACTAAACATAAAAAAATGTATATTTGGAACACCATTTGGGATACTATTGGGCCATATAGTATGCAAACAAGGGTTACTAGTAGATCCTACAAAGATTGTAGTAATTTTTAACTTGCCACCACCAAAAAGAGTTCGTCAACTAAGAGCAACATTGGGGCACAGAGGATACTACATAAAGTTTATCAAAGGATACACAAAGATTACTGCGCCAATGGAGAAACTGTTAAGAAAGAATAAAAAGTTTCAGTGGAATGACGAGTGTCAACATGGTCTGGATATGCTAAAAGAAAATATGGTCACTGTGCCAATACTAGTATTTCTAGAATGGGAGAAGACATTCCACATGCATGTAGACAGATCATCCATAGCACTTGGAGATATCTTAGTGCATCCAGGAGCAGGGGAATTGGATTATCCTATAGCATTTGCGAGAAGAAAGCTATTAGAATCAGAACATAACTACAACACCACAGAGAGAAAAGATCTAGCTATGGTCTACACACTGCTGAAGTTCAGACATTACATACTGGGAAATCACTTTAATATGTTCACAGATCACTCAACCCTTAAATACCTAGTCAACAAGCCAGTGTTGTGGGGAAGAATCTGTCGATGGTTACTATTGTTTCAAGAATTTGATTTTGAGGTAATAGTTAAACCAGGAAAATTGAATGCAGGACCTGACCACCTATCAAGGGTCACAAATGGGGAATAACCTACGAACTTAGAGGAAAACTTCTCGGACGCGTAGTTATTTTTAGTTCATATCGCTGATGAATACTTTGCAAATATCATCCAGTAATTAAGCACAGGTACTGTGCTGAAGGAATATAACACCGTGTAGAAGAAAAACCTGGTAGTCTACACTGCAGACTATCAACTGATCGCAGGAAACTTATAAAAAATGGGAGCATATATCATCTTGCGTAGGTACATGGTGTTAGATCATGAAAGACCAAGAGTATTAACAAAATCCCATGAGGGAATAGTAGGAGGACATTACGTAGGCAAAGATACCATGCAAAAGGTATTGTGCGCAGGACTATGGTGGACAACGATTCACAGAGACTCAAAGGAGTACTGTCAAAGATGTGATGTCTATCAAAGGGTAGGTAAACCCAACAAAAGGGATGAGATGCCATTATGACCACAAATAACATTGCAAGAATTCGATAAGTGGGAAATAGACTTTGTGGGACCAATCAACCCACTAGCAAAAAGAACAGAAGCTCAGTACATTATCACCATGACGGAGTACCTAACAAGATGGGTAGAAGCTGCACTAGTGAAGGATTGCAGCGCATAAACATCAGTACACTTCCTATTTGAGAAAGTAATCACTCGATTTGGGTGCCCAAGAGTTTTGATGAGTGACCAAGGCATGCACTTCATAAAAAACACCATCAACACTATGACTGAAGAGTTTGAAGTCCATCATCAGAAGAGCACACCATATCACCCATAGGCAAATGGCACAGTGGAAGCATTTAACAAAATGCTGGAGAATGCACTAATAAATATTTGTAACATCAACAGGGATGACTGGGACCTTAAAATACCAGCAGTATTATGGGCCTACAGGACTACGTGCAAAAAGTTGACAGGGAACATGCCATTTAAACTGGTATATGGCTAAGAAGCAGTGGTGCCATTAGAATTTTTAGTACCAAGCTTGCACATAGAAGCAATCACACATATGAAAAAATGAGGCATGGTCTAGGAGCAACTAAATCAGTTAATGACAATGGAGGAAGACCATATATTAGCAGGTTTTCACCAACAAGTTCAGAAAGCAAGGGAAAATTCTTGGCATGATAGACACATCAAGAAGAAAACTTTCAATTAAGGAGATATAATATTAATGTATGACAACAAATCGTTTCAACACCCAGGAAAGATAAGAATGCATTGGCTAGAATCGTACGAAGTAAAATCTGTCACAGACAAAGGAGCTATACAGTTGAGAGACTTATCAAGCACAAAACTCAGAGGGATGATCAACGAGAGCCGACTGAAGTTGTACAAGGACAGTTGACCACCCACCGCGTAGTAAAAAAAAAAAAAACCAGGATATTAAACAATACCAATAGAGGCATAGTGTGCCGAAAGAATAAAGAGCATGCACAACTAGGAATACAAACTCAGCAAGGACAAGGCCAACGACCAGGAAAAAAAGGAAAACAAGTGGGAAACAAAAAGACGACAAAAGCAATACCAAACAACAAATTTATGTAGAATTGAATGTCAAAAAGGACCGACGGGACGCCGCATTAATCATGCCAACTGAAGATAGTGATGAAGAGTAATGGAAAGTATGAATGGATTGGAGGTTCATTGAACCCGTCATAAAGGCAGCTTCTTCAACAAGTTTCATACGATTCCCATACAAAGCACAAACTTGGGAGAAAAAAGTCTATTACAACACTGGAGAAGAAACAGAGAGCGAGAGCGCATACAGAGAACAGATAAAATTTCACAGAGGTTGCAGAAGCCGTGGAGCCCAGCAAGCAATCGACATTCACTACTATGGCACCACCAAAGTAAGCAGAAGCAAGCCAAAGTGCTAGACAACACAGAGTTAGAACTAGGTCACGAGTACAATTGGAAGAAGGTGAACAACAGTCGTCGGAGATCGTCAATGTCGACAAAATCCCATCCCTAGACACAACACCAATGAACCCCACACCTGTAGTGGAAGAAACCCAACAAACAACATCGAAGGGCACAAATATAGATAGATCGACAGAGGTACAAGGGCAACAAAACCAGGATGTAGAAGCCCTGAAGGAGGTGCAACCAGAGAACACTGAAGCAACTCTGAGAGTCAATGGAATGACGATGAATCATGAAGCGATAGTCAAGCCAGACAAGTCTCAAACCACCGTGTCAGACCACCCACTAGAAGGAATAGTATAATATGTCACAGTCTAGCTAGAATGGTATTTCAAAGCACAAACGGGGGCCGTTGGAACCTCCAGCCAACCACTACCGAAGAAAGATAAGTAGCAGGTACCTAGGTCACCTCGCAAGAAATCTATAGCAGCCCTCATTCTACTGCATATACCGGATGGGGTACAGGTGAAACCAGACTTATTAGGTGAGATTGAGAAGCTCAAATATTCAAATCATGATGTAGAAGACACAAAAATGTTCCTAAAATTCACAAAAAGAGTATACTTAGAGACTGTGGGAGTGAATGTGGTTGGGGAACCGATTGATCAGACACTCCGATGGGCAACAAGATTGGAGAAAACATGAATTTTAGGTCTATTGGATCTACCACATTTTGGCAGAGGTCAGTACGCAAGTGGGTGCGTCAAATAGTTGTTAACAGTCACAAATGGCGGGGACATATGGTTGGACAAGCTTGTCTCGATAGACATAGATCTTATTGTGAACATAACAGGGTTTCCATCCCAGGGCATGGATCCCACGCAGTTTCTTGAGGATAAATCCACAGATAAAGCACTAGCAGAAGAGATGAAGAAGAAGTATGGCACCGATAGGGGGACACAAGAAATCATTATCAGGAGGATCAATGATGTCGCAACACAAATGGGTGCAAAACTCTTAGCCTGTAAGCTGCTAAGAAAATGCTACATGGAGGAATTTCTAGCTAGGGTCGTTGCAGTTGTTGCTCAATGCACTGAGGGAAACACAGTGAGCTAGACATCGTATCTCTTGAAATTGTTCCTGGATGACTGCAAGGATGTTCAGGATCTAGGAACATAGTTTCACTATTCATGGCTAATCATGTTAATAGCCTTTATGGGATGGAGGGAACCAAGATACGTAACTTTCATTACCAGACCCAAACCTAACCAGGGAGTGAGATATTTATTGCTAAAATCCATGTTGGAGGTTAGGAACAAAAGGATGAACGAGTCCATATTTGAAGGATACCTATGTGATTTGTAGGAGGCCATCAGCAACATGTGGAGAATAACACCAGAGGTTGTCGCGCAGTTTTAGGACATCGCCAACTTCAAGGCCACATGACATGCCATGTGGATACAGGCACGGAAGGACCCTAATAAGCAGTGGCTACAAATGCTCTACTGTATCATGATGGGTGACATTGACATGGCTATCAAATATTGGGAGGACGACTGGAAGATTCTAGCCATCACCCAAGAAATACCCTCAAGGACAGCGAAAGAGGACGTGGGGCAAGAAGAAACAAAACCTCAAGAAGTCCTGGTGTCCAAGAAATGGAGGATGGGCCAGACAAATACAAAGTAGATAGATGAAGGGGAAACTAAGACAGGGACCTAGAAGGGGAAAAAGAACGTTAGGCATCCAGCTCAAGTGCAGCAAAAAAAGGATGAGATAGCGCAGGGGACCACACCAAGTACAAACTCACAGGAACCAGGTGGGAACAAGAGACCAGCTACGCAGATGGGGGGCACGCACAAGAAGATGAAGGCACAAAGAAAACCTCTAGAATATATGATCACGGAGGATGATGGAGAAATGATAGCTTGAATGGTCCAAGATTGTCTATCCGAGGATTTTGACAATGTTGCACACCACAGGGACATGATTCAAGAGGATATGGAAGACATGTAGCAGTTTCTCAAGCAAATAGAGGAAATAAAGACAACATGTAGTAGCATGAGAACAGGACCATCTGTATCATAGATAGAGGAAAGACTGGAAGAAGGAGAGAGAGACATAGTTCATACAATACCGCAGCCAAGTGCAACATTCCACATCACACCCAGTATGTTGCACATGGACGGGATCGTGGGGTAGACACCCCTGAAGGACTTAAGCCAAATCCAATTGGTATTTCGGTGGATACCATCCAAGGCTCTACACAAATTGTAGGTTAGTGTTACCCAAGAGGTTCAGTCTCGGGCGCACACAGACTTAGCTGAATTGTAGCAGGAAACAGAGAAGTAGGGCACACTGGAAATATTATGTGAGTAGACTAAGTTTGAGAACTAAGAGGAAATGGAGCGCAGGAATAGATTGGAGCAGAAAGTCATAGGAACATACAATAATATTCTGAAGACCACGTAGATGGATGAAATCATGGTAGTAGAAAAGATTGATCAGATTGTGCAGGCAATCGATCAATATCAGAAGGAGATTGAGAATCTCTGAGAGAATATCACACCCACTACTCCACCAGTAGTAAAGGAGCAAAGGAAGTTGGAA
>JASDQU010103300.1:322118-334543 GCA_032191745.1 Picea mariana | reverse complement strand
TGTACCCGATCCTGAGGTGATTTACAGAAAAGGAAAGGCCTCTGAAAGAGAAACTTCCACCGCTGAACCAGTTAATCCACTGTCTCCTTCTGTAGGAGCTTCGTTTTCTTCTCCTCAGCCCCTTAGCAGACCATTTTCTGAAGTTTCCCGCTTCCTGAATTTCGGGAGTGTTCCTGCTGAGTTTTCCCCTCCTAGTCTGGGATTGGAGGGAGAAACCATTGTCACTCCCTTCTCCTCTGAAGCTGTACCTTGGCATAGAGTTAGGACTACAGAATATTTTCCCACTCCTGCACAAAGAGGAGCACCTGCGGAATTGAGCTCGTTTTCTTTCTCTTTAAATCCTCTTGTTTCCCACTCCACTTCGGGACTCATTCCCAGCAGCCCCTTCATGAACTCCTTCTCCTCCCAGCTCTCCTCGACCTAATATTCCTATGGCTGGTGCTAATCCCCCTTTGAATAGAATGGATGCCATAGTCACTGCCAGATATGATCCCTTAGTTCTTCCCCATCCTATGAATCCTCTCCCTGCTGGAGATTACTTGAAATACATGCCCAAGTTCACTAGAGAAGGGGACATAATTGCAGAAGAGCACCTGGCTGCTTTCTACAATTATGCAGACAACCTGAACATTGAAAATGAAGATGTCTGGATGAGAGTCTTTGTCCAAATCCTGGATGGCGAGGTGAGGAAATGGTTTAGAGGATTGCCCCCCAGAGCTATTGCTGGGATCGAAGCCCTGTATAGTGCTTTCCTGAGGCAGTGGGGTGATAGGAAAGATTTCATGTACTACATGACAGATTTCGGGTCTTTGAAGAAAATGGAAGGAGAGTCTGTCTCTGACTTCTCCAAAAGATTTAATAAGATGTATAATAAAATTCCTGCTGAAATAAAACCCTCAGAAGCCTCGGCCAAAATTTCTTATGCTAGCGCGTTTGGCCTCGATTTTTGTCTTCTATTGAGAGAAAGAAGAGCCACCTCTTTAGCTCAAATGCAAGATGCATCCATAGAGGTGGAATCCAATGTGTTAGCAGCTGACAGACTGAGGAACAAGGCCGACGCAGACAGAATAAAGGGAAGGTCGGAAACCTCAAATTTTAGCCCATCGGTGCCCCACCCTCAAGTGGATGAACTGACCAAGATGGTGAAGTCTCTGTCTGCAGAGATGGAGAGAATGAAGGTCGAGGGGAGGCAGGCATACAAGGGCCCTCAAAACACCGAAAACAAAGGAGGTTTTAGGAGGCCGAACAATTTCACTCCCCTGAATGTGCAAAGAGAGAGGGGAAGAGACAGAGAAGACCAGAAAATTCAGGCCCCTTTCCAAAACAATTTTGTGGCCGAGGGGGAAGAAGGGGAATCAGATGAGCTTGATCCTAAGATCCACTGTGTCAAAGACACTCCTCCTTTTCCTCATCTCACTCAATCAACATATGAGGAGTCTCTCATGGACAGTCAGCTAAATGAACTGAGCAAAGGAGACAAGGCTAGCGACAGTCAAGGCAGGTATAACCTGAGGTCCGACAAAAAGACAGCAGCACCTGATATTCCCGAGTAGTCCACGAGAACAGAGAAACCTGCTAATGAAGTAGCGGATGGTCATAGAGGTAAGAAGGCTCAACCCCTCTCTCCCATAATTCAGAGTCATGTTCCCGAAACAAGAGAAATCCCAAAGCTCTCATCTTCTTTTAATTTCGAGCATGAAATTCAAAAGATCAGAATCCCTGTGCCCCTCACCAAGCTAATTAAACATGGATAATTTAAAAAAAGCTTCTCTAAGCTTTTACAGTCTGAAGCCTCATGCCTTCCCACAGACTCCATAAACCTCCAAGATGAAAATCCAGTTGTCATCCTAGGTCCCATGGTAGAATATAGAGATGACTCATCCCCTCCCTTCTACACCTCCTTGAACATACATGACAAGGTACTACACAACTGCTTGATGGACTCGGGAGCTTCTCACAACCTCATGCCCAAAACTGTCATGGAAGAGTTAGGACTAGAAGTCACCCGAGCCTATCATGACCTCTATTCCTTTGACTCCAGGAGATTTTAGTGTCTTGGAGTTATTAAAGACCTGGTTGTCACCTTGTTTCAACTGCCCATGAAGAGTGTGGTCATGGATATTGTAGTAGTTGATGTCTCCCCCAAGTTTGGTATGATATTATCAATATCCTGGATAAAAATACTAGGGGAACCTTGCAGATGGACCTTACATATGCTACTATCCCAGTGTTTGGAGGAGAGCATAGAAGACTATATAGGGAAGCCCAATTTGCCTACATAATCAGTGACGAGGCCAACCCTACCAACCACCCCATTTTCACCTTAGACACTGATTTAGGCTCCAGTCTACTACAGCTCACTCATGCCCCCGAGCCTCCTCTTAAACTCAAAAAGAAGCCCACCATCCCTCCTAAGTCTCCTCTCTCCATCACCCCAGTTTGGAAAATGTTTTTTGATGGAGCCTATTCTAGAGAAGGCACTAGAGCTGGGGTGGTTTTTGTGTCACCTGCTTAGGAAACCATATCTCTTTCATACAAATTAGAATTTGAAGCTACCAACAATGTGGCAGAGTATGAGGCTCTTGTCCTGGGGTTAAGAGCCGCAAGGAAAATGGGAATTCAGGAGGTAGCAGTGTTCGGTGATGCAGAGTTGGTGGTCCAGCAGATCAGAAACGCTTATCAGGCTAAGCATCCTCGACTCTGAAGCTACAGAAATGAGGTGTGGGACCTAGTTGACAGTTTCTTCTCAGCATTCAACATTTCTTTCATCCCAAGAGAAGAAAACACAGTGGCAGATTCCTTGTCTACATCAGCAAGAATTTTCAAGGTACCCTTGCCGCCCAAACTGAGGTATGAAGTAGAAGTAAAATGCAGGCCCTCCATACCCGACAATGTCAAGCATTGGAAGGTGTTTGAGGATGATCTTGAGATCAAGAGATTCTTGGAGACTATCGAAGAATTTTCAGAAATGCATATCAACCAAGATTCCGCCTCTAAGGAGAGGTTTGATGGGGGTGAGTTACTGGGTAGAATAGCAAAGCATGACATTATTCAGTTACCTAGCAATCACATTCCAAGGGGACTGGTCCCATTAGAGAGATTGTTTGATGGGAATGATGTGGAAGTAAAGGGGAGAGTTTCAGGTGATGATGCTGATATAGCTGAGTGAAACATCGGCACACCAGAGGAGCATAAGTTTTTCAAGTTGTCAAGGAGTTTGACCAAGAAGCAGAGGGTTGAATATACCAAGTTGCTGAGAGAATTCGTTGATGTGTTTGCATGGACCTATGAAGATCTCAAGACGTATAAAACATCAGTCATTGAGCAAAAGATCCCACTAAAAGAAGAGGCTAAGCCATTCAAGTAGAAGCTAAGGCAAATAAATCCCATGTTGCTACCTGTCATGGAGAAAGAAGTGAAGAAGCTACTAGATGCCCAAATTATTGTCCCCTTGAGATATTCCGATTGGGTGGCCAACTTAGTCCCTGTAAGGAAGAAAAGTGGAGAAATCAGATTCTGTGTTGATTTCAGGAACTTGAACAGAAGCTCAAGAAAAGACAATTATCCCCTGCCCAACATGGAACACATATTGCAGAAGGTCACTAGTGCATCTAGAATATCCATGATTGATGGTTTTTCTGGTTACAATCAGATATCAGTCATGCCTGAGGACAGAGAAAAAACAGCCTTCACCACTCCTTGGGGCACATTCATGTATGCCAAAATGCCTTTTGGATTGATGAATGCAGGGGAAACATTTCAGCGAGCCATGGACATAGCCTTCATTGGGGAGAAGGACCATTTCATGGTAATCTATCTAGATGACATCACGGTCTTCTCCAGGACAGACAAGGAACACTGCTGCCACTTAAAAAGGGTTTTCCTGAAGTGTCGAAGGTTTGGCCTATCTTTAAACCCCAAGAAGTATTTGTTTGCTATGAAAGAGGGGAAGTTATTAGGCCACATAGTATCAACAGAGGGAGTGAGAATTGATCCCAGTAGGGTAGAAGCAATTCAGACCCTGTCATTTCCCAGATCTAAGAAGGAAGTTTAGGCCTTTTTGGGAAAGATAAATTTTCTGAGGAGATTCATCTCAAATTTTTCTGAATTGGTGAAACATATCACAGCCATGCTCAGGAAGGGAAATGAAGTAAAGTGGACTGCTAAACCTAGGGAATATTTTATTCAAATAAAGAAGGCATTGACTGAGGCGCCTATGTTGATCAGTCCTGATTATTCCAAAGATTTCCTGGTTTTTCTTTTGCTTCCTATGATACAGTAGCAGCAGTCTTGTTGTAGAGAAATGATCAAGGGCGAGAGCAACCTATTGCCTTCTACAACAAGGCATTGTGAGATGTAGAACTCCGGTACGAGATCATGGAGAAGCAGGCTTATGCCCTGGTGAAAGCTCTCAAAGCTTTTAGAGTCTATGTCTTGCACTCAAAGATCACTGCATATGTTCCTTCAGCCTCTGTGAAGGACATTCTGATATAGCCTGACATAGATGGAAGAAGAGGTAAGTGGATTGCCAAGATCCTAGAGTTTGATCTGGAAATCAAGCCCACCAAGTTGATAAAGGGGCAAGGTTTGTCCAAGTTGCTGGCTGAATCTAATTGCAAGGCCTTGGGGGTTAACTTCATCAATGAGCAAGCTGAGTCATCCAACAAGAGTTCCCAGGGTGCTTTATCACTAGCAGCATGGCCTTGGTACAAGGATATCTTGTACTTTCTACAAGAATTGAGGCCCCTTGACGGCATGGAGAAAAGCAAGGCAAGAGCTCTAAAGCTCAAGGCAGTCAGGTATTGCCTCATTGACCAAACCTTGTACTGGAAAGACCCTTTAGGGATATTTTTAAGGTGCCTAGACCCACAAGAAGTCCAGAAATTTACGTTTGATTTCCACAGTGGCCTTTGTGGGGGTCATCATTTCTGGAAGACCACAGCCTATAAGATCCTTCGAGCTGGGTATTACTGGCCCACTTTATCCCCTGATGTCTACAAATAAATCAGAGCTTGCATCAAATGCCATAAATTCTCAGGAAAACAACAACTCAAATCGCTGCCATTGAAGCCTACAGTAGATGCAACACCTTTTCAACAGTGGGGGTTGGACTTCATCAGAGAAATTCATCCTCCCTCAAGTGGTCAGCACAGATGGATCCTGACTGCAACAGATTATTTCACCAAGTGGATAGAAGCTGTCCCCACCAGAAGCACATCACACAAAGTAATTATCAGCTTCCTGGAGGATATCATAGCTAGATTTGGTTGTCCCAGCAGGATCGTCACCGATAACGCTACTTCTTTCAAGTCCGAGCCTTTAATTAAGTTCTGCGAGCAGTTCCAGATCTTATTAATTCACTCCACTCCCTATTATCCCCAGGGAAATGGTTTAGCAGAGTCCTCCAACAAAATCCTAATAAGGATCATCAAGAAAGTGTTGAAAGACAACAAAAAGGCCTGGGATTCGAAGTTGAATTTTTCTCTATGGGCTGATCATGTGACAATGAAGAAATCTCTGGGCACTTCGCCGTTTCATCTGGTTTATGGAATGGAGGCAGTTTTCCCTACTCAGCTTGCCTTACCTATGGCAAAGCTCTTTCAAGACTATGAGGGAGAACCAGATCATATGATCAGAAGAATTCATCAAATAGTGGAAGTGCAGCAGATCAGGGAACAAGTGAGGGACGCAGCTTATAGTCGTCAGCAAAAGATCAAGCAAGCTTTTGACAGGAAATTCAGGAAGAAAGAGTTCAAGATCGGGGACTTGGTACTTAAGTGGGATGCCCCCAAATAGGATAAAGGAAAACACAGCAAGTTTGATGCCCTCTGGACCGGCCCCTTCAAAATCTCTGAGGTCTTCTCAAACAATACATATGGGTTGCAGGGTTTGGAGGGCGAAGAATCTTTCAACAGCCCAGTGAATGGGCATTTTCTGAAGAAATTTTTCTTTTGAGCCTTCGACGGCTCATTTGGTTTGTAAATATTGTCCTTTACTTATTTTTTTATTTTCTTTTTGTATGATTTCAGCTTAATAAGTGACTCCATAGCCCAATAGCAAGGCACTGAAGCTGCAAAAGGAGTTCTTACAGCATCACAGGGATGACTCTATCCCCCATGGAGCCAAATGTTAGCGATATTTCTTGTAAGGGGGTTAGAATGCAAAAGAATGGGTTTAAAACCCACTTACCCTAAGTCCGTATGAAAAGCATGCTTGTGATTAAGCGGCAGGAAGCTGTGGACGACAGAGATTTGCGCGTCCAGATCAACGACGCGTGAGTTACACGAGAAGCGCCTGAATGCAGCATGAAGAAATCTCATTTTACAGCTTCCAATCAAGCAAGCGGGCGAATTTATGTCGTTAGCAGCCAGGATCCATGCATAGAACAGATCAAGGATCGGTGGGTAATTGTGAGTAGCGAGAGCATTTGGGACTTGGGGCCCACAGCAGTGTCGAGAAGATCTTAGCCGTCCATCTGAAGCGGCCACCTGGCGCGCGATTGGGCTCCTCGCATTCTCACCCATTGTAACTTTGAAGCAAAAGGATTAGCTCCTCCTAGCCACGACTCGCGAAGTGCCAAAGGCGTCTAGGGCCTGGGCCCACAGTATAGCCGAAGTGTTTTCAGTCATCCATCCAGAGGGGACACTTGGCAGCAAGTAGAGTCATCTCGATGCCTCGCTCATCACAACTCCAACGTGCAAAAAACATTTCCATCATGTCTCGATACGCGAAGTAGCGATAGCATTCAGGACCTGGGGCCCACCGCAGCGTCGGATGAGTTTAGAACCGTCGGATTTGAAGGACGCATGGCACCAAATTGAGTCGTCTCGGCATATCGCTCATTGCGATTTCGAGGAGCAAGGAGCAGCCCCTACATACTCGCAAATGCCAAAAAGCGCCATGGGAATAGGCACGTGGTCACAGCACATGGGCACTTGGAAAAAGGGGGAAGCTGCGTAAAGGAGGCCAAAGCACCGAATTCAGTTACAGAGGGGATCATTGCGGTCTCCAAATGCCACCAGATCCAATCTCCATATTGTTTCTTGCCTAAAGTAAATGACGATAGGAGCGGGTGGTTGAAACCTCCTTTCATTCATTAAGTGAGGGGATGGAGGGTCTGGCAAGCCGTCTGCCCAGAGAAGTCTTGTGTATCAATTTTCTCAAAGGTGCCATGCTAAAGTCTTCAACTCAACAGAGAAGTATGTGCACGCTAGCTCAACACTTATGGCTCAGCTACCCTCTTTGCAGGGGCCATGCTTAGTTAAGATGGCGTTTAGAGGAAGATATCAGTACGAGTTTGACTGAAGGGACATCAAGTTGTGAGTCACTGGGCATGCCTCGGTTAGGTGAATTTTTCTCTGAGTATATAAACTCAGTGTTTGTAATTTGTAAAGGATCGATGGTTGAGCAGAGCTCCCGGTTGTAAACTTTGATGAAGCACTGTTACTATGGTTATGTATAGACTTTTGAGACTTCTTGCCTTATGAATGCCAATTTCTTTTACATCTTTGTTACACTGTGTTAGAACGACTCGTAATTGGAGGATCCAGTCGAGTTGTAGCTGTTATAGGATGATGTATGTTGGATCACTGTAATAGTTACGTTGTCTCTTATCAGTCCTTGTGATTTTTCTTAACACTAAGTGACTTGGAATTGGAGGATCCAGTCAAGTCCCCTTTTCAGTTCCTTGAGACCCTGAACCAAGAGGATCTTTCATTCAGAGTCTTTCTTCCGCAAACCACTGAAAGCCTATTGCCCAAAGCTATTTTCTCACCCTTCCTACGAAGTCTTCCACCTGCTCACCTTTCTAATCAACCCACTAGCTGAAGTTAGGATTCCAGACCTCTTTCATTCTTTACGTACTAGATACAGTCTATGAGTTAGAGTGATATCTCCTCGAGTCCTCATCTCCATTCGGTCACCCCTTTATAAACAAATCGTGACACTAAACTAATGGGTGTCGGGCTCTGCTCCTGCAAGCAATCCAGGAGTGACTTCTGACGCTAATAACATAGACCGAGGAAGAGTGTGCGGAATTGATCAGTGATGAAATTGTAGTCCAAATAGTGGACACACTCAAGGAGAATATCATGCAGGCATAGACACAAGCAGCAGAGATCAAAGAGAAGTTCCAGGCAAACACTAGCGAGATCAAAGATTTGTGTTAGGTGGCTCGGGACAAGCCACATGTCAGTGTTGGGGGCCTGTTGGAAACAGACCAAAGAAAAAATCAAGGTGATTTTGGGAAAGAAGGCGTGCACAAGGAAAGCGACAGCTGGAAGGAAGAACAACATGCGCGCATGCATGGAAGACCTAACGACGACAGGGTTAGGGTTTTTGTAATGTATTATAAAGGCTAGCAAGCCAGGAATG
This sequence comes from Picea mariana, assembly GCA_032191745.1. Taxonomy (NCBI): domain Eukaryota; kingdom Viridiplantae; phylum Streptophyta; class Pinopsida; order Pinales; family Pinaceae; genus Picea; species Picea mariana. The sequence goes on along the minus strand of JASDQU010103300.1, from coordinate 326,170 downwards.
AATAAATATAGATACCTAGGCCATATATGGGGTTGGATTTTTGATATAGAGAGAGTTTTTGTAGCGAGTTGATATGTAATATTTTGTTGTATGACCTAATTTTGTAATTTTTTGAGCTAGAGAGGATTAAGGAGGGTAGATCTTAAGGGTTAGATCATAGGCTGAGGGGCCTGGTGCGATCTAGTCTGCCTCATAATAGATCTTACCCGACTAAGAAGAGTTGCAAGTGCATGATGTTGGAGTTCAAAATGATTATAATAAAAGAGCGAAGAGCTAGATCTTTGTGGATGTAGCCCAGGAGGGGGTGAACCATGGTAACATCTGTGTTACGTGACTGAATGCATGCGTGTCTTTATTATCTTTCGGTGAATATTTCTGTGATGAATGAATGACTTGTTATATTTCCTGCATAATCATAATAAACAGTGTATTTCATTTAGAAGTTATAATAGTGGTTCCATATAGAGTTCTCATATCTCACACTCAATCCTAGGCTGTAAACACATGAGTATTACAACCACCCATTAAATTTATCTTGGGTGAGACTGTGCAGTGGACCATGTGCGCTGTGTTTCCTTCTGGTTTACCAGGAGAGCCGATAGTTTTAGAGGCTTTGTCGAAAACCCGAACAAACATGAACCCTGGGTCAATAAACTCAGTACGAACTCAGACATAATAGAATAGTAACCAACACATGGCCATGCCCTTGTCCATGGTAGAAGTTGCATACAGTATTGTCCAACAAGCTTCGGTCGACCTCGATCTGACTTCCACACAAGAGTTAGATCCATTGCTTGAGCCTATTTGGGCTTAAGGTTCCCTCCCCACTATTGATTCTTTAGACTTGGTCTTGTCCTTAGATAAGGCGATTCTTGAGGCATTGACTGGTCTGGACAGACCCTGGGATGATTTCCATCATAGATCATATTTCCTCCCATATTTAAGAAGAATAGAGGCAAGTGAATTCATGTTGACTATGACTGGAGATAGGTCTTGTCTTGTTAATCCTCTAGCTATGCACGCAGTTTACGCTGAGGGTAATATGGAAATTATTGCTGAAACAATACCTATTGATATCTCCCTAACCCCTAGCGTCATGGAGAATGTTTTCATTGGAGCAGACTGCTCCCCCGAGGAGATTCAAATCTTCACAGACTTATTTAAGGAATTTCGCGATGTTTTTTCCTGGTCGTACGAGGAAATGTCAGGCATCGATCCAAGAATCGTCGAACATGAGATAATGACTTATCATGATGCCAAGCCGGTTCAATGGAAGCTTCATCCGGTAAATCCTCGGAAAGCGACAGCTATTAAGGCTGAAGTAGAGAAAATGCTTAAAGCCAGTTTTATCTACCCTGTACAGTTGACGCAATGGGTTTCAAATCCCATTCCGGTTAACAAAAAATAAGGTATGATTCATGTGTGCATGGACTTCCATGACTTAAACAAGGCTTGTCCAAAGGATAATTTCCCCACCCCATTCATTGATCATATTATCGATGAATGCATAGGCTGTGAGGTCTTTTCATTCAAGGCTGGTTTTCGGGATACAACCAGATTCAGATCAAACCCGAATACCAGCATAAGACAACTTTTATCTATCTATGGGGAACATTTTCTTATTGTAAGATGCCTTTGGGACCGAAGAACACTGGAGCCACTTTTCAATGGGCCATGTCTTTTGATTTCCATGATATTAGACATATAGTTGAGGCTTATATCGATGATCTAGCATAACGATCTCATAAGAGAGCTAATCATCCCATGCACCTTTGACTAATATTCAAACAATGTCACTACTATCAGATTCACTTGAATCCTAACAAGTGCAGTTTCTATGTGACGTCGAGTCGTCTTCTAGGTTTCATAGTTTCAACAACAGGGATCATGGTCGATCCTCTTAAGGTTGAAGAAATAGTTCAGTTGCCTCCCCCGTGCACAATCCCTCAACTTCAGAGCTTACAGGGGAAAGAGAACTTTCTTTGACGTTTTATCGCAAACTATGTTGAGATCACTAAAGGGTTCATGTGTTTATTTAAAAAGGGAGTCTCTTTCTGTTGGGACGAAGCCGCTCAATGTGCTTTCAAAGCATTGAAACATGCCCTTACATCTTCCCCTATGCTATGGCCTCCCAATTATAATAAATATTTCTTATTGTACTTGGATGCTGCAGAGTAGACCATCGGTATGGTCTCAGTATGGTCTTGGTTCAAGAGGATGATCTTCTTAAAGAGCATGTGATTTATTACCTGAGCTAAGGCCTGATTGGGTCGGAACTCAACTATTCTCATGTTGAGAAGCTTGCATTGGCAACAGTGCATGTTGTCCAGCATTTCCATCATTATATTCTTCTTCGCAAGACCACCGTCATTCTCATTGTGAATTCATTTCAATATGTATTGACACAACATATCATTTGTGAAAAAATCAGTATATGGATTGTTATCCTTCAGGAATTTGACTTGGATTTTCTTTCCACGAAATCCAAAAAGTCACTGATCTTTGCAGAACTTATTTTGGAGATTCCAGTTGAATCTGGTGATGATACCCCTGAAGAATCACCTATTTAAGGAGATATTTTTCTGATCACATCTTCGGACCCCTGGTTTGGAGCTATACTAGTCTATCTCCAGACTTTGAAGTACCCTGCTTCTGCTTCTCATGATGAGTGTCGACGAATTCACCATCAGACACGAAACTATCTCATACTCAATGACACTTTGTATCGTCGAGGTGTAGATTGTGTTCTTCACCGGTGCCTTATACACGAGGAAGCAGAACTCATCCTTAACGAATGCCACACTGGAGCATGTGGTGGTCATTTTTTTGGGTTGGCAACAACCCATAAGATTCTATGAGCCGGTTACTTTTGGCCTACGTTAATCAAGGATTACATCGAGTCAGTCAAAAATTTCCACCCATGTCAGATCTTCTCTCGAAATATGAGGGCACATCCCACTCCCATGTTTCCCATCATTGTTGTTGGTCCCTTCGTGAAGTACATGATTGATTTTACTACATGCCACCCGACTTTAGACAAGGGAGCATCGTTCAACAATGATGGTGAAACAACAACTCTCTTCATTTTTAACCAGATAATAGCAAGGTTCGTCATCCCAAAGTAGATTGTCACTGACCATGGTAGTCACTTCCAGAAAAAAATGATGTCCGAGTTAACATCAAAGCTTGGGTTGAGGCAAGATCATTCATCACCCTACTACCCACAAGCAAATGGTCAGTACATGATTGATTTTACTACATGCCACCCGACTTTAGACAAGGGAGCATCGTTCAACAATGATGGTGAAACAACAACTCTCTTCATTTTTAACCAGATAATAGCAAGGTTCGTCATCCCAAAGTAGATTGTCACTGACCATGGTAGTCACTTCCAGAAAAAAATGATGTCCGAGTTAACATCAAAGCTTGGGTTGAGGCAAGATCATTCATCACCCTACTACCCACAAGCAAATGGTCAGGTGGAAGCTGTGAATAAGTCCTTCAAGAATATTCTGCAGTGAACGATAAATTATGCCAAGTCAAATTGGCATTTGATGTTGTAATCAGTGTTATGGGCCTACCGAACGTCTATAAATACTGCCACCAGTTTCTCACATTTTCAACTCATTTACGGGCCGGAAGTAGTCTTTCCTATAGAGTGCCAGATCTTGTCTTTAAAGTTGGTAGTAGAGTTATTTCTAGACACTTCACTGCTTGAGGAATGCCTATTATATCTCGAGCATCTTGATGAGCAATTTTGTGATGAAACCTTGGCCAAAAAGGCTCACAAGAAACGAGTCAAGTGTCAATATGATCGTTTGTTCATCCTTGGATTTTCTCCGAAGGTGACCTTGTCCTAGTCTATGAAAAAGATAAGGATCCCCTGGGGGCAAGCAAGTTCAAACCCATGTGGTTCATACCTTTCATTGTGAAATAGGTCTTAAATAAGGGCGCTTATCATTTCGTTGACTTTGAGGGAAATTTTTGTGAGTGGGAAATCCCTCTATAGACTAGCACTTAGGGTTTATGTTGGGTATGTGTTATATTCTTTG
>JASDQU010103300.1:307369-321703 GCA_032191745.1 Picea mariana | reverse complement strand
TAGCATATGTTAGCGATATTTCTTGTAAGGGGGTTAGAATGAAAAAGAATGGGTTTAAAATCCACTTACCCTAAGTCCAGATGCAAAGTGTGCTTGTGATTAAGTGGCAGGCAGCTGTGGACGACAGAGATTTGCGCACCCAGATCAATGACACGCTAGTTACACGAGAAGCGCCTGAACGCAACATGAAGAAATCTCATTTTACGGCTTCCAATCAAGTGAGCAGGCGAAGCTATGTCGTCAGCGGCCAGGATCCATGCATAGAACAGATCAACGATTGGCAGGTAATCGCGAGTAGCGAGAGCATTTGGGACCTGGGGCCCACAGCGGTGCCGAGAAGATCTCAGTCGTCCATCTGAAGCGGCCACCTGGCGCACGATTGGGATCCTCGCCTTCTCGCCCATCGTAAATTTGAAGCAGAAGGATTAGCTCCTCCCAACTGCAAGTTGTGAAGTGATGAAGGCGTCCAGAGCCTGGGCCCACAGTATTGCTGAAGTGTTTTCAGCCATCTGTCAAGAGGGGACACCTAGCAGCAAGTAGAGTTGTCTTGGCACCTCACTCATTGCAACTCCAATGCACAAAAAACAGTTCCATCATGTCCCGATACGCGAAGTAGCGAGAGCATTCAGGACCTGGGGCCCACCGCAGCGTCGAATGAGTTTAGAACCGTCCGATTTGAAGGATGTGTGGCACCAGATTGAGCCATCTTGGCATATCACTCATCGCGATTTCGAGGAGAAAGGAGCAGCCCCTACATACTCGTGAACACCGAAAAGTGCCATGGGAATAGGCACGTGGTCATAGCCCGTGGGCACTTGGAAAAAGGGGGAAGTTGCGTAAAGGAGGTCGAAGCACCGAATTCAGTTACAGAGGGGATCGTCACAGTCTCCAAACGCCACCAGATCCGATCTCCATATTGTTTCTTGCCTAGAGTAAATGATGATAGGAGCAGGTGGTTGAAACCTCCTTTCATTCATTAAGTGAGGGGATGGAGGGTCTGGCAAGTCGTCTTCCTAGAGAAGTCCTGTGTGTCAATTTTCTCAAAGGCGCCATGCTAAAGTCTTCAACTCAATAGAGAAGTCTGCGCACGTTAGCTCAGCACTTATGGCTCAGCTACCCTCTTTGCAGGGGCCATGCTTAGTTAAGATGGCATTTAGAGGAAGATATCAATATGAGTTTGACTGAAGGGACATCAATCTATGAGTCACTGGGCACACCTCGGTTAGGCAAATTTTTCTCTGAGTATATAAACTCAGTCTTTGTAATTTGTAAAGGATCGATGGTTGAGAAGAGCTCCTGGTTGTAAACTTTGATGAAGCACTGTTACTCTGGTTATGTATAGACTTTTGAGACTTCTTGCCTTATGAATGCTAGTTCTTTTACGTCTTTGTTACACTATGTTAGAATGACTCGGAATTGGAGGATCCAGTCGAGTTGTAGCTGTTATAGGATGTTGTATGTTGGATCACTGTAATAGTTACGTTGTCTCTGATTAGTCCTTGTGATTTTTCTTAACGCTGAGTGACTTGGAATTGGAGGATCCAGTCAAGTCCCCTTTTTAGTTCGTTGAGACCCTGAACCAAGAGGATCTTGCATTCAGAGTCTTTCTTCCGCAAACCGCTGAAAGCCTGTTGACCAAAGTTGTTTTCTCACCCTTCCTACCAAGTCTTCCACCTGCTCACCTTTTTAATCAACCTGCTGGTTGAAGTTAGGATTCCAGACCTCTTTCATTCTTTACGTACTAGATACAGTGTCTGATTTAGAGTGATATCTCCTCGAGTCCTCATCTCCATTCAATCACCCCTTTATAAACAAATCGTGACACTAAACTGATGGGTGTCGGGCTCTGCTCCTGAAAGCAATCCAGGAGTGACTTCCGACGCTAACATTTCTGGCACCGTTTCCAGGGACGAAGTTGAAAAATTTTCCCCGGGATTGAACGACATTGAGCCTCTGATTTTGAAGGTGCATCAGGTATCATAGCCTTTGAAGATTGCTACTATGCACTTGGCGATTCCATTGTGACGACTCCACTGGAGCGAACCTACTATTTTAGTTGTGGCTTTCAGAGGCAGACATACGCGGTCCCATCCACAGCTGCCCCTATCTATGCCTGTAGTCGATCCTGAGGTGATTTACAGAAAAGGAAAGGCCTCTGAAGGAGAAACTTCCACCGTTGAACCAGGTAATCCACTGTCTCCTTCTGTAGGAACTCCATTTTCTTCTCCTCAACCCCTTAGCAGACCGTTTTCTGAAGTTTCCCGCTTCCTGAATTTCGGGAGTGTTCCTGCTGAGTTTTCCCCTCCTGGTTTGGGATTGGAGGGAGAAACCATTGTCACTCCCTTCTCCTCTGAAGCTGTACCTTGGCATAGAGTTAGGACTACATAATATTTTCCCACTCCTTCACAAAGAGGAGCACCTGTGGACTTGAGCTCGTTAGTTTTCTCCTTAAATCCTCTCTTGTTTCCCACTCCACTTCGGGACTCATTCCCAACAGCCCCTTCGTGAACTCCTTCTCCTCCCAGCTCTCCTCAACCTAATATTCCTATGGCTGGTGCTAATCCCCCTTTGAATAGAATGGATTCCATAGTTACTACCAGATATGATCCCTTAGTTCTTCCCCATCCTATGAATCCTCTCCCTGGAGATTACTTGAAATACATGCCCAAGTTCACTAGAGAAGGGGACATAACTACAGAAGATCACCTGGCTGCTTTCTACAATTATGCAGACAACCTGAACATTGAAAATGAAGATGTCTGGATGAGAGTCTTTGTCCAGAGCCTCGATGGCGAGGTGAGGAAATGGTTCAGAGGATTGGCCCCCGGAGCTATTACTGGGATCGAAGCCCTGGATAGTGCTTTCCTGAGGCAGTGGGGTGATAGGAAAGATTTCATGTACTACATGACAGAGTTCAGGTCTTTGAAGAAAATGGAAGGAGAGTCTGTCTCTGACTTCTCCAAAAGATTTACTAAGATGTATAGTAAAATTCCTGCTGAAATAAAACCCTCATAAGCCTCGGCCAAAATTTCTTATGCTAGCGCGTTTGGCCCCGATTTCTGTCTTCTATTGAGAGAAAGAAGAGCCACCTCTTTAGATCAAATGCAAGATGCAGACATAGAGGTGGAATCCAATGTGTTAGTAGCTGATAGACTGAGGAACAAGGCCGACACAGACAGAAGAAAGGGAAGGTCGGAAACCTCGACTTCTGGCCCATCGGTGCCCCACCCTCAAGTGGATGAAATGACCAAGATGGTGAAGTCTCTGTCTACAGAGATGGAGAGAATGAAGGTCGAGGGGAGGTAGGCATACAAGGGCCCTCAAAACACTGAAAACAAAGGAGGTTTCAGGAGGCCGAACAATTTCACTCCCCCGAATGTGCAAAGAGAGAGGGGAAGAGACATAGAAGACTAGAAAATTCAGGCCCCTTTCCAAAACAATTTTGTGGCCGAGGGGGAAGAAGGGGAATCAAATGAGCTTGATCCTGAGATCCACTGTGTTGGAGACACTCCTCTTTTTCCTCATCTCACTCAATCAACATATGAGGAGTCTCTCATGGATAGTCAGCTAAATGAACTGAGCAAAGGAGACAAGGCTAGCGGCAGTCGAGGCAGGTATAACCTGAGGTCCGACAAAAAGACAGCAGCACCTGATATTCCTGAGCAGTCCACGAGAACAGAGAAACCTACTAATGAAGTAGCGGATGGTCACAGAGGTAAGAAGGCTCAACCCCTCTCTCCCATAATTCAGATTCATGTTCCCGAAACAAGAGAAATCCTAAATCTCTCATCTTCTTTTAATTTTGAGCATGAAATTCAAAAGATCAGAATCCCTGCGCCCCTCACCAAGCTAATTAAACATGGATAATTTAAAAAACGCTTCTCTGAGATTTTACAGTCTGAAGCCTCATGCCTTCCCACAGACTCCATAAACCTCCAAGATGAAAAGCCAGTTGTCGTCCTAGGTCCCATGGTAGAAGATAGAGATGACTCATCCCCTCCCTTCTACACCTCCTTGAACATACATGCCAAGGTACTACACAACTGCTTGATGGACTCGGGGGCTTCTCACAACCTCATGCTCAAAACTGTCATGGAAGAGTTAGGACTAGAAGTCACCTGAGCCTATCATGACCTCTATTCCTTTGACTCCAGGAGAGTTCAGTGTCTTGGAGTTATTAAAGACCCGGTTGTCACCTTGTTTCAATTGCCGATGAAGAGTGTGGTCATGGATATTGTAGTAGCTGATGTCCCCCCCAAGTTCGGTATGATATTATCAAGATCTTGGATAAAAAGACTAGGGGGAACCTTGCAGATGGACCTTACATATGCTACTATCCCAGTGTTTGGAGGAGAGCATAGAAGACTATATAGGGAATCCCAACTGGCCTACATAATCAATGACAAGGCCAACCCTACCAACCACCCCATTTTCACCTTAGACACTGATTTAGGCTCCAGTCTACTACAGCTCACTCATGCCCTCAAGCCTCCTCTTAAAATCAGAAATCAGCCCACCATCCCTCCTAAGTCTCCTCCCTCCATCACCCCAGTTTGGAAAATGTTTTTTGATGGAGCCTGTTCCAGAGAAGGCGTTGGAGCTGGGGTGGTTTTTGTGTCACCTGCTTAGGAAACCATATCTTTGTCATACAAATTAGAATTTGAAGCTACCAACAATGTGGCAGAGTATGAGGCTCTTGTCCTGGGGTTAAGATTCGCAAGGGAAATGGGAATTCAAGAGGTAGCAGTGTTCAGTGATGCAGAGTTGGTGGTCCAGCAGATCAAAAACGCTTATCAGGCTAAGCATCCTCGACTCAGAAGCTACAGAAATGAGGTGTGGGACCTAGTTGACAGTTTCTTCTTAGCATTCAACATTTCTTTCATCCCAAGAGAAGAAAACACAGTGGTAGATTCCTTGGCTACATCAGCAAGAATTTTCAAGGTACCCTTGCCGCCCAAACTGAGGTATGAAGTAGAAGTAAAATACATGCCCTCCATACCCGACAATGTCAAGCATTGGAAGGTGTTTGAGGATGATCTTGAGATCAAGAAATTCTTGGAGACTATCGAAGAATTTTCAGAAATGCATATCGACCAAGATTCCACCTCTGAGGAGAGGTTTGATGGGGGTGAGTTGCTGGGTAGAATAGCAAAACATGACATTATCCAGTTACCTAGCAATCACATTCCAAGGGGACTGGTCCCATTAGAGAGATTGTTTGATGGGAATGATGTGGCAGTAAAGGGGAGAGTTTCAGGTGATGATGCTGATATAGCTGAGTGCAACATTGGCACACTAGAGGAGCCTAAGTTTGTCAAGCTGTCAAGGAGTTTGACCAAGAAGCAGAGGGTTGAATATATCGAGTTGCTGAGAGAATTCGCTGATGTGTTTGCATGGACCTATGAAGATCTCAAGACGTATGACACATCGGTCATTGAGCACAAGATCCCACTGAAAGAAGATTCTAATCCATTCAAGCAGAAGCTAAGGCATATAAATCCCATGTTGCTACATGTCATGGAGAAAGAAGTGAAGAAGCTGCTAGATGCCCAAATTATTGTCCCCTTGAGATATTCCGATTGGGTGGCCAACTTGGTCCCTGTAAGGAAGAAAAGTGGAGAAATCAGACTCTGTGTTGATTTCAGGAACTTGAATAGAAGCTCAAGAAAAGACAATTATGCCCTGCCCAACATGGAACACATATTGCAGAAGGTCACTGGTGCATCTAGAATATCCATGATTGATGGTTTTTCTAGTTACAATCAGATATCAGTCATGCCCGAGGACAGAGAAAAAACAACCTTCACCACTCCTTGGGGCACATTTATGTATGCCAAAATGCCTTTTGGATTGATGAATGCTTGGGAAACATTTCAGCGAGCCATGGACATAGCCTTCATTGGGGAGAAGGACCAATTCGTGGTAATCTATCTAGATGACATCATGGTCTTCTCCAGAACAGACAAGGAACACTGCTGCCACTTAAAAAGGGTTTTCTTGAAGTGTCAAAGGTTTGGCCTATCTTTAAACCCCAAGAAGTATTTGTTTGCTATGAAAGAGGGGAAGTTATTAAGCCACATAGTATCAACAGAGGGAGTGAGAATTGATCCCAGTAGGGTAGAAGCAATTCAGACCCTGTCATTTCCCAGATCTAAGAAGGAAGTTTAGGCCTTTTGGGGAAAGATAAATTTTCCGAGGAGATTCATCTCAAATTTTGCTGAATTGGTGAAACATATCATAGCCATGCTCAGGAAGGGAAATGAAGTAAAGTGGACTGCTAAACCCAGGGAATATTTTATTCAAATAAAGAAGGCATTGACTGAGGCGCCTGTGTTGATCAGTCCTGATTATTCCAAAGATTTCCTGATTTTTTCTTTTGCTTCCTATGATCCAGTAGCAGCGGTCTTGTTGCAGAGAAATGATCAAGGGCGAGAGCAACCTATTGCCTTCTACAGCAAGGCATTGCGAGATGCAGAACTCCGGTACAAGATCATGGAGAAGCAGGCTTATGCCCTGGTGAAATCTCTCAAAGCTTTCAGAGTCTATGTCTTGCACTCAAAGATCACTGCATATGTTCCTTCAGCCTCTGTGAAGGACATTCTGATATAGCCTGACATAGACGGAAGAAGAGGTAAGTGGATTGCCAAGATCCTAGAGTTTGATCTGGAAATCAAGCCCACCAAGTTGATAAAGGGGCAAGGTTTGGCCAAGTTGCTTGCTGAATCTAATTGCAAGGACTTGGGGGTTAACTTCATCAATGAGCAAGCCGAGTCATCCAACAAGAGTTCCCAGGGTGATTTATCACTAGCAGCATGCCCCTGGTACAAGGATATCTTTTACTTTATGCAAGAATTGAGGCCCCCTGACGGCATGGAGAAAAGCAAGGTAAGAGATCTAAAGCTCAAGGTAGTCAGGTATTGCCTCATTGACCAAACCTTGTACTGGAAAGACCCTTTAGGGATATTTTTAAGGTTCCTAGACCCACAAGAAGCCCAGAAAGTTACGTTTGATTTCCACAGTGGCCTTTGTGGGGGTCATCATTTCTGGAAGACCATAGCCTATAAGATCCTCTGAGCTGGGTATTACTAGCCCACTTTATTCCCTGATGTCTGCAAAGAAATCAGAGCTTGCATTAAATGCCAGAAGTTCTCAGGAAAAAAGCAGCTCAAATCGCTGCCATTGAAGCCTATAGTAGCTGCAACACCTTTTCAGTAGTGGGGGTTGGACTTCATCGGAGAAATTCATCCTCCCTCAAGTGGTCAGCACAGATGGATCCTGACTGCAACAGATTATTTCACCAAGTGGATAGAAGTTGTCCCCACCAGAAGCACATCACACAAAGTAATTATCAGCTTCCTAGAGGATATCATAGCTAGATTTGGCTGTCCCAACAGGATCGTCACCGATAACGCTGCTTCTTTCAAGTCCGAGCCTTTAATTAAGTTCTGCGAGCAGTTCCAGATCTCATTAATTCACTCCACTCCCTATTATCCCCAGGGAAATGGTTTAGCAGAGTCCTCCAACAAAAGCCTAATAAGGATCATCAAGAAAGTGTTGGAAGACAACAAAAAGGCCTGGGATTCGAAGTTGAAGTTTACTCTATGGGCTGATCATATGACAACAAAGAAATCTCTGGGCACTTCGTTGTTTCAGCTGGTTTACGGAATGAAGGAAGTTTTCCCTACTCAACTTGCCTTACCTATGGTGAAGCTCTTTCAAGACTATGAGGGAGAACTAGATCATATGATCAAAAGAATTCATCAAATAGTGGAAGTGCAGCAGATCAGGGAACAAGTGAGGGACGCAGCTTATAGTCATCAGCAAAAGATCAAGCAAGCTTTTAACAGGAAAGTCAGGAAGAAAGAGTTCGAGATTGGGGACTTGGTACTTAAGTGGGATGCCCCCAGATAGGATAAAGGAAAACACGGCAAGTTTGATGCCCTCTGGACCGGCCCCTTCAAAATCTCTGAGGTCTTCTCAAATAATACATATGGGTTGCAGGGTCTGGAGGGCGAAGAAGATTTCAACAGCCCAGTGAATGGGCATTTTCTGAAGAAATGTTTCTTTTGAGCCTTCGACGGCTCATTTGGTTTGTAAATATTGTCCTTTACTTATTTTTTTATTTTCTTTTTGTATGATTTCAGCTTAATAAGTGACTCCATAGCCCAATAGCAAGGCACTGAAGCTGCAGAAGGAGTTCTTAGAGAATCACAGGGACGACTCTATCCCCCATGGAGCCAAATGTTAGCGATATTTCTTGTAAGGGGGTTAGAATGCAAAAGAATGGGTTTAAAACCCACTTACCCTAAGTCTAGATGCAAAGCGTACTTGTGATTAAGCGGCAGGCAGCTATGGACGGCAGATATTTGCGCACCCAGATCAACGATGCACGAGTTACACGAGAAGCGCCTGAATGCAACATGAAGAAATCTCGTTTTACGGCTTCCAATCAAGCAACGGGGTGAAGTTATGTCGTCAGCGGCTAGGATCCATGCATAGAACAGATCAACGATCGGCGGGTAATCACGAGTAGTGAGAGCATTTGGGACCTGGGGCCCACAGCAGTGCCGAGAAGATCTCAGCCATCCATCTGAAGTGGCCACCTGGCGCGCGATTGGGATCCTCGCCTTCTCACCCATTGTAACTTTGAAGCAAAATGATTAGCTCCTCCTAGCCACGAGTCGCAAAGTACTGAAGGCGTCTAGAGCCTGGGCCCACAGTATAGCCGAAGTGTTTTCAGTCGTCCGTCTAGAGGGGACACTTGGCAGCAAGTAGAGTCGTCTCGACGCCTCACTCATCGCAACTCCAACGCAAAAAAATAGTTCCATCATGTATCGATACGCGAAGTAGCGAGAGCATTCAGGACCTGGGGCCCACCGCAGCGTCGGATGAGTTTAGAACTGTTGGATTTGAAGGACGCATGGCACCAGATTGAGTCGTCTCGTCATATCGCTCATCATGATTTCGAGGAGCAAGGAGCAGCCCCTACATACTCGCAAATACCGAAAAGCGCCATGGGAATAGGCACGTGGTCACAGCCCATGGGCACTTGGAAAAAGGGGGAATATGCGTAAAGGAGGCTGAAGCACCGAATTCAGTTACAAAGGGGATCGTCGCAGTCTCCAAACTCCACCAGATCTGATCTCCATATTGTTTCTTGCCTAGAGTAAATGACGATAGGAGCAGGTGGTTGAAACATACTTTCATTCATTAAGTGAGGGGATGGAGGGTCTGGCAAGTCGTCTGCCCAGAGAAGTCCTGTGTATCGATTTTCTCAAAGGTGCCATGCTAAAGTCTTCAACTCAATAGAGAAGTCTGCGCACGCTAGCTCAACACTTATGTCTCAGCTACCCTCTTTGCAGGGGCCATGCTTAGTTAAGATGGCATTTAGAGGAAGATATCAGTACAATTTTGACTGAAGGGACATCAAGCTGTGAGTCACTGGGCATGCCTCAGTTAGGCGAATTTTTCTCTGAGTATATAAACTCAGTCTTTGTAATTTGTAAAGGATCGATGGTTGAGCAGAGCTCTCGGTTGTAAACTTTGATGAAGCACTGTTACTCTGGTTATGTATAGACTTTTGAGACTTCTTGCCTTATGAATGCTAGTTTATTTTACGTCTTTGTTACACTGTGTTAGAATGACTCGGAATTGGAGGATCCAATCGAGTTGTAGCTGTTATAGGATGATGTATGTTGGATCACTGTAATATTTACGTTGTCTCTGATCAGTCCTTGTGATTTTTCTTAACGCTAAGTGACTTGGAATTGGAGGATCCAGTCAAGTCTCCTTTTCAGTTCGTTGAGACCCTGAACCAAGAGGATCTTGCATTCAGAGTCTTTCTTCCACAAACTGCTGAAATCCTATTGCCCAAAGCTGTTTGCTCACCATTCCTACCAAGTCTTCCTCCTGCTCACCATTTTAATCAACCCGCTGGCTGAAGTTAGGATTCCAGACCTCTTTCATTCTTTATGTACTAGATACAGTCTCTGAGTTAGAGTGATATATCCTCGAGTCCTCATCTCCATTCAGTCACCCCTTTATAAACAAATTGTGACACTAAACTAATGGGTGTCGGGCTCTACTCCTACAAGCAATCCAGGAGTGACTTCCGACGCTAATAGCATAGAACGAGGAAGAGTGTGTGGAATTGATCAGTGATGAAATTGTAGTCCAAATAGTGGACACACTCAAGGATAATATCGTGCAGGCATAGACACAAGTAGCAGAGCTCAAAGAGAAGTTCCAGGCAAACACCAGCGAGATCAAAGATTTGTGTTAGGTGGCTTGGGACAAGCCACATGTCAGTGTTGGGGGCCTGTTGGAAGAAGACCAAAGAAAAAAGCAAGGCGATTTTGGGAAAGAAGTCGTGCACAAAGAAAGCGACAGCTGGAAGGAAGAACAACATGCGCGCATGCATGGAAGACCTAACGATGGTAGGGTTAGGGTTTTTGTAATGTATTGTAAAGTATAGCAAGCCAAGAATGAATAAATATAGATACCTAGGCCATATATGGGATTGGATTTTTGATATAGAGAGAGTTATTGTAGCGAGTTGATATGTAATATTTTGTTGTATGACCTAATTTTGTAAGTTGTTGAGCTAGAGAGGATTAAGGAGGGTAGATCCTGAGGGTTAGATCATAGGCTGAGGGGCCTGGTGTGATCTAGTCTGCCTCATAATAGATCTTACCCGACTAAGAAGAGTTGTAAGTGCACGATGTTGGGGTTCAAAATGATTATAATAAAAGAGCGAAGAGCTAGATCTTTGTGGATGTAGCCCAGGAGGGGGTGAACCATGGTAACATCTGTGTTATGTGACTGAATGCATGCGTGTCTTTATTATCTTTCAGTGAATATTTCTATGATGAATGAATGAATTGTTATATTTCCTGCATAATCATAATAAACAGTGTATTTCATTTACAAGTTATAATAGTGGTTCCATATACAGTTCTCATATCTCACACTCAATCCTAGGCTGTAAACGCATGAGTATTACAACCACCCATTAAATTTATCTTGGGTGAGACTGCGCAGTGGACCCCGTGCGCTGTGTTTCCTTCTGGTTTACCAGGAGGGCCGATAGTTTTAGAGGCTTTGTCGAAAACCCGAACAAACATGAACCCTGGGTCAATAAACTCAGTATGAAATCAGACATAATAGAATAGTAACCAATACATGGCCATGCCCTTGTCCATGGTAGAAGTTGCATACAGTATTGTCCAACAAGCTTCGGTCGACCTCGATCTGAATTCCACACAAGAGTTAGATCCATTGCTTGAGCCTATTTGGGCTTAAGGTTCCCTCCCCACTATTGATTCTTTAGACTTGGTCTTGTCCTTAGATAAGGCGATTCTTGAGGCATTGACTGGTCTGGATAGACCCTGGGATGATCTCCATCATAGATCATATTTCCTCCCAGATTTAAGAAGAATAGAGGCAGGTGAATTCGTGTTGACTATGACTGGAGATAGGTCTTGTCCTGTTAATCCTCTAGCTATGCACGCAGTTTACGCTGAGGTTAATATGGAAATTATTGCTGAAACAATACCTATTGATATCTCCATAACCCCTAGCGTCGTGGAGAATGCTTTCATTGGAGCAGATTGCTCCCCCGAGGAGATTCAAATCTACACAGACTTATTTAAGGAATTTCGCGATGTTTTTTCCTGGTCTTACGAGGAAATGTCAGGCATCGACCCAAGAATCATCGAACATGAGATAATGACTTATCATGATGCCAAGCCGGTTTGATGGAAGCTTCGTCCGGTAAATCCTCGAAAAGCGACAGCTATTAAGGCTGAAGTAGAGAAAATGCTTAAAGCTAGTTTTATCTACCCTGTACAGTTGACGCAATGGGTTTCAAATCCCATTCCAGTTAACAAAAAATAAGGTATGATTCATGTGTGCATGGACTTTCATGACTTAAACAAGGCCTATCCAAAGGATAATTTCCCCACCCCATTCATTGATCAGATTATCGATGAATGCATAGGCTGTGAGGTCTTTTCATTCAAGGCTGGTTTTCGGGATACAACCAGATTTAGATCAAACCCGAATACCAGCATAAGACAACTTTTATCTATCTATGGGGCACATTTTCTTATCATAAGATGCCTTTGGGACCAAAGAACACTGGAGCCACTTTTCAATGGGCCATGTCTTTTGATTTCCATGATATTAGACATATAGTTGAGGCTTATATCGATGATCTAGCATAAAGATCTCATAAGAGAGCTAATCATCCCATGCACCTTTGACTAATATTCGAATGATGTTTCTACTATCAGATTCACTTGAATCCTAACAAGTGCAGTTTCTATGTGACATCGGGTCATCTTCTAGGTTTCATAGTTTCAACAACAGGGATCATGGTCGATCCTCTTAAGGTTGAAGAAATAGTTCAGTTGCCTCCCCCATGCACAATCCCTCAACTTCAGAGCTTACAGGGGAAAGAGAACTTTCTTCGACGTTTTATCACAAACTATGTCGAGATCACTAAAGGGTTCATGTGTTTATTGAAAAAGGGAGTCCCTTTCTGTTGGGATGAAGCCGCTCAATGCGCTTTCAAAGCATTGAAACATGCCCTTACATCTTCCCCTATGCTTTGGCCTCCCAATTATAATAAATATTTCTTATTGTACTTGGATTCTGCACAATAGACCATCGGTATGGTCTTGGTTCAAGAGGATGATCTACTTAAAGAGCATGTGATTTATTACCTGAGCTGAGGCCTGGTTGGGCCAGAACTCAAATATTCTCATGTTGAGAAGCTTGCATTGGCAACAGTGCATGTTGTCTAGCGTTTCAGTCATTATATTCTTCTTCGCAAGACCACCATCATTCTCATTGTGAATTCATTTCAATATGTATTGACACAACATATCATTTGTGGAAAAATTAGTAGATGGATTGTTATCCTCCAGGAATTTGACTTGGATTTTCTTTCCACGAAATCCAAAAAGTCACTGATCTTTGCAGAAATTATTTTGGAACTTCCAGTTGAATCTGGTGATGATACCCCTGAAGAATCACCTATTAAAGGAGATATTTTTCTGATCGCATCTTTGGACCCTGGTTTGGAGCTATACTAGTCTATCTCCATACTTTGAAGTACCCTGCTTCTGCTTCTCATGACCAGTGTCGACGAATTCACCATCAGACACGAAACTATCTCATACTCAATGACACTTTGTGTCGTCGAGGTGTAGATTGTGTTCTTCACCGGTGCCTTATACACGAGGAAGCAGAACTCATCCTTAACGAATTCCACACTGGAGCATGTGGTGGTCATTTTTTTGGGTTGGCAACAACCCATAAGATTCTACAAGCTGGTTACTTTTGGCCTACGTTAATCAAGGATTCCATCGAGTTAGTCAAAAAGTTCCACCCATGTCAGATCTTCTCTCGAAATATGAGGGCATATCCCGCTCCCATGTTTCCCATCATTGTTGTTGGTCCCTTCACGAAGTACGGGATTGATTTTACTACATGCCACCCGACTTTAGACAAGGGGGCATCGTTATATCATCATAGCGGTAGACTACTTCATAAAGTGGGTTGAGGCTATGCCAATGTTCAATAATGATGGTGAAACAACAACTCTCTTCATTTTTAACCAGATAGTAGCAAGGTTCGGCATCCCGAAGTAGATTGTCACTGACCATGGCAGTCACTTCCAGAAAAAAATTATGTCCGAGTTAACATCAAAGCTTGGGTTGAGGCAAGATCATTCATCACCCTACTACCCACAAGCAAATGGTCAAGTGGAAGCTGTGAATAAGTCCTTCAAGAATATTCTGCAGTGAACGATAAATTATGCCAAGTCAAATTGGCATTTGATGTTGTAATCAGTTTTATGGGCCTACCGAACGTCTGTAAATACTGCCACCAGTTTCTCACATTTTCAACTCATTTACGGGCTAGAAGTAGTCTTTCCTATAGAGTGCCAGATCCCGTCTTTAAAGTTGGCAGTAGAGTTATTTCCAGACACTTCATCGCTTGAGGAATGCCTATTATATCTCGATCATCTTGATGAGAAATTTTGTGATGAAACCTTGGCCAATGAGGCTCACAAGAAATGATTCAAGTGTCAATATGATCGTTTGTTCATCCTTGGATTTTTTCCGAAGGCGACCTTGTCCTGGTCTATGACAAAGATAAGGATCCCCTGGGGGCAGGCAAGTTCAAACCCATGTGGTTCATACCTTTCATTGTGAAAGAGGTCTTAAATAAGGGCGCTTATCATTTCGTTGACTTTGAGGGAAATTGTTGTGAGTGGGAAATCCCTCTATAGACTAGCACTTAGGGTTTATGTTGGGTATGTGTTAT
>JASDQU010103300.1:278333-302604 GCA_032191745.1 Picea mariana | reverse complement strand
CTCGGTGTTGCTAACTTCATTCTGGGAATGGAGATTAAAAGAGATCGTGCAAACAGGAAACTATGGTTGAATCAAAGAAAATATGTTGAGACGATATTGCAGAGGTTTAATATGCATGGAAATAAACTGGTCAAGGTTCCTATTCCTATAGGTGTAAAGTTATCTACAGATCAGTGTCCCAAGATCTGTATGCCAGTGCAGTTGGTAGTTTGATGTATGCAATGGTTTGTACTAGACCGGACATTGCACATGCAGTGGGAGTTTTGAGCAGGTATATGTCAAAACTAGGGAAGGAGCATTGGACAACAGTAAAGAGGGTCTTCATGTATCTTCGTGGCACCACTAGTTATGGATTGTGCTACCAAGGAAGTCTAGGATTAGACATAGTGGTGGACATACATGGATTTTTTGATGCAGACTAGGCATGAGATCTGGATCGTAGAAGATCTACAAGTGGGTATGTGTTTAACCTATTTGGAGGAGCAATAAGTTGGATGAGAAAAAGACAGGCTGTAGTGGCACTCTCAACTACAGAAGTTGAATACATGGTAACCACTCATGCAAGAAAGGATTCGGTATTGTTACAAAGATTGTGTTCAGGTATTGGGTTGGTACAACAAGCAGTGAGATTAGATTGTGACAGTCAGAGTGCAATATTCCTGGCAAAGAACCCAGTTTATCATTCGAATACAAAGCATATTGATGTTCAGTATCACTTTGTGAGAGACATGGTTGAGGAAAAGAAGGTGTTACTGGAAAAGGTTGACACCTTGAAGAATGTTGTAGATTCACTGACAATGTCTGTGAGCATAGAAAAGTTCTCCTAGTGTAGAGTAACAATGGGCATTGTTTCCCTGGATTGTTGACTATATAATCCCCTGGACCCCTGGATGCAAAGAAAACAACAAGTGGGAGAATGTTGGGTATGTTTTATATTCTTTGCATGGGTGTGTGTGTGGGCACGTCAGATACAACAACTGTGTCTGACGATCCCTACCACTAGCAGATTTTTCTATTTTTAGCGGATTTGTAAATTAATCCCGGATTAAGGAATTAGGGTTTTGGTATCTACAGAATACCTAAAAATATTGTATATATTGTATGGCGAATGATGAAATTCTATATAATGAATAGAAGAAAGGTTTTCCCGGTTGAGGGTTTCCGGTATAAAATCTCTATGTATTATGTGTATGAGCCATTGATTAATTTATGTCTTGCTTAAGAATCTATATGCATTGCTTTACTTCGTAGCTTTAAAACTTAGAGTTTAGTTATGCATGCAAAAAAGACCTAAAGATTTCTACTTTTTACCATCGTCCTAGACCTAATCCCCATTATTATTAAGCAAATACATAGTTAAGTAGATCAAGTGAGCATACCTTATTTCGGGCATTTGATGTATATCCTTCCTCACGCTTGATCGCATTTTGGTTGCATCTCTCCTCCCAAGGCTGACCTACATTCACACAAAACAAACAACAAACTCCACATGCATTTGATATATAGATTAATGGGTTAGAGATTCAATAAACAAGTATGCAATCAACCATGAAAACCTCATATGGTGGGATGGGAAAAGTATTTCTTTATTATTAACTTCAAAAAATCAACTTACAATGATGAAGTCGATCGCTGCTCCATGAACCTGGTCCTGGGCTGCTCTTCAACTATCCTCCAACTTTTTTGCTCTATATTTCTCTATGCACAAGGAAGGCTAAAGGGTTGGGACAAAGGGAATGTGCAATTGGGTATAGTTTCTTTACTATGATTCTCCTCTTCCAAATGGGACCCCTAACACTTCTTTTTTAGGCTAGAAGAAGCTAGGTATTTGGACGAACCCTCGGCCATGCATGGCCAGAAGGTTTAGTTAACTCACCCAAAGTTGTGTGTTTTGTCAGCAACTTTCCTTTTTTCGTGCTTTTGTAGGTACATGTGGTTTGTTTTGTCTCAGTGAGTGTGTACACACGTGCAGTAATAGAGCAAGGAACATGGGCCTTTATAAAAAGTGTTTTTAAGAAGAGTTGTTGGAAAAGAAGGAATCTGAGATGGCCTAATGCCAGGTAAGCATGTCTGGTGCAAATTAGGGTTATAACAGATGCCCCCTAATGTGTGAGGTCAGAAGAGAATCTAATGGCCGAAATACATTAACAATCTTTACTGATGTGTCAAACAAGTGAGCCTAGGGACCAGAAATTAGGAGGCACCATCTGTAAGAATAAAAATTTTCTCACCGAGGCAGGCATACCCATGCTCATGATAGAATAAACTCATGGATACCAATCAAATACACTGTAGATCCATGTCATATAACTATATAAAGTGTAGCCGTGAACAATACACAGTGGAGCTACATCTCAAAATCAAAAAGATATACATGTAGAGTATCCATCTTCATAGAAGCTGATAAGGCTTGATGGCTAGAGATGAGGTCCTCAGAGCTCGAGCAACAACTTAAAAACCTTCAAAACTCGGGTAGGAGTGTAATATGAGTGTATGACTTCACTACCCATAAGTCTTCGATGGCTCATCGATCATGGACTAGAGAATCTGGATGATCAGAATGAAGGCTTCATTGATTTCGAACAAAGACTCGATTGGACATTCAGGATGGTCGGGTATGAGGGCAAGAGACAAACTACAGAGGGGCCAACTTAGGCTTGGTAAAAACTTCCCTTGGACAACAACATGACAAATGATGAGACTTGGGCAGCATGGCATTAATCATAAGTTTACGAGGAAGGAGGCAACGCAAACTCTCCATATGTTTGGAAGAATAACCAAATGGAGGAGGACACAACTCTATGTAGCGAGAAAATCTTCCTAAGGTCGTATTAAATCCTAGATTTTGACGAACAAACGAACAGATGTGCTTTATCCAAGGGTGACTTATTGTGATGCCAATAAAGAAAATACTTTTCCCTTCCTCTTTTTGGGGTATATTTGATTTTTTTGTCTTTTTCAATAATTTTGGAAAAAAGAATGAAAGAATGTTACGTTACAATGGAGGAACGAGTTTTACAAACATACAAGTTCAAGGCGCAAGGACAAGACTGATGTTCAGAACAATGACACTCGGGAAAAAGCATCCAAGGGCCAAAGGTGTCAAGACGCAGAGGCAAAGTGCTACAAGGCTTGCGTATACGGTATGCTTCAGATGGTTCAGTTGAGAGCAACATCGAGCTAACATTTAGACCAAAGACGCAGGTATGAAAACATGGTTAACAAAGCACGCAATGGTAACATCCTTCTATGTTAGTTTAACGAGCCTAGAGAAGGTAAGCTCGACATTTTTTCATATTTAGAGAGTCTGAAAAAATGTAAAAGGAGACTCCATTGGGGTACCTTTTTCGAAGGTAGTCTAGTCAGTTCGAAAAAGAGATAAACTGGCATCGACAAGACATCTATTCAAAACCATTTTAACGAGTGTGATAAAGACAAGATTGCTCGGCCATTTTTTCATTTTTAAGGAGTCTAAAAAAATCTTAACTATGGACTCTGTTAGGAATGTTCTTCTGGACCAGTTTAATGAGTGTGAAAGAATAAGGTCACTCGACAATCTTTTCAATTTTCGGGAGTCTGAAAAGAGCTTAACTATGGACTCTGTGGGGGTTCCTTTTTCATAAATTTAGTCCCTCAGGCCTGAAAAAGGGTTAAAATGATACCTGAGAGTACTCTTCTAAAGAAATGAAGTTCCTTAGAGTATACCTTTGTTCGTACAGTTGATCGTCCGGACCGAAAAAGGCGTAAACTACCGTCAGAAATATGTGACTTCAAATTTCAGTTTAACGAGCGTGAAAGGCCACAAGATCGCTCGACAATATTTTCATGTTTAGAGGGTCTGAAAAGGGATTAAAAGAAGACCCGTTATGTCTTTTGGGAGTCCCAAGGGTGAGGTCAACAGTGAAAAGTAATCATGCAAATGAGGCTCAAACTCAGAATCTGGAAAAAAAACAAGGACTCCCGAGCCTACAGTGATTAGAGACAGCATGGACACCATAATGCAACCAGGATCTACCTAGGGCATCCATGTTCCGGTAAGATCTACCACCAACTTGCAACACTTCTAAAGATGCAATGATGGTTTTGTGTCACAACCTGATGAGATTGATACTATGGAAAAGGAAAAAATACAACGAGATACAAAAGTCAGGGTAGAAACCTAACCTATATGCTCAAGCTGATTATCTGAAATTTTCCCATGGACCATTAAAAGTTACCCAAAACTCCAAAAAATTGTCCTGATACCCGATCATACCCCTCTAATGCAACTCCTGAATCACTCTAAATGGTTTTTGTTTTAAAGAAAATGATAAGGGGGGGAAAAAAAGTGACAAAAAGAGGCCAAAAAGTCTATAAATAGAAGTTGATAGCTCATTATCACCATTGTTGATTTGGAAATTAACTTTGGAGCCAAAAAAAACCCTTTGATAAAATTGGTGATTCCGGGAGCTATAGTGGATGAAACGACCATCTATTTGGACCAAGTAAGTACAAACTCTCTTATCTTGCAA
This sequence comes from Picea mariana, assembly GCA_032191745.1. Taxonomy (NCBI): domain Eukaryota; kingdom Viridiplantae; phylum Streptophyta; class Pinopsida; order Pinales; family Pinaceae; genus Picea; species Picea mariana. The sequence goes on along the minus strand of JASDQU010103300.1, from coordinate 298,093 downwards.
TTTAAATCTTTATTTTTTTTTTGGGTTCCATGTTTTGGGGGGGCGATGACCTTCAAAAGGTTGGCCCTAGGTCCACGCGGGATATCTTAGGACAGGCCGCATGTACATTCAGGTAGAGTAAATACTACATGCATGTACATGTGACTGTTAGCATTACAGCCCGCGTTGACCCCCTTATTGAGTGAAAAAAGTTTAAAAAACAAGGGTTAACCCTCCTAAACCTTGGTGTTTTGTAGGATGTATGTTCACTGGAGAGAAAGAAAGCATGAGGAGTTTAGTGAGTTGGTCTGGGAAGACCCCAATGTTGTGGCTGCCTTGATGCAATGTGGGTTTCTCAAGTTCTTCTTGTGTCCTTTTATCCAGGCACAACCTAGGCTACTAAATGCTTTGGTTGATTATTGGCATCCAGATGCAGAGGCATTTATGTTAGAGGGGAAGTCATTGATGCCCACAAAAAAGAATATATATTTTTTGACTGGCCTCTTCAAGAGAGGGGAACCAGTCAACTTTCAGACATTTCCTTTAGGGCCACTTAACATAGTGGAATTGATAGGACTTTACTATGAGGCTGGTACAGACCGCTTGAGCTCATAGGTGCCCATAATCAAGATTATTGATTTATCGTTGTAAGAAATTGTGTTTCTTATTGGGTGAATCACTGGTTCTACAACTCTACATCAGGTGTCCCGTGCACAGATGAACTGTACAGTCTAGTGCTTAAATGCACAAATATTTGACTAGAGCACAACATTGTTAGATTGTATGAAGAGGCAGTTGACAGATTGTTGGTCGCAGACACAGAGGAACTTTGGGTTTGGGACCATTCTATGCTCTTTCTTCTTTGAAAGAGTTTTGAGCTTCAATCCTCAAGTAGTGGTACGAGGACATTAGGCCTCTCTTCCTACAGTTTGTAGATGGGCAGTGTTACTACCATGACAAGGTGGTGGAAGGACCAATGAGTCCTTCGACGATGATTTCTTCGCTTGGTTGTCGCAACAGATCCCAGTCATAGAGGATTAATCTTATGCTGGGATTGATTTCTCGAGAGATCCTGAGATACCAGTACCTCCTGGTGAGGAGCGAGGAGAGATGGGTAAGTTTACATCATTTTTTTTTTGTTGTTTTTTTTTTTGAAACATATGTAATTTTTATATTGTTTNGTTTTAGTTATATATCATTTTTTTTATACCAGAGTATTTGACGAATATGTGTTTTTTGTGTGCAGATGTGGGACCAGTGTGACCTATGGACTATGCCAAGAACATGCATCATCCTTGGCCAAGGGTCGCACCTGCCACCATAGGGGGACCAGCTACTGTTATCGGACAAATCGGTAGGTGCAGACACTAACAGATCTCCCTAGATCTACCTGGATATAGAACAAAATAGGATAGGACATGACTCTTTCCCTAAGTTGTAATCATTGAATCTACTAATAGGAAGGAATAAGTGATGTACCTTTATATCGCTTCCTTAGGTCTCTGTTGTTCCCACTTCACTCTGGTGCTCTCTTGAATTCAAGTCCGAGATGACACAAACCAACCAAAGTGAAGATAGAAAAGTATATTCAATGTCAACTTATGCATATGATCAAGGAATTACACAATAAAGTAGGAGTGGCTTTATGGGAAAGGGACATGCCGCTGTATCATATTAATTGAAAGTAGAAGATACAACTTGATCACCTTGATGTCACAAGCTTCCTTTTAGTGACCCTTGGTTCCAACACACACAATTGCTCTGTACTTTCATGAATAAGATCCAGTTCCTCTTGATAGACCAAATAGAGCCTTCAAGCTTATGTCCAATCAGGATTCTTCACACAATTCTCTTACCAATTCTTCATTCAATATTCCTTAACCTTTTCCATGAGAAACATTTCAATATATAGAAGAAGGAGAGATGGTTCCATGGATGAGGATGATCCCACCAAATCAGAGAAGGCAGTAAGATGCCAACCATACGAATGCCAACTCATTTTCTAGAAGATCCCATTCTAGAACCCTCGAGACTTCTTCTTTTTTCCAATCTTAGAAACAAGTTCGCACCCTGTCCATATAGAAACCTACGAATAGTTCACACCCTAAGTGTGGGAAGCCTATGAGAATCAAGCATTCTCTCACCCTAATACATAGGTAGCCTACGAACTCACTCCAAAAATATGTTTTTGGGAGGAAGACAAAAGTCATTTTCCTCAGGGAAAAAGTCCTTGTTGGGAGCCTGAATACATCATTGTTCAGACATCACCAAAGTTACCAAAATCATGTGTAACAGAATTCCCCCCAAAGTATGAGACCAGAATCTGTGACAGCTGAAATACTTTGTAAACTGCGTGTGTGTGTCAGAAACCAAGAGTGCACCTAATCGGAAGCCTGCAAACAACCAAGCATCTGCAGAATATAATACCATTTCTGAGGTAGGCATTCCCATACTCAGATCATAGACGGATGACATCATGAATGTAGGTCATGGCCACCAATCATACACCATGGATCCATGCCGTCAAAATACTACATAGCCATCGAGAATACACTGTGTATCCATGCGAAAAAACTCAAATTAAGACGACATAGCCACATGGCATACAAAGTGGATCTATGTGTCGATGCAAACCATACATACTCCATTGCATCCTGGATCAACTAGATGAGATCCAGGGACTTCAATCCTATCTCCAAAAAGTACGAATTTATCCATGCGATTACATGTGTTGAAGTTGAACATGGTAGAAACCACTTGATTACCGGTCATTGATGAAACCATTAACAAGTACGATGGAAATCACCATTGATGTGAATGACTCCCAAGGTACAATAGCACAATCCACCAAATGTGAATAAATGATTTGAGGTTGAACATTCGACGGAATCTCCCGATCAGGGATCAATAATGAAAATCCACTGTCGAAAGTGAGGAAACCTGCCATTGAGGCATGCAAGTTCCAAGATACCAAATAATTTCTAAGTCTTGTTTCTAGATAATGAATTGGATTCGATGAAACAATACTCGTTACAGGAGGTCCTTAATGTATCCCCCACCAATGAAACAAAATAAGTAATAGACTGTGAAGGTGAAACAAACCATAGGTTGAAGTGGACACAGGGAAGGCCGACTTGGTAAGAATGGACAACTGCAGATGGTCGACTCAATAGAAGGTTTAAATGAACTTCTCTTGAACATATGAATGACACGATCGAGGATTTGGTAGCAATGACTCAGGGATGACCCAGGAAATGATTTTATAGCAAGTCGAGCGAGAGACAAACGGATTTCCCAAACCGGCTTTGAATAACGAATAGGGGGTGTCATGTTCAAGAGCGACACTTACTACCATTAATACGAATACAAAAACACATCCCTTTCCCAAAATTTCCCCCACAATTTCTGGTGAGTACCTCTTTATTTTTACACAGTCTTGAGGAGGATAACATATGCTTGTTGATGTAAGCTCATCCTTCAGACAAGTCCCTCGGAGTATGTTTAACGAACCCTAGGAAGGAGTGGCTCGGTCCCATTACGGGTTTGTCAATGTTTGTTTAACGAGTCTAAAGATAGAAAACTCGGGGGTTTTTCATGTTTTAGAGTCTAAAAAACACTTAAAGAGAAATCTCTCGGTTGCTTTTTCATAAAATAGTTCGATAGGACCGAAAAAGTGATAAACTATCGCCCGTCAAATGTTTTGTTCATATACTTTTACGAGTGTAAACAAAACAAGGTCCCTCAGCCATATTTTCATTATTATGGAGTGTGAAAAGAGCTTAAAGGATACTCCTATGGGTTTGTCGTTTTCGTGTTACCATGACGAGTACGAAAAGATGAGAAAAAGTATACTCGGTTGCATTCTCATGTATTTTCGACCGCAAGAACGAACGAAGACTGAGCTAGAGGTTTTGCTAAAAACCATAAAAAGTAGTCGTACATGTGACAAAAGAAAAAACATTTGTACTCCTTCGTAGGGACTTCAAAGTCGCTATATCTACAAAAAGTCACACACATAGGACCATTAGGCATTAGGTTTGATGGACAAAACAATATCAAAATCAACAAAAATGGTAAAAAGTGAATAAATATAGGTAAAAAGGGATTTTATCATTTTCATTGTAGTTTTGCCAAGAACTTTGCGCAAAACACCTCATTTTCCCCCGAATTTCATTGCTCGATCGCGAGAGGCACAAGCGACCATTTGGTGAACCGTCTCCATCAATGAGGTAAGCTCTTGGTCTTCTATCTTTTCCATGGTTCAGTTTTTGTTTTCATTGGCAATTTTCAAGGTTTTGGGTTTGTTTTAGGGCCAAAACTTGCGCTCAAGCATTCTCACAGGCTATCCATACAAGACCTGTGAGAATGTAGGATTCTCGCAGGTGGCCTTAAGGGCACCTGCGATAATCTTGCACTGTGCTAAAGGGGCACCTGCGGGGGCCAAAAAATGAAATTTTAATTTGATTTTAGCTCAATAAAAATTATGCCAAGGTTTGAAACAAGTGGCTGACCCTTCTCTTATGGTTCTTGTGCAGGCATTTAACTATCACAATGCTAGAGTGGAAAGAAAGAGAGCATGAGGAGGAGGATGCCATCACCAGGAATGACTCGGGTACCATTGTTTCCCTCCGAGACTGTGGGATTTTGAAATTCTTCTGAATTCTAGGCATGAGGGCCCAAATCAGGTTGTTGGAGTACCTGGTTCATATGTGGGACGTGGACCAATAATTGTTTCACGTGGGAGTCCACACATTGACCTTAGATATCGAAGATATCTACTTTCTTACAGGGTTATCATGGCATGGGTACCACGCTAGCTTGACCGGTAGCCGAGGTGGTGGACTCCTTATGAGTGAGTATTGTCACCAGTACTGTGTTCCAGAGGCAGAAAGAAGCAAGGGTAAGGTGACTATTTGGGGGGTCTGGGATTTGACCCTTCAAACCATCTTGTTCACTATTTCTCATATGGCTGGGAGGGATACTCCACACATGGCTCTCCAGAGCTACTTTTAGTATGCCATACAATGTACAGAGCCTTGGGTCTTTAACTGGTCAGATGCAGTCCTTCACAGCATAAAGAGGCAATTAACAAAATGCAGAAAGGGTGATTTGTAACAATTTGGGTACGGGTCACTTTTGCTATCCTTCTTTCTAGAGAGGGTTCCACTGCTGTGGTTGTAGGTTGAGTAGGGTTTACCAGCCCCATAGGATCCGAGGATGCTGAGGTGGTGCAACCTCATGGCCCAACATGCAGCTGGACCTATCATCAAATATAATGATTCATTCTTTGACTGGTTGCGGCCACAGATGCTAATGGTTGATGGATATGCTTATGTTGGGTTGGATTTTCAAGGGGATCCAAATTTGGCCCTACCTGAGGATGCTCAATGGGGAGATCTAGGTAATAAGTACACACATTTTTACTTTTTTAAATGTTTTTTTGAATTTTATCATATGCAATGTTTTTATGTTTGTCTGAGAACTAATTACAAAAACTATTTTTGATGAAACAGACGTGGGGCCTTATCGACCTCTGGGAACCTCTCATATTCAACAGAAAGGAGAGATGGCTCTAGTAGTGCGATGGGATGCCGAATATTACGAGGTAGTGGAGCAAAACTTGGAGGGATTGACTACTGACATTCCAGACATGGCTAACGGGAAGATCCCTCGGCATTATCAACGCCATACCGTGGGTGTATCAAAGTCTATTATCCGACTGCTTCGTAGAATGGCCCGAGCAGTTGTGTGTTATCGTGAGCGTCACCCATGACACTATTTTGTAGAAGCTATGAGCTTCATATTTTGAGATTTTGTTCCTTGGACAGAAACATTTTGTAAAAAACTTTGATCGTTATATACCTATATACAGCTTCTACTAGCTTATCTTATGTTGTGTGATACATCTGATGTGATTGGTTTTATAAATGACCCAAATGTCTATCTAATACATAGTTAGCTAATGCATCTGTCAATGTATTTAGACATCTAGGAATGTGTTGATACTCAATATAATCAAAATAACGTTCCAAGAGGTGAATTCGTAAATATACCCGTAATAAAGTAGGACTTCGAATAGAATAGACATTTCTTAGCTATAGTACTACTAGCTATGAATCGAATCATATAACCAAGTGGCGGATACCAAGCAAAATGGCATCAATCAACAGTTCGATGACGACACTATATTCTGCAATGTTATTGGTCACATGATCGAGGCACACACCTCGTAAACTAATGAGATCGTTTGTAGGGGAGTAAAGTGCCCATGCAGCAGAAGCAAGGTTCTGAGTACTACAGCTAGTGCCATCGACAAAGCCAATGTAGAGTGGCGAAGACTCCGACATCTGGAAACCAACTACAATGCACAATAAGTGATTGAGGACAGAGGCCAAATAACACAAAACAAAAGCAACAAAAAGTATGGTACAATAAAATACAAGCACTCATGCACAAGTGATCTCAGGCATAGTACTTTTTTAAGTACAACCCATTCCTGGGTTCACTCAAAGGGATGTCATCGTAGTCCACTAACTCGTAGGCTTCTTTCTCTAGAACTCTTTTAACGATAAAAGGACCTCGCCACATGGATTCAAACTTTCTGGCTGCTAGTACTTCCTGATCTTGTTCATAGAGGAGAACCAGATCACCTTCGGAGAAAACATGAGGTTTGACATGTTTGTCGTATTGGGCCTTGATGCATTTCTTATGGGCTTCTATGACTAGGGTAGCGTCGTGACAAGTCTCCTCTAATCGCATGAGGTGCAATAGGCGTTCTTCTTTAGTAGAAGCATTTGGGAGTAGTTCGACGGCTATTTTTAAGGAGGGTATCTCACATTCAATCAGTAGAATGGCTTCTAGGCCATAGACTAATTGGAATGGTGTAAACCCGGTAGCAGACTTAACGGATGTCCGGTATGCCCACAATGTTGAAAACAACATCGTATGCCAACTTGTCTTGTGAATCCCTATCATTCGTCGAAGCATGGCAATGAGGACCTTGTTTATTGCTTCAACTTGGTCGTTGGCTTGTGGGTAATAGGGTGTTGAGTTTTCATGGTGAAAACCCAACTTTTCAGTGAGTTCGGACATCATGAAGTTTCTAAAGTGGCTACCATGATCAGTGACGATAGCCTGAGGAACACCAAAATGAGCTATGATGTGATTGAATATGAATAATGTTGTGGTCTTTCCGGTGTTATCAAATGTTAGCATCACCTCGGCCCATTTTGAAAAGTGATCTATAGCTACAATAATGTATCCATGCCCCCCGGCCGAGTGAGGGTGACATGTCATGAAATCGATGCTCCATTTCGCAAAAGGACCTAGTGAGACCACAGGATGAAGAGGAGCAGGATGGGATCGAATTTTATGGTTGTAGGTCTGTCAAGCGTGGCATTTTTGGATGACAATTATACAATCATTAAATAAGGAAGGCCAAAAAGATACTACTCGCAAGATCTTCTGGGCAGTAGCATACCCAGACATATGACCACCACAGGCTCCAGAATAGAAATCATTGAAGGTTTTCTCGGCTTCGTCAAATGTGAGGCAGCGTCGAAAAACTTAGTCAATCCCACAATGATAAAGAGTATCCTTGAGGATAATATACTGACGGGATTGGTAGCGTATTCTACGACGGTCAGTACTAGAAAAATTGGGCTAAAAAGTCTGGGTTTGGAGATATATGATGATATCTCCGTACCAAATATCATCAGAACTAATCAGGAAAAGGGATTCATCAGGTAATGAATCGGCTGCTACATTTTCCATCTCAGAGTAGGCAAAGTCGCATATCAACTCGGAAAACACTAAGGATTTCTTGGACTTAGTGTGTTCAAATTCTACGTCAAACTCCTGGAGTGTCACGATCCATTTGGATTATTTTCCTCCGAGCAGTTGACGTGTGAGAATGTGCTGCATAGGGTTGCAGTTAGAAATGACCATAGTCTTGCGAGAGAGGATATAGTGCCAAAAACATTGAACTATTTGGATGGCTTCCAAGGAAAGTTTTTCAACATGTAAATACTTGATTTCGGTCGGCGTAAGACTTCGACTTAAGTAATATATGACATGTTCATCATGAGAATCATCCTCCTGGACAAGAACCATAGCGATGGTGTAGTCCGAGGCTGCAAGCTAGAGGAAATAATCACGACTGTAATCAGGTGGGAAGAGAAGTGGGGCACGTGTCAGAGATAGTTTCAAAGCTTCAAAATCTTTGTGGGCAGTGGTATCCCATACGAACTCAGACCCTTTCTTGAGCATTCACGTAAATCCAAGAGTTAGTTCAGCATAGTTCGGGATGAAACGACGAAGGAATTTTTCTTTCCCTTGCAAACTTTGTAACTGGTGAAGTGAACAAGGAGGAGGAAGATTGAGAATCGCCTCAACCTTCAAAGGATCTACCCTAGTCCCTTGACGTGAAACAATAAATCCTAGAAGCCGACCAGATTCTACGCAGAAAACACATTTGTGAGGATTCAAGCATATATGGTAAAACCGACATCAGAGGAAAATGGCGTGGAGGTGTATTGGATGATCTACACAGTGCATGGAATGAGTGGGTAAGTTGTATAGATATGGTTGCACAATGTGTTTGATATCATGGAAGGCATAAGACATAGCGCGTTGAAAATTCATGCCAACGTTTTTTAGACTGAAAGGAATTTTTCGGTAGGCAAAAGTGCCCCAAGGACAAATAAAAGTTGTTTTGTGTTGGTCCGCGGGAACGATATTGATTTGATTATATTTGGAGAAACCGTCCATCAGAGAGAACATTTCACTACCGACGCAATCATCGATGATCTGGTTGACGAAGGGGGTGGGAAAGTTGTCTTTAGGACATTCTTTGTTAATGTCCCTATAATCAATGCACACGCGAATCGTGCCTTGTTTCTTTTCGATCAGGACAAGATTGGAAACTCAGCCAGTGAGAGCCACCGGGTAAATAAAGCCAACTTTGAGAAATTTTCCACTTCAAGCTTAATAGTGGCTGCTTTACATGGGTAGACCAGACGAAGGCATTGTCAGAGGGGTTTAGCATCCAAGTATGTCTTGATCTCATGGATCACAATGGCAGGGTCGATACCTAGCATTTCTTCATAGCTCCAGGCGAAGACGTCACAAAATTCTTGAAAAAGAGACTTGTAGGTGACGACTTCGTCATGTGAACATGAAGCTCCGATATGCACATTTTCGACAATTCCAGGTTTTATGGATATGTCAAGGGGAATGGTGGGTGAGATATTTCTTAAATTCCCTTCGTAAAGCACATCGTGTGTAGACTTGGGAATGGTAGAAATGATGACAACGGTCGATGGGGTCAAGATCCATTGGTAACTCTCAATGGTGTGTTGTTCCAGGAAGAGGATGGACCGATGATGTTCGTCATCCCAGGGGGTGTCTTCCATAAAAGACATGATCATCTCATCCGTGGGAAAAATGATGTGGAAAGGATCTAGAGATAAATCACCAAGAGAGGGGGTAGAAGGAGTTGTCGATTGAATAGCTTGATAGGAAGATTCGACCGGACTCAAAAGAATTTCATCACTGTAATGAAGATGATCGTCGGGGTTGGGTACCAGCCATGGGTCATGAGATGTAGGGGTTCCATGAATAGAGGTGGAGATCATATTGATTGAGGCAACAGACGGATGTGGAACATCGGGTGGTGGGATGGGGAAGGTACCCATTAACGAGGAGTCTTTAAGAAGACCCACACTGACGTTCTCGTATCCAGGGGGGTTTGGCAATGAACGGTATGTTGTCGATACATGCATCTGAGTTAAAGAAGGCTAATTGGTCGACGGTAATTACCTTTCCTTGATGTGGGAAACGTACAACACAAAAAGAGTCAACACAATTGCGTGCATGGAATCAATCCAGCTACGACCAAGTAGAAGATTGTAATCGAGAGGGGCGTCAAAGACTTCCACTTCAACTTGGACCGTTTTGCCTTCTAATGTAATCGGAAATGAAGGGAGGACGCTGTAAGGCTTAAAACCGAAGCCATTAAAGGCTTTGAGTGTGTTGTGGGATTCATTCAAAGGAGGAGAGCTGATGTCTTTCCAGCAGGTAATAGACATGACACACGTTGAGGCACCCTCATCGATAACGGTTCTACAAATGTTCTTGTCGAAGACAATAACTTGTATTTGGAATGCGAGTTGAGCGGTTAACATTGGAATGTGATCTTCCAAGTCAAAAATTATTAAATTTGTATCTGTAGGGTTGATTCCACCGATAGCTTTCAACAGTGCCTTCCATTGTATAGGACAACTTTGAGGGTTGATATTGCGGACGGTGCTTGGGCTAGATCTTCGACAATGTTGTAGTTCTGGGCAGCACGGGCATGAGGATTGAAAGCCAATTTTTGAACACCCTTTGGTGGAGGGCAAAGAACTGTATCTAGGCTCAGTCATTTGAGATGAAGAGGACCATTAGTAGGTGGGGTCGTGGGAGATGGTTGGACCGATGAAGGCGGTATCGTATCAACCTTCTCTTTGGAGGAAGAATAATCTTTGGCTCGTTTGGTAAGTGTGATGTCATTCTTCTTTGAATTACCGATACACATTAATACATAGGATGTATTGGAGGGGGAAGGTTGGTCATGAATGACCAATTGGGCCTACTGTTGAGAGGGGAAGGGTTGTGACAATATGGCCGGAGTGAAGGGTTTCATGGTCCCTTGAAGGAACTTGGTAACTTTGTCTCGTCATGGACAATCCTTCATCTAGTGATCGTCACCACATATAAGACAAGGGTATCGAGATTTTCACTTATCCCTATCGTCAACAGGGGGTGTCTTAGTTCTCTTAGTTTGTGGAGTATTTTTGTCCTCCTTATTCTTACTATTTCCTTTTCTGGATTTGTTTTTACCGATGGGGGTAGATTGAACAACATTTACCTCAGAAGTCTTGCCAGTGGGAGGGGTAGGAGACATAGCATTTTGAACATTAGAAGAAATAGATTTGGGGATGTTGCCAAAAGTTTGGACAGAATGAGGTTGGGCATGGAAGGTGCCAATCACACTGTCAGCTAGATGAGAAGCAGTGGGAGTGGTTGAAGTAGTAGAAGTAGAAGAATGAGGTGCATCAGAAAGCAGGTCATAAAGAGTACCCATTTGTGAGTAAATGAGATCTAGGTATTGGGCGCCACTGATTGCCTATTCCTCTGTGACAACTCCACCCATGGCAATGTCATAAGCCATGTCATTCACGAATGATTTCCTGAACCATTATGCCAGCAACTGATCAGGGAGTTTGAGTTTGATGGGATGTCGTCTTCGACGCCACTCATGAATGTGATTGGAGATATGAGTGGCTTTGCTTTGTTTAAAAGAACTCAAGATTTTAGTTCTCGTTTCATAGCAGATCAATAACTGGTAGTGGGTGAGGAACGTCATAGCAAGGGTGTTGAATTTGATGAAGAAGCCTCGTGGTAGTTCTATATACCACTTTGCGAAAGAACCTGTAAGGGTTCATTGAAAAAGGTGTAGGAGAATAGAGTCATCCATCAAAGAGTTGGATGAGCACCAAAGGTGAAAAGTCATGATGTGATTGTTTGGGTCCTCTCCTAGTTTACCATCGAATTTAGGGATGTCAGATGGTAGTTTGGATGGTATAGTGGGCCATTGAGGAGAGTGATAGATGGGATCATTTAAAAACCATGACAGATCAGGTAGGTCCAAGGTGGCTAAAAAAGGTAATTGTCTATTCACATGCGGGTATTGGTGACTTTGGGGAGGAAGTCACATCGGTAAACTAGTGGGACCATAAGTGGTTTGCATGTAATGCGAAGATCCAGGAAGGTTCGGTTGTTGGTGTGGAGGTAAGCAATTCATAGGGTTGTACCCTTGAACAGGGGCGTGGGGTTGAGAGGTCGAACCCTAGATAGGATTGGACGTGCCTGGGTGTGATTGGCCTGTGTTAGGGGGGGCGATGGAGTTAGCTTGAGGCGGTGACCCCCAAATCGAGAAAGGATTATGTTGAACAAGATAATTCCAATACTGGGCCAAGGACAAAGTTATGTTTTGTCCAGAGGGTGGGGTCGGTAGGGGTTTCCCTCCAATTGGGGATTGAGTTCCAATTGGGATTTTCCCTGTAAAAGGTGGTTGGGTGTGACCTCCTTGGTGAAGTTGTCCACCAATAGAAATCTGGTAATTTGGTGTGAATGACGGAATGGTTCCACTAGGATCAGTGCCTCCGATAGAGGAAGGAAGAGATCCTATGAACGGGGGCGAAGGAAGTGTCGGGATGAAACTGGGAGGATGTTTCCCAGAAGGAGTAGAACTTCCAAGAGTTTCGGATGAGATTTGCACTAGAGCGGGAATAGATGCATTCAACGCATGGTATCCAGGTGGAAGTGTCGGGGTGACTCTGGGCGAAAACGGTGTGCCAATGGGGGCTTGAGTAGTCGTGTCAATCCCGGTGTGAAGATTTATAGTATCTATATAATGGACCATTTGTAAAGTGAGAGTCAAGATGTGGCTAGTTGGTGGAGTTTTTGTACCAGGAAAGTAATAAGAAGTAGTAAAAGTTATTGTGTCTGGATCAGATGTTTCAGCTAGTTCAGGTGCAATAGTGATATCAACGCCTTCTCCTGAGCCAAAGAGATCTCTCCTAAAAATGTCAGTAGCCCAAAACGGATCTTGATCCTCACGTCCTAGGAAAGGTCCAGTCAGTGATCCAGAAGACTGAACAACTAAGTCTCCAGAAGAATTCACTCATATAATACGTCTCTCAGAGTCGGGGTGAAGTCAAAAGTCCTCTCAAGAATTGGATATTCAAAATATTTTGAGAGAGTTTGTTCTTTCCACTTGTGGAGTGGTGACGTCTTGGACTTCACTCTGTTGAGGAGAGCCCTCCGGTGAGTTGTTAGACAGGGGTTGAGAACCTTCCATATTTTCTGGGGGTAAGACTTGCATTCTATGTGAACAACATGGAGGGTCAATTGTGATCGAGTTCAAAACTTACGAAGGAAATTCTATGGTCAACTTGGGTAAACAAATAACATGCGCTAGTAAAAATCTAGGAAGCAAAACCAAGAAAACAAGACCTTCGAATTCTGAAGTCACTATTTGGTGATGAAATCCAACTTCGCAATGATGAAACAAGAAGGGGTTGGGCTAGGTTGTAAAATTTACCTTGACGACCTACTTAACGGACTGACACCTTGGTGCAAGCTCCCACACATAATCGTGGGTATACCCTCGAAGGAGCCCGAGTGAGTTTTGCCAACGTCGATTCCAGGTACCGTGAAGACTTTCCCCTTCACAGACACCTTGTGTAAGGCCCTAAGAAGATAGGCCACTAAGGTTACCACCGACAACAACAAAGCCTGGGGGAACAATCGATAGTCTGATCCACACGCAAGGGCAGGGTATCTAGGCCCGAAATCAGCTTGAGAGGCTTCCACTCATCATTGTGGGTATACCTTCAAGTGACCCCCGTAATACATGTAATCTCTACACTGATATTGACAAAGAAGGGTGAGTAACTCTGTCAATCTCAATGTGACCTCAGGTTTGACCCTTGTGTGAGAAGGGCTTCCCAGGACAAAATGTTACAGATGGAATTTGACACTCCCTATCGCAAGATACTATTGTGTGTTTTGTGCTTTGGAGAGTGTGTCTCATTGCTTTTTCCAAATCTATAGCCTAGCTAATGTTGGTGTAAAAGAGCCCTAGAAAAATTTACTAGTTGAATATTAAAATTTTGTAATATTATTAAGGGTTGTTGTTACTCAAGAGGAGGCGGAGGTGAAATAGATGTTGTATGAGACTCTGACCCAACAATGCATGGATAGGAACAAATGATACCAATTTTTGTTCGATGAATCCTATTTACAAGAGGGAAAGAAAATTTTTCTGGAACAACTTGAACTACAATGTACGATCGTCTTTAAAATGCAATATCAAACAATCATTAGCAATGCAAATTCTCTATTCGTGTTTTTTCAATATTTCAATGCCAATATTTTTGAATAACAAGTTGCTTAAAAGAAAGAAAATGTTTTCAATTTTTATTAGAAACCAACAAGAAATATGGAACTAAAAAGTAAGCAATCAACGAAAATAAAAGAACGCACAACAAAACACCGCAAATGGATCTTTCAATGAAGACAAAAAATGACAGACTGACAAAACTAGCTTCTTCAAATGCACAAGGATAACAAATTTCCAAGTAATAAACAGTTGAAAAAGACAACTGACCTCAACTTTAACCCAATCACAGGCTCTCGACCAAACAAGCACTCAGATACTAAGATAAGAGATTATACCCTTGTTGAAGAAATATGTTAAGAGGTAAAAATCGAGACAAAATGAGCAAGGAGAGTTTTCGATTTCCGAAAGCTAATCATTCACAAGGTATGAAGCTAAGAAACATCCAATCAATGGCTGGAGAAGTTCTTCCTAGACACACAAACAAATTTGGGTATCTAAAAACACAAAAGACTTAAACCAAAAATTTTGCAAGTGGGTTCGCAGGTTGTCAGTGTATTACAGTGTGAGAATGAAGGATCCTCGCAGGATGGACACAGGTTGACTGCGAGGGGTTCGCACTGGAATGAATACCAGGGTGCGAACTCAGGTGATTCTCAGGATACTAAAGGGTGCAGTGAGAGAAGGTCTGTAAACAAACAAAATTTGGAAAAAGGACAAAATTTTTTAGAGAACTTCTAGACCCAGGGAGTCAGTGAGGATATCCAAAAGACTCAGAGATTGATGGGAATAAGAGATGGTAGGTCAAGAGAAAATGGCCAAGCAAAAACCAATAAAAAACCACTAAAAATGGGTATAGTCCCCAGTGGAGTCGCCAATTTTGTTATCGGACAAATCGGTAGGTGCAGACACTAATAGATCTCCCTAGATCCACCTGGATCTAGAACAAAATAGGAAAGGACATGAATCTTTCCCTAAGTTGTAATCATTGAATCTACTAATAAGAAGGAATAAGTGACATACCTTTATATTGCTTCCTTAGGTCTCTATTGTTCCCGCTTCACTCCGATGCTCTTGTGAAGTCAAGTCCGAGATGACACAAACCAACCAAAGTGAAGATAGCAAAGTATATTCTATGTCAACTTATGCATATGATCAAGGAATTACACAATAAAGTAGGAGTGACTTTATGGGAAAGGGACATACCATTGTATCATATTAATTGAAAGTAGAAGATACAACCTGATCGCCTTGATGTCGCAAGATTCCTTTCAGTGACCCTTGGTTCCAACACACACAATTTCTCTATACTTGCATGAAGAATATACAGTTCCTTTTGATAGACCAAATAGAGCCTTCAAGCTTCTGTCCAAGCAAAATTCTTCACACAATTATCTTACCAATTCTTCATTCAATCTTCCTTAACCTTTTCCATGAGAAACCTTTCAATATATAGGAGAAGGAGAGATGGTTACATGGATGAGGATGATCCCACCAAATATGAGAAGTCAGTAAGATGCCAACCATATGAATTCCAACTCATTTTCTAGAATATCCCCTTATAGAACCCTCGAGACTTCTTCTTTTTTCCAAGTTTAGAAATAAGTTCACACCCTATCCATATAGCAACCTGCAAATAGTTCGCACCCTAAGTGTGGGAAGTCTGTGAGAATCAAGCATTCTTGCACCCTAATACATAGGCAGCCTGCGAACTCACTCCAAAAATGTGTTTTTGGGAGGAAGACAAAAGTCATTTTTCTCAGGGAAAAAGTCCTTGTTGGGATCTTGAATACATCATTGTTGAGACATCACCAAAGTGACCAAAATCATGTGTAATAACAGCAGTAGGAGATCTTCCAGTCGGGGAGGCTGAGAGAGTGTTGAGACAAGTCGAGTGGAACTTTACTGCGCTCACTCGCATGGTCCCTATGGAAGATATTGAGGATCTTCCACCATCTATGCAGCCTCATGTAGTGGGGGCACCATGGACATGTGTCCAATTGTTTCGGCATTTGGAAAACGTTGTTGATCAGTATAACAGGGCCCACAGGCCCTAACCTTGTATATATTTTTTGAGGGCATAAGCCACGTGACTCGTTATTGGTCATATTTTTGAGGTGCTTGTGTCCACCTATGTACTCTGGTGATTATGATGTTATATATGGATTTTTATGTCTTTTTGTGTCTTAGGGGTCATGTTTGCAAAAAATGTATTTACATGTTTATGTGTATGTCCTTTCATATGTGTGCAAGATGCCAATCTAAAATTTGATTAGCTAGAGTATCTGTAATTTGGTTTAATCTCCTAGGAATATGAAAATATGTAATATAATCAAAGCTTTGTTCTAAGAGATGTACCCTAAGGAATCGTCAGTGTAAAGTCAGATCATGAACACGATAGACTCTATTTAACTGAGACACAACAAGTTGAGCATCGAGATAGACCCGGATATGAGAGATACCAAATGACAAGGCATCACGAAGAAACTCAATAACTGCACTATACTCGACAACATTATGTGTGGTGTCACCTAAGCATATAACTTCGAAAGATAATAACTGGCCTCGAGGTGAAAAAATTACCCAAGCTGTGGAGGCAAGCCTCTGAGTGTACTGACTAGCATCGTTCGCGTATAAAATGAACACCTCAGATTCACTTGACATCTGCCACAGTGATGAAATATACATCAAAAATGACATGTCCATAACACTAAAAGAAACTAGAAAGTAATAGTACAAAGGCTATACATATGTTACAAAAAGTTACCCATGGTGACCTGCCTATGAGTAATACTTCTTGAGGTGGAGTCCATTTCTAGGCTCTACCAAAGCATTTCCTTCAAATTCAACCAGATGATAAGCACCCTTTTTTAGCATCTCTTTTATGATGAAATGTCTAAACCACATGGGTTTGATTTTTCCTGCCCCGAGGGGGTTTTTATCTTGGTCATAGACCAAGACAAGCTCACCTTTAGTGAAAATCCAAGGACGAACAAACCTATCATACTGACACTTGAATTTATGTTTGTGAGCCTTGTTGGCCAGGTCTCCATCACGATGCTGCTCATTGAGCTACTCAAGGTATAATAACTGCTCTTCAAGTGGAGAAGTTTCTGGCAATAATTGTACTGCCAACTTTAGGGACTGGATCTGACATTCGATAGGCAAGACTGCTTCTAGCCCGTAAATGAGTTGAGAAGGTGAGAAACTAGTTGCAGTCTTAACAAACATTCAGTAACCCCATAATGTCGAATATAACATAAAATGCCAATTTGACTTGGCTGAGTTGATCATTCATTGTAGGATGGTCTTAAGAGATTTATTCAGAACTTCCACCTGACCATTTTCTTGGGGGTAGTAGGGTGACGAATGTTCTTTCCATAACCCAAGATTTGATGTTAACTTGGTCATCATCTGGTTTTGAAAGTGACTTCCATGGTCAGTGACAATCTCCCTCGGGACATCAAACCTTTCTATTATCTGGTTGAATAAAAGGAGAGTTGCAGTCTCTCCATCATCTTTAAATGTTAGCATAGCTTCGACCCACTTCGTGAAGTAGTATATGGCTACGATGATGTAACGGTGCCCCCTTATTGAAGGAGGGTTTCATGTAGTGTAATCAATCCCCCACTTGGTGAAGGGACCAACTATGATGATAGGAAACATGGGAGCGGGATGTGCCCTCATATTCCAAGAGAAGATCTAGCACGGGTGGCACTTCTTGACTGATTCAATACAATATTTGATTAGTGTCATCCAGAAGTAACCTACTCATAGAATATTTTGGGTTGTTTCCAACCCAGACAAATGACCGCCACATGCTCCAGTATGGAAATTGTTAAGCATGATAACTGCTTCTTCGTGAGTGAGACATCGGCGCAGGATGCAGTCTACACCTCTCTGATACAATGTATCATCGAGTATGGGATAATTCTTAGCCTGATGGCATATGCATCGATGCTCATCACGAGAAGAAGAGGTGGGGAAATTCAAAGTCTGGAGATATATAAGTATATCTCCATACTAGGGATCCGAAGAGGTGATCAAAAACATATCTCCTCTGATAGGCGAATCTTTGGGCACAAAATCACCTGACTCAGCCGAAAGTTCTGAAATAAGTTCTGCAAAGACCATTGACTTTTTGGATTTTGTTGAAATGAAATCTAATTCAAACTCCTGGAGGATGACTATCCATCTACTGATCTTTCCTCCTATTACCCGTCGTGTCAACATGTACTGGAATGGATTCATGACAGCAATGACGGTGGTCTTACAAAACAGAACATAATGACAGAATCATTGAATAGCATGAATTGTTGCCAACGCAAGTTTTTTGATATGAGAATAATTGAGTTCTGATCCTACGAGGCCTTGTATTAGGTAATAAATCACATATTCTGAGAACAAGTCATCCTCTTGAACTAAGACCATGCTGATGGTTGACTCTGTTGCAACCACGTATAATAAGAAATCCTTGTTATAGTTAGGTGGTCGAAGCAAAGGGGAAGTCATTGAAGGATTGTGTGTAGGGGAGGCAACTGAATTATTGCCTCAACCTTGAGAGGATCGACCATGATCCCTATTGTTGATACTATGAAACCTAACAATCATCCTAATGTTACACAAAAGCTACACTTGTTTGGATTTAAATGAATATGGAAGTAGCGACAACGCTCAAAGATAAGTCGGAGGTGTTTGGGATGATCCGTTCTCTTGTGAGATCGAGATGCTAAATCATCTAAATAGGCCTCAAATATATGCTTTAGGTCATGGAAATCAAAAGACATGGCCCACTGAAAGGTCGCTCCAACATTTTTTAGACCAAAAGGCATCTTATGATACGTGAATGTACCCCATGGACAGATGACTATCATTTTGTGTTGGTCTTCGGGTTTGATTTGTATTTGGTTATATCTCAAAAAACTGTCCATGAAAGAGAAGGCCTCGCAACCCACACATTCATCAATTATCTAGTCGATGAGTGGTGTGGGAAAATTATCTTTGGGATAGGCCTTGTTCAAATCACAGAATTCTGTAAATACACGAATCGTGCCTTGTTTTTTATTGACTGGCATGGGGTTCGACACCCATTGGGTCAAGTGGATAGGATAGATAAAACTGGCTTTTAGCAGTTTCTCAACCTCAACCTTAATGGAAGCTGCTTTCTTAGGGTTAACTGGATGAAGATTCTGTCGGATAGGCTTGGCATCTGGATAAGTTGTGATTTCATGTTCGACTATTTTTGGATCAATGCCTGGCATTTCCTCGTAAGACCAGGCAAAAACGTCGTGGAATGCTTTAAATAGATTTTTGTAGATTTGAATCTCTCTGGGGGAGCAGTCAGCTCCGACGAAAACATTCTCCACGATGCCATGGGTTCTGGAGATATTGATCGGTATGTTTTCAACGATGGTTTCCATATTACCCTCAGCATAGTCCTCGTGTGTAGCTAAGGAATTAATAGGAAAATACCTATCTCCAGTCATAGTCAAGGTGAATTCTCTGGCCTCGATTCTGCTTAACTCTGGGAGGAAGTATGATCTATGATGAAGATCACCCCAGGGTTTTTCTGGACTAATCATTGCTTCAATTACTGCTTCGTCAGAGGGCAAGACTAAGTCTAACAAATCGGTGTCAGTGAGAGAACCTTGACCCCAAATAGTCTCTAGAAGTGGATCTAACTCTTGTGCAAGAGTTGGATCTGGGTTGGCTGAAGCTTGATGGACTAAAGAGTATGCTACTTCAGTTGCGGACAAGGGCATGGACAAGCTCGGGTTCCCTACCCCCTCCATAGTGGTCGATGGGGAAGGGAGTATCCACGGATCGGTTAAGTAAG